>JAMWET010001668.1:0-93129 GCA_024036415.1 Prochilodus magdalenae | reverse complement strand
TGATTTGTACAACTAAAATAACATGCTGTACAAAAGGTAAACAACAATAGGATACAACGATGTGCACATCATTTAAACTCTATATTTAATTTAAAGTAGTATAATGGCATGAAATGTTGACCCTAAGACGTTTTATCATTTTGTTGAAAAAGATTTTGTGCCCACTTTGAATTTGGTGCCCACAAAACATTTTGAAAAAGTGGGTACAGGTTCATGTAGCCTGATGTTCCTCACCTCTTCCTTTACCAGCAATCTGTATGCATTTGAGAACTGAGGAAACATTTGCTGTAGTTCTAAGATCTAAGACCGGTTTTGTCATTCAAGCTTGATATAGAGGTTTCCCAGCTTGCTCTTACAGTTTCGGCTTCTAGTCAAGTTTCATTCAGTTTTCATAAAAATGTACCTAAAATGTTTTCATATTGGAGTGACTGGATAGACCTCTTCATGCCTAATCGTTTTTATTATTAATAGTAGAGAATAAAATTAAATAGATTTCTTATTAATGGGATGTTACTGTGTTTTACTAGCATTGCAGATCGTCAATAGGTTGTATTGACCTGATGTGTTTCTGAGTATCCGTGTCTCAATAGGTCGTTGCTCCTCCTGCGTGTTATGACATTGGTTGGTGTAACTACAGCTTGGAAGGAAATAAATGAAATGTTCATATTGCGTTAACTGTATGGAGACCCTCTGTTGTTCTGTGCTCCATTCTGACCTAATGTCAACAGCTTGGTTCAGAATGTGGTAGAGCAACATAGGACGATGTAGGTTATCATTTGGCCAGTATATTTTTCAAGTAAATAAAAAAAAGACCTGTTATTAATAAGTTTATTTTCCTGATTAGCTTTAATACGGTTAGATGTGCTTTTATATTGCTGTCTAATCTATAATTGTATGTTGGGGGTGTATATGGTGTATATATGTGGGATATAGTAAATATATTTGTGTTTCTTTACATTTTATTTCTATTGTATAAATTATGTATAGATATTTGTATATATATATATGAAATTTATATTATGAAATATATCATATTAAGTATACACAAAAAAATATGTAAATATATAAAATATCTATATGATATCATCTATATATTTTATTGATATATTTCATATATATATATTTATTATTGTGAATTTTTATATTCACTTATTTATTTAATTTATTATTTCTCTTATTATTAATTATGTATGTATATCGTGGTGAGTTATGTGTTGTAGTTATATATATATATATATAATTATATATATATATATTATATATATACATACATACATACACCACATACGTTTTATTATAAAAGAAGGAGAATTAAAAATAAATATTTATTCGTGTATTTAGGTGGATGTTAACACATGTTGTTTTATAATGGCATTGCAGTGTTTCATCAGGTGTTTGACTGAACTTGTGTATGTTCTGGAGTAGTAGCTAAAGGCTTGCCTCTGCTGTTACATTGTTTGGTAAACTACAGCATGATGAAAAAAAAATGTTCAATAATGCTTTAACTGATGGAGACCCCGGGTTCTGCTTACGTACTGGACCAATTCACTAGCAGTTTACAGAATGTTGAGAAACATAGGAAGATCAATGAGGTATCTTTGGCGAGCATTTTCAGTAATAAAAACCTTTATTAAAAGTTTATTTCCTGATTAGCTTTATAACGGTTAGAGTGCTTTTTTTTTATATTCCAATTATATTGCTTTAACTGTATGGAGACCCCGTGTCTGCTACACTGACCAATTCACTAGCCGTTTCAGAATGTTGAGAACATAGGACGATGAGGTATTTGGCAGCATTTTCAGTAATAAAAAACCTTTATTAAAAGTTTATTTCCTGATTAGCTTTATACGGTTAGAGTGCTTTATTATTTCTCTTATTATAATTATGTGTGTGTGTGTATATGTGTGTATATGTGTATATATATATATACACAAAAAATAAATATATATAAAAAAAATATATATATAAATATATATATTTATATTTCATATATATATATTTTATATTCATTTTTATATTCATTTTATTTATTTATTATTTCTCTTATTATAATTATGTATGTATGTATGTATATACACACACACACAACGTTTATGATAAATAGAAGAGAATAAAATAAATATTTTCTTGTTTATGGGATGTTACTGTGTTTTAATGGCATGCAGTTCATCAGGTTTGACTAACTGTATGTTCTGAGATGTGCTAAAGGCTGCCCTCTGCTGTTACATGTTGGTAACTACAGCATGAACAAAAAAATGTCATATTGCCTTAACTGTATGGAGACCCCGTGTCTGCTCCACTGACCAATTCACCAGCCGTTTCAGAATGTTGAAAACATAGGACGATGAGGTATTTGGCAGCATTTTCAGTAATATAATAAATATATATATATATATATATATATATATTTATTTATATATATATATATTTTTGTTTTTTTTTTACATTTTTATATTCACTTTATTTATTTATTATTTCTCTTATTATAATTATGTATGTATGTATGTATGTATGTATGTATATATATATATATATATATATATATATATATATATATATATATATATATATATATATATATATATATATATATATATATATGTATACAATTATAATAAGAGAAATAATAAATAAATAAAATGAACTATTTTTTCTTTCAAGCTTGATATAGGGTTCCAGCTGCTCTACAGTTTAGGCTCTAGTCAATTTTCATTCAGTTTCATAATTTACCAAATGTTTTCATTGGGTGACTGGATAGACCTCTTCATGCTAACGTTTATTATTAATAGTAGAGAATAAAATTAATATTTTCTTATTAATGGGATGTTACTGTGTTTGTATGTATATATATATATATATATATATATATATATATATATATATATACATACATACATACATACATACATAATGGCATGCAGTTCATCAGGTTATATATATAGGGTTTCAGCTGCTCTACAGTTTAGGCTCTAGTCAATTTTCATTCAGTTTAATAATTTACCAAATGTTTTCATTGGGTGACTCGACAGACCTCTAATGCTAACGTTTATTATAAATAGGAGAGAATAAAATTAATATTTCCTTATTTATGGGATGTTACAGTGTTTTAATGGCATGCAGCTCTTCAGGTTTGACTGACTGTATGTTCTGAGATGTGCTAAAGGATGCCCTCTGCTGTTACATGTTGGTAACTACAGCATGAAGAAAAAAGTCATATTGCTTTAACTGTATGGAGACCCCGTGGCATAATTATAATAAGAGAAATAATAAAGCACTCTGACCGTATAAAGCTAATCAGGAAATAAAATTTTAATAAAGGTTTTTATTACACTAGTGAAGGCTAGTGAATTGGTCATATATATACACACACATATGTATATATATATATATATATATATATATATATATATATATATATATATATATATATTATAATTTAAATGAATATTTTTAAAAAAATCATTTAAAAGATTCATGGAAAAACTTGAGCCTGTTAAAGCAGAATGGAACTAATTAGCTTGTGGCCTGTGGTGAAAGACGTCAGCTAACTGAATTTTAACTGTTCACTGGCACTAAAATGCAACAAAACAGAAACACAATGGCCACTGAGTGGAAGTACAAGGTATGTGCAGTGTTCTTAAGCCAGGGGCATTCTGTAATGTAGGGTTGTGGTGTACACCTGTTTTTCTTTCATCAGATAATGATACCTTTTTTTATCCTCATTACTCAGATGCAGTTGCAGTGCTAATAAGTAAATCATGTCGGTTTAAGTGTTAAAATTAAAAACATGATATTACAAATAAAGCATTGCTGTGGTAATGTCATCCTGTCTCAGTAGGGACACAATGTTAATGGAAAATGTTAAAACTTTAACAGTAGGTTACTTTAGAGTTCAGGAATGAACGAACAAAAACAGTACATGTGTCAAATCTAGTAGCAGTGTTGGAGTAAGGACTGGAATTCCATGTTTCAAAAATTTTACACAAGCCCATAACACTAACACCATCAACATTACTTTACAAATGAGACAGGTTTACAGTATTCGCAGTGTAGGAAAGTCTCTCTGTTTCAGCTCATTCAGTAAGTTGTAGTTCGTGGAATGCCCACTAGATGGGGCTAAACCCCCTATAGTTCGATAATCGTTTCCTGGGTAGTTAGTATTTTGTCCCTGCCGTTCTTCCGTAGTTCGCTCGTGCAGTAAACGGAGCTGGAAGCAGATGTACTGTTCGTTTGGTGGTGAAATGCACAGTAGACCATGATTTGTGTGCGTCAATTTGACCAAAGTAGGTTTGTTTTTAACTATAATTGTTGATTCATATTTTTAGATGTGCATATGGTGATGCTAGGTTGGCTCATTCATACATTTTCTCCAAGCTAAATGCTAATAGTCTAGGCCAAGATGGCGTCGCGAGCACACCGCGAGGCTCAGCGTCTGACCAGTTTTCGCAAATTAGTGTTTATTTACCTAATTATCTCCAGTGTTTTCGCCCGATTTACCATTTAGCTACTCCAGACAGGCGCTTCTGGATATCAATATTCGCTACAAAAACATTTGACCGACTTCAACCAGCTACTTCCAGAGGTGATCTGACACCGGGCCCTAGCGAGTCACTCGTGCCGACCGGAAGAGCCCGGCGCCGGCGTCGCGAGCGGAAGCAACGACGGGGTAAGCGCGGAGGTTTGCGTGCTAAGCTAAGGCTTAACCCACACCGAACGGCGCTACCGAGCGTCTTTCTCGCCTATGTTGGCTCGCTGCCAAGAAAGCCGGATGAATTAAAGATCTGGACACTCATACAGAGAAGGCTCGTGGACTGTAAGCTCATGTTTTTCACCGAAACATGGTCAAACAGCGATGTGGCGAACAGCGTGGTGGAACTGAAGGGCCGGGCATTGTTCAGAGCTGACCGTTCAGCCTCAGCTACGGGTGGAGGAAACTGCATCTATGTAAACAAAGCGTGGTGCACGGACTCTGTCGTCATGGTAACCCACCGCTCTGCTGACCTGGAGTTCCTGATTATCAAGGGTAGACCCTTCTATCTGCCGCGTGAGTTTAACTGTGTCTTCGCTGGAAAAGTCTATGTGCCCCCTGATGCTAATGCTAATGCTAACGCAGCTATGGAAGTGCTTTGTGCGGGTATCAGCAAACTACAAACTGTGTTACACCAGCAACCAGGTCTGTAAAGATCTGGATGGAGGGAGCTGACTCCTTTCTTCAGCAGGAGTTCAAGCTCACTGACTGGAGTGAGTATGCTGCCCGGGCCACCACAAACTCAAGCTCACTGACTGGAGTGAGTATGCTGCCCGGGCCACCACAAACTCTCAACATTGACATCTACACCAACTCTGTCGTGGAACATAACATCTGTGTGGATAGAGTGACATCACACAAAACAATAATAACCTTCCCTAACCAGAAGCCCTGGATGAACAGAGAGGTTCACCTCCTGCTCAAAGCTAGAGATGCTGCCTTCTGGTCTGGTGACCGGGAGGCTTACAGCTCTGCCAGAGCTAATCTGAGGAAAGGGATCTCCATGGCCAAGCACTGCTATAAACAACGGATTGAGGAGCACTTCAGCTCTTCTGACCCACGGCATATGTGGCAAGGCATACAAACTCTGACTGCCTACAAACTACGTAGCACTGTACTAGCCAACAACTGTGCTTCACTCCCTGCTGAGCTTAATCATTTTTATGCTCACTTTGACCGGGGGAACATGGTGATTTCCTTAAAAACTGATCCGCCACTCCACGATCATCCACTCACACCCTTGATGTTCGTCGTACGCTGAGTAGGGTGAATGTACGGAGCGCTGCCGGCCCTGATGGGGTACCTGGTCGTGTGTTAAGAGCTTGTGCCCATGAAGTCTCAGGAGTTTTTGCACATATTTTCAATCTTTCACTGACCCAAGCTGCTGTACCAACCATCTTTAAGACTGCCACCATTGTGCCGGTGCCAAAGCACCCAACTGCTTCAGCCCCGAACGACTTCCGCCCTGTCGCACTCACCCCAATCATCTCCAAGTGCTTTGAAAGACTAGTTCTTTCTCACTTCCTGCCTGCCCGCCACACTGGACCCACATCGGTTCGCCTACCGTAGCAACAGGTCAACTGAGGATGCCATCTCCACCGCACTTCACACTGCACTGACCCACCTGGACTGTCAGAACTCCTATGTCAGAATGCTGTTCATTGACTTCAGTGCAGCATTCAACACAGTGATCCCCTCCAAGCTTCTCTCCAAGCTCAACCATCTGGGTATCAGCGCAACACTTTTCAACTGGATTTCGGATTTCTGGCGTCCCACAAGGTTGTGTTTTGAGCCCGATCCTGTACTCCCTGTTCACCCATGACTGCGTGCCAATTTATGGTTCTAACACCATAATCAAGTACGCGGACAACACCACGGTGATAGGCCTGATCAGAGACAATGACGAGACGGCCTATAGGGATGAGGTACAGCATCTGTCTACATGGTGCCATGACAACAACCTAAGGAGAAAAAAAACAAGGAGATCATAATGGACAGTCTAGCGGAGCTGCAGTAGAACAGGTGACCAGCTTCAAGTTCCTCGGCACCCACATCTCCAGTGAACTCACCTGGTCTCTGAACTCCTCAGTTCTAGTCAAAAAGTCACCAAGCCTACTGTACACATGTTTACATACTGTTCTCATATTATCTCTACCTCAGATGTTATTTTCATTGTGTACATACTGTCTACTTGCACTACTCTTACAGTTAAAACATTCATTTGTAAATGCTGCTCTATACATTCATATATGTATATAGATATGCTTATATATGTATATATTTATTATTACGGCTCTTTACGTAAATAATATTGTATTTGCACTTCTGGTTAGATGCTAACTGCATTTCATTGGTTCTGTACCTGTACTCTGCACAATGACAAAGTTGAATCTAATCTAATACCAAATTCAAGTAGTTAGCATATCTAACGAGGGCAAGATACTGGAGTTTATAAAAGAATTGTATTAAGTATAAATAAATAAATCCAAATAGAAAATACCTCAGATAACATTTTCATTTATTTTATCTGGAATTAAAAAAAACCTACCTGTTATTGTCAAACACGTTTTCTTCTAAACAGTATTTGGCAAGGCAAGTTTATTTGTATAGCACCTTTCTTACACAAGGGCAATTCAAATTGCTTTACATATATACATATTGGCTTGAATATTTATTTAGTTGGTTAGTTACATATTTATGTATTTTTCATTGATTCATAGTTTTCTATACCTATTCAGTCACTCATTCAATTTTTAAGTAACTCTTGAACATGAAATCGCATCCACGTCTTGTTAGCAACTAATGGCTTTTATTTTGAAATCACTTCCTGATAATCGCTCTTACTGTGTGTAGGGCCTTTGCGTATTTCTGTACGTTTATATTTCTATGTATTAACCTTCGTGTTTGTGTTTAGTATTACAGAACTCCATTTCCCATAGTCCTTTGCTTTTGCGCGCCTTTTATCCACCACTTTTCCCGTTCGGCTGGACCAATTAGGATGACTTACACAATGACTGGCATGTTTCCCGCCAATCAGTGCTTAGAAGGGGCGGACCTAAGGGAGGCGTCTCCGGCTGTTTGTGTGTGCAGAGAGAGAGCAGAGAAGTTGGCTGAGCATTACTCGTTTCTCCGCAGTTTTCCGTGACTTTCTCCGTTTTAACAGCTAAGTTTACAGACTGTAAGTGCTTAAGGTTTAGCAGTGAACTGTAGCAGTTTGTGTTGTTCGCTGAACAGTGCTTGTGTGGCAGTCTAGCCACCTCTGGGAGTTTAGCGTACCGGGAAGAGCAGGAGACAGCGGGACTGAGTGCGAGCACATGCTTAATAGATTCTGCCAGGCTTCGTGCATCGCCGGGACTTCGCTGCACTCCGAGCTTCGTGTTCGTGTGGAAACTGCATCTGTATCCAGTTGGAAGTGCCAAGACTGTTTCTTCAGAGAATCGCAAGTCAGCTCTGTGAATCGTGAGTACTGCTCGGTTACGTTGTTGCCGTGGATACCGAGACTCTTTCTCCATGTGCTCCTGGGATCCGTGAGTATCGGCTCAACGGAATCTTCTGACTCTCTGAATCACTTTCCGTCTCTGGTCTTTCATAAGTGCACCAACGAAATGGGCCCCAACGTTACAAGGGCTTGAGTTAAATTTGAACGCTCAGGAAATATACTTGTTACTGTCCTGAATCTGTTTAAACTGATTTAAACATGAAGGTCTGTTAGGTTTGAATTTCCTGGTATTATACCAGTGTTTATCCTTTGTTTCTGAAGTTTGAGAACTATTGTGTTTACACCTAAGAGGTTTAAGTTTAAAGAATTTAAAGGGTATAGTTTAACATAGTTTGGGTTCATTTATTTTATAATTTTATTTTATTTCAGTAACTGGGGTTAAAACTGAACTGTCTAAATAAATCAAGCTAGCATTTATTTTTCACTAAATATTGTGGGTGGCTAATGTATATGAATGTTTATGGAGGCACCACGCTATTGACTATTCTTTATTAGTGTACTTAACCAGGGGTTAACTATTACTGAGATGTATGCCCCCTTAATTTTTACTAGGTGCCTTTAGGGAGGTGTTACATGTGGTATTTTGAATACTGTCCATGAGGTAGAGCTATAGGCATCAACACAGCTTTGCATTCACGCCCCAACCTTCCAGTTGATCTCAGGTGATGGGCTGATAGAACAAACACTAGCTAGCAAGAAACTTGGGACCATTGTAAGGGTCTGTGAATGACAGGGACCTTAAAATGTATTAGAAATGTTTCATATATTATTTTAGTATTAAACTATTAATTAATAATTAATTTTCGTCTTTTATGGGATACTTTTTTTTAACATGTTTTATTTAATGTTTCTGCTTTAGTGAAAATAAGCATCCACAGTGCCTGGAATGCTCCCCCCTCCTCTGGAGACTGGTTCAGTCTGCCCCTCAAAATCGCACTCCAAGTTAGGAGAGAAGCGACCTGTCAAGTTTAGAAGAAAGACAAGGTTACGAGAAACATAAAAAAAAAAGACAAGAGAGAAAGACAGGTGAGTGTATTCTGTGAGTAGTGCAGTATTCCTAAAGATTTGTTAAATTTCAAACTTGTCTCTGGATTTTAATCCTAATGTATTAAAAATAGTCTAGAATTACTTTGTGGAGTCTCTAGATAAATAATTATCCAAAAAAAGTTGACTTTTGTGCTCATTAATGTCTCCATCTTTTAATTAACCACTGCAGCAGTGGCGTTTCTATTGGTATATCTCAGCAGCAGTTCCATTTGTGTTCCATTTTACCCCTGTTCTATTTATCACTCACTGCACTATTTGTCCTCGAGTGTGCAATATATATTCTTCTATGCAAAAAACTCTTGATGTGCAATAAATATTACTCTATAAGCTGTCCAAAGAATGTGCAATAACTGCTACCTCACCTGTCTATTGTCTGTATAGAATATAGTTTTTATAGTCTTTTATTATAATTAATTATTGTGTGTATATGTATATTTTATTTTTATTTTCTCTCTCTCTCAATTTTGAACTTTATGTATTTTAGCCCTATGTTTAATTATTTTGTATGTAAAATGCTGTTGGATTGCTGTTCAATTTCGTTGTACACTATGCAATGACAAAGGCATCTTAGCAGTTAATCTGAACAACTTAAAATTGCGTTGACATGTAAACACTGTTATTTTATCTTGAGATGACAAGGTTACAGATGAATACTTGGTCTCTCTAACCTGAGTAACTTAGTAATTACATGTCATGTCAGAAACTGCACTGCTTGTTTGGTATTTTGACTTTGATTCATTAAAAAACTGCAGCCTATTATACAGAGGTCAAAAGGTCAGTCTGTACAAAACTCAGCATACAACCTTGTTAAAGATCATTAATCATAACATCTGGTGACATTTTGACAAATTCTCACTTGGAGTCCACTGGCTATAAATAGGGCATGCATATCAAAGGGTTACTTTGAGAACTAAACAACTGTGCAAATCACATATCTGGAGGTGGAATATGTTGTGTCCGGGGTGAGACAGATCTGTGATGATGTTCCCTGCCCATTTCCTGGTTCGTGAAGAATATAAGTCCTGGAGGGTGGGCAGCAGAGCACCAATGATTTTTGCAGGTGTCTTTAAGGTCCTTTATCGTCGGATTTGGGCCTGTACTGTGGCCGCTCCGAACCAGACTGTGATGGATGTGTACAGGCCTGATTCAATGACTGCAGTGTAGAACTGGATCAGCAGCTCCTGTGGCAGACCCAACTTCCTCAGCAGTCGCAGAAAGTACATCCTCTGCTGGGCCTTTTTGAGGATGGAGTTGACAGTGGGCTGTTGGATATTGTGAGAGGGATCAGTGTTTATGACCACCAGACTTACCATAACCATAACACCAGACTTCATGACCAGAGATGTCAGAGTGACTGGCCTGTAGTCATTTAGTTCTGTGATTTTCTTGGGACCGGGGGTTGATGGTAAATATCTGAGTGAAGACTGGGGTCAGCTGGTCAGCACAGGCTTTAAGACAGGAGGGAGAAACACTGTCTGGACCTGGGGGACTTTTCCAGTATCTTAAGTGCAGGCTTAGTGTCAGCGGAGAGAGATAGGGGGGTTGCCAGAGGTGCGATAGGGGCTGATGGTGCTGAACTGGGCTGAACGAGGGGTGTGAATCTATCAATCTCAAACCTGCAATAGTTGAAGGAAAAGTTGTTCAGGTCATCAGCCTGGTCTTTGATTTTTCTTTCAACAGGTAGGGGTGGTCTTCTAAGATGCGTGAATTCATGAAGACCACACTGACATCGTCGTTTGCTGAAAACCTGTTATCCAGCTGTTCAGTGTATGCTTTTTTAGCTACTCTAATTTCTTTGGTCATTCATTCCATTTACATTCAATGCATTTAGCAGATCTTACAACCATGCTTAGTGTTCTGTTGAATGTTTCACAGCTTTCGCCATGAGCTTAGACACTGCCCGGACAAGGGCCAGTGCTGACACCTAGAGAGATCTATACACAGACATTTATAAGCATAAGTGCAATAGCTGGCAACCCCAGCCCAGTGCTCATGCCTAGAGAGGAGACAGACAAGTGCCAAGACAACGTATTTCAACATACACATCTACTAGTGGTCACTTAAGTGCTTTACGAAGAGATGGGTCTTCAGTCTGCGCTGGAAGACTGCGAGAGCCTCAGCTGTTCCACCATCTGGGAGCCAGGACAGAGAAGAGTCTGGACGCTTGTCTTCCATGTGTCCCGTGTCCTGATGACCCATAGAGGAAGACCAGCCAGGAGTGAGTTGCAGTAGTCTAGCGTTAAAATGACCAGAGAATGGACAAGCAGCTGGGTGGCCTCCTGAGAGAGGAAGGTTCGTATCCTCCGGATGTTGTAGAGGAGGAATCTGTGACCGAGTCAGGTTCAGAAGATGAGCTGTAAACCATAATTGGCCATCCAGAATCACTCCAAGGCTTCTTCCATCTTCAGTTGGGGTGATTTGGTGCCTGCTTGAACAGAGTCTTTCTACACTTCAAAAGGCATCTGCTTTGGCCTTACAAAGCTGTCTTGGTTTGGATGTGACCCAAGGCTTGTTATTGCTGTATGTGTGAAGGTCTTGGTTGGCATACACACTTCTTCACAAAGACTGATGTAAGATATCACAGTATAAGTGATACTGTGGTCGCCAGTTGAAGTTTCAAAAACACTAGTCAGTACCTTCAACACAATCTTGCAGCTACTGTTTTGCTTCTATGGTCCATTTCTTCACTGTTTTTACTACAGGCTTTACCGTTTTCAGCTTCTGTCTGTAGCTTGGAATAAGTTAAACCTTTATGCTTTCAGTTTCACGTGGGTTCCTCCCACATGATGGCTGTACTTCCTGCTTCTGAGCTTTTTCTCACTTCTAGAGTGAAACCATACCCAGGTCTGCAGTAACGTGTTTCTGGTTCAGAAAACTATTTTAAATAGTTGTGTTTCACCCTGAGAGGATCTTCCTGTTGAGGAAGTTGGTTCATCCAGGTCGCCAGTTGAAGTTTCAAAAACACTAGTCAGTACCTTCAACACAATCTTGCAGCTACTGTTTTGCTTCTATGGTCCATTTCTTCACTGTTTTTACTACAGGCTTTACCGTTTTCAGCTTCTGTCTGTAGCTTGGAATAAGTTAAACCTTTATGCTTTCAGTTTCACGTGGGTTCCTCCCACATGATGGCTGTACTTCCTGCTTCTGAGCTTTTTCTAACTTCTAAAGTGAAACCATACCCAGATCTGCAGTAACGCGTTTCTGGTTCAGGAAACTACTTTAAATAGTTGTGTTTACCCTGAGAGGATCTTCTTGTTGATGGGATACCTTGTGGCACTTTTATAAAGTCCTAAGACCGCTTACATCTCTAAACAAAACATGAAAAGGACGAGGCATGTTGGTATTTTTGCTTGCGCTGACTTGTCTGTTCAACTGGCTTACACCCTTTTCTGGTGACATACTCTTTTTTCTGTTCCTCACCTGCTGGGATACTAGTACAAACAAAACCCAGCTTCAGATAGTAAACCTTTCCTTCTTCAGCCTGTTCGAGAAGAATCTGGTAGGTAATTCATTTTCCTTTCAGTTCTTTGAAAAGACCTTTTCTGTTTCATGTTGTTTTGGCCTTGTCGTTAATGGACAGTAGCTTTCTGCTTCCTTAACAAGAAATGCTTTCAGTTTCATGACAGACTCCAGAGCTATGAGCCCACAGCATTGCACAGCACTGGATTAGGTTCATTAGGTCTGCAGTTCATTAGGTTGAAGTACTGTAAGTTTTTTACTCACCTCACACCTGTGAAAATGTGATGTGACAATAAAAGTGATTTGATCAGAGATGGTGTATTTAGCTACATGGTTAATTCTTGAAATTTCTGACAGGTCAGTGGTGAGGTGGCATGATGTCTTGAAGAATCTTGGTCACTAATATGGCTTCTTCAAAAAAGTCTGCTACGGAGTATGTTACAAATGCCCGTGCACATCTGGTTCAATACCTGCAAAACCTGCCGCTCATTGTTGAAAAACTACACGAGAAGGCGGTTTTCAACAGATCTGAAGTTAGAGACATCGCGGATGAATCAACAAGAAACAACAAAATCAGAAAAATATTGGACTTGGTCATAAATAAAGGAGAGGAAGCCTGCTATCAGTTTCTGAAGATACTGGATTTTGAAAAGAAATCTGTCTTGCCTAAGTCCTCTGACGACCTGCGCACCTGGATCAGCCAGTTCGGGTTTAGAGATGAACCAAACGATGATTATATTCATGGTAAGTTGAAAAGATTCAGGATTATTTCTGTTTGGCAGTAAAGGTGAACTGGGTATGCATATTTCTGTCCAATTTGATGAACAAACATCATATAATAACTCTATAATAAAATATAATAACTCTTTAATTCTGAAGCGGCATGGTTAATGCTTCTTACAGATACTAGAAGATAATAGAAACCCAAATCTTATCCATTAAACCTCTATATCCACTGTAAAAAGAACATCTGTACAGCTGTGCAAATAAGCATTATGTTACAGAGGAGTTACTGTAACACAGTGAGATTCAGTTCAGGTTTAAGTTTAGGTTTAAAGTTTAAAGTGTGAAGTGACCGCTGGGGGAAAAAGCTGGTAGCATGTCATGTTGTGGTGGTTTTGATAATCTCGTGTCTGTTACCAGAGGTGTCTGAAAGGGGTGATGTCTCGAAGGGAGGAGCCAGCTGTAATTTCACCAGCACAATTAAGGACATCTACAACTGCAGGGTGATAAAGAGTGCTGGCAAAATTACTGACCCCTTTAGTCCTGCAGATTATATTCAATGATCTATTCTGTGATCCTGATTATGTGCTGCAGTTTGGGGCATTCTTGCGAGGTGAAGCAACCAAACAAGATGGTTATGGATGATGTGAGAATAGATTTAATGATCACTGTTGTTACGTGCCTGGGCTCAGTTCATCTGGCCTGCTGTTTTGCCCTGTTCTGCCGCTCCTTCTTGCACTTGTCTGTCCCCATCTACAGGTTGGCTGCCACGTCAGTCATTGATGAAAGTCCTCCATGTACCAATCTGGAACCTTTTTCTTCACACGTGAGAGGCGGGGCTTGTGTTTAAAAAAAGACCGGGGATACAGATTAGAAGGAGGCTGGGGATGATTCGTCTGCTGTTGTGTTGCTGACAAGTGAGTGTGTTAATGAACTGAGGCGGTTGCGCTTCGTGTTGTTGGTGTTGTTGGTACACTTTTGTTAGTAGTCTCATGCCAGGTCAGCTGTGGTTTTGTTAGTTCTCCCTCTGCCTCCCGTAGCAAGCGCATCGTCACCTAGCCATAGCCAGTTTCTGTATCAGCTGGGTCTTGATAATTCATGTTGTTTCTATGTGTTCGGGTTGTGTTTTTGGCCTGCGTGGATTAGGTGTTTCTGCACAGGTAAAACGAGCGCTTATACTTCTCCACGACACGTAGTAACTCGATTGTATAGATATATTAGGTAAGGGGCGGGCGCCAGCCTCTATTTTTTTATTTTTATTGGTGCAGTTAGTAGAGAGGAGGTAATGAAACCTGAGCTAGGTCAGTTTGTCTTATTTCTTTTCTTTGGCGCCGTCCGTGTTTAGATTTCCCCCTTTTAGCACGCAGCCTTTTGTCCCTTTGTATATCTGTATATCTTAGTATTTTGGAGAGCATAAAAAAAAAAACAGGTAAATCTGTATATGGTGTTGTGTAGTTTTCTCTGGTTTGCACTTCACATATTGCACACGTTACTGACCCCTATATTTTTTACCCCTAGCGGCGTCGTAATAACTATAGAACTAGACCATTGCGGTCTGCAGCAGAATTAATTGAGCTGTCTCAAAAAACATTTCTGGATATGCTGGTTCCAAAGATCTTGAGTGACTCCACAGTGGAAACCACAGAGCCACTGGTGTCTGGGGGAAGTGGGGTTGTGTCTGAAGTTAACAATCATCTTTATTGTTTGTTGAACAAGAGATGATTGCTTACAGGTGACTGCAGAAATGCTGAGCTAAAGTCCCCAAATAGAACTCTCTGTCTTTTTCGGTCGAGATCTTGTAGCGTGAAGTGCAGGGCCAAGTTGACCATGTTGTCAACAGACCTGTTAGCCCTGTATGCAAACCTCAGGGGGACTAGGGAGAGGGTAATTCCAATGAGCTAGAATCAGGCACTCAAAAATCTTCATGATTACAGAGGTCAGGACTGATGGAATGTGTTGGTGAAAAGCAGTTCTAGTTCCACCTCTCTGTCCTCTAAGAGTACTTTGCGTCCAGGAGCCAGCAGCGTGTTGTCAGTCTTTGTAAAACACGGCAGAAACTTCTAGATTACATGAACAGAAGTAGGTCTTCTTTTTTGTTGCTGAGAGAGATTGCAGATTGAAGAGGAGTAAGGACTGTAAAGGTGTACATTATCATGACCATTACAATTGTCACCTTAGACATCTCTGACAGGCCTATATTGAGCGATGAAAAATGAATTCTGTGTGTTTGCTAAGTCAGTAAGATGACTTCATCAATAAACCACAGTACACTCACAAAGCAAAACAGAACATGAACGTAAATCCTTACTGTTTGGAAACATCCTGCTGCATGCTGGTTGGGGGTTTGCCAGAATCTATTTGTGTTTTCTGACTGGTATTAGTTTTTTTAAAAAGATTTGGCAGGGTCAAATAAAAAGTTGAGAGTCAAAAAATTTGTGCATCAGCGATGAGACCATTGAATGCCACAGATGAAACAAAAAATGTTAGTGTTCTATTATCTCCGCTAATGTTACTAGATTCTACTCTTTTCACACTTTTTTAAAAGTTGTTTTACTTTGACTAAAGCAACATACCAGACATGTCGGCAGATTTTGTAGGAAACATCATAAAAACATAAACGTCATAAGATTTTATGTGAATGATTCTCAGTATTTACTTTCTTTCTGTTCCCGTTGTTTTAGGACCCAACTCATGTCGTGAGTTTCAGACTCTTTTAAAGGCAACAGCGAAACAAAATCGAGATCAGGAGTGGAAACAGAGCACACATTTTTTTGGAGGGAAAACCCAAGAGAAATTCATTTACATTCCTCTAGTGTTGGATACGGACACAGAAAAGAACAAACTACATAACAAAATCATATTCAAGAGCAAGAAATCTAAGAAACCTCGATCCAAAAAGATGAGATCTTACATACCCAAGGACACGCTCAGAAAGTCCCCGGAGGATCTGCTCGATAGCCAGGAGAAAAGCATCCTATTGGTAGGAAAACCTGGAATTGGGAAGACGACAGCTGTTAGGCAAATGCTGTATCTGTGGGCAGAGAGACAAGACAAGGACCTTGACTTCATGTTCTATTTGGATAAAAACACACTGATGAATATTCCAGCCACTCCTAACCTGGAAAATCTTCTTTTAGACACGTTTGTAATGCAGCATCCACATATAAGAGAAAAGGCTGGAGAAATTACCCAGTATTTCCAAGAATACTCTGAAAAGGTCACTATTATTTTTGATGGGATCAGTGACTTTGATGACAACTCCCTTTTACTTGGGATTATAGAGCAAAAAGTTCTACCTGAAGCTAAGATTGTGGTAACATGCAGGCCGGAAACTGAGGATGACTTCTTTGACTGGCCAACATGCAAAGTGTATGTGCAGGGCTTCAATGAAGAATCGATCTATGATTACTTTACTCAAATGCCAGATCCTGATCCAGACTTGGTTACCAGTGTGGTAAGCAATCCAGCACTGTTCAGTCTCTGCCACGTCCCAATGTATGCCTTCATGGTAGCAACCTGCTTTTCCTTCTATACATCGGAAGGTGCTCGTGGACAGTGCACAGCTACTGAGCTGTATATACGGATTTTCCGTCATTGCGTTCAGAGGCATGGAAATAAGAAACTAAGGCACTTGGATGGCCATATAAAAGGCTGCAGGGACTCAGTCTTAGTTTTGGCAGAGACTGCGTTCAGTGCAACCAAGTCTAAGACCATCAACATGGAGTTTGACTGCAGTGACAGCTGCATTGCTGGTATTTTCCTGAGATCACTGTCAGTCACGTCACCAGGATTCGCCAAGACTTACTGTGCATTTCTTCACAACACAATTCAAGAATTCTTCTCTGCATTGTGGCTTCTGGAAAAACCCGAACATCTGGATGAGGTACTCCAGCTTTGCCAGACTGAAGAGAGTAAGCACCTGAAATATCTGATTCCTTTTCTGTGTGGGCTTCAATCAGAAACCAGCATTCCTCTTCTAAAGTGCCTCTTCCCGCCCAACAAGCTGAAAGGGACATTTGATGGGTTCTTTGAGATGATCTTAAACACATTTCTCCAGGATCAAACAGATGGAGGGTATTCTGCTGATGTTGCTTTTATTTGCCAGTGCCTGTTTGAATTCCAGTCATCTGAGGCTTGCTTCCTCTTCCTGGAGAGAGTAGAGTACAATCTGGATTTGAGGGATGAACATCTTGACCCTCATCAGTGCTGTGCAGTGTCCTATGTGATCAGCCAATCCAGAGAGAGACCTGTTCACCTTGATTTGGAGAACAGTGTTATTACTTTCTCAGGACTGAAGACACTTCTCAGACATACACAAACCCTTAGGTATTAATAATTCAGTAATTATTAATAATTCAGTAAGATATTAAATGATATGTTGATAAATTACATTCAAATTGCATGATCATGTATTTTCTTTTGTCTTCAGGGATTTGTCAACAACTCTCTGCCAAGTGTGGAAAGCCTCTCTGAAATGTGAGCAGCAGAGTTATTTAATTAACCTTCTGAAACTGTGTGAAAATGAGATTCATCTTCCAGTTAGCATTCAGAAAGGTCTACTTCAACAAGCTGGAGAAATCATAACCCAAAGTGCAGAGCAAATCATCCTTCATGTCCACTGCGATAGAGACCTACACCAACAGCTCAGAGATGGACTCTGCAGGACCATCTCCACATGGCTGCCATTCATCAGCTCTCTCCAGTGAGTAACCCATACAGCTGATCTTGTGGAGACATTTACAATTTAGAGGATTTCTCCTAATTCCTTAAGTTTCCCAAATAAGCTTTTAACATAAAGTTGCCGTATTCAGTATCTTCAGCCTTTTATACAGATGGCGGTACATTACAGGGACTAGTTCAGTATGTTTAGTGCTTTATGTTGGAGGAGTTTCACAGCTGTTGGTGAAGGTCTCACTGTTTTAACACAGAACTCCAGTTCAGTAGTGCAGATCATCCTGTAATGTAATGATACATGGTGAGCATCATCATGTGAACAGTTTTTACTCTACAGATATTACTCTATTGTAAACATCGTTCTTTATAGAAGACAATAATGAACATGTTTTTTGAAAATACACTTCCACAAGGTGACTAACTGGTCCAAAATTAGATCAGGTAGAGACTGCTTAATTAAAGGACGTGTCAATCTACTATATCTCGTGTATTTGGTGTAATTTTGTCCGGTGACAAAATGTATTATATTAAACAGAATACAGTTTTCTAGCCTGATTTAAATCATTTTAGCACTTATTAGTTGTTTTTTGTTCATTTCTTTGTTTAAAACACTGATTGTCTGTTTGTACAGCTGTAGGGTAGAGCTGCTCTTCCAATAAGATGTGAAGCCTCCCAGTTCACCTGTGAGAATCTGTAAAAGGGTTTTTATACACGCGAAATAAAACTGAGAAGTATAAGTAACATTTCAGCAGAGGTTACTTTGACGATGGCAGTTTGTCTTAAAGAATGTCTTCTATCAGAGATACAAATATGATCAGATATGATTGTAGATTATTGTTGTGCCATAGTTATCTAGTTTACACACCTGTATCTGAAGCCCTCAAACAGACGTATGAGTTACTGGGTTTTTCATGTACATGTTGTGTTTTTATTTATTGTCCTTGTTTTCTAAAAAGGTTTGTGCATTTTTCTTGTAGTTTTATTCCTAAATGGACTCAAGGAGAGTCATCCCAACACGGGGAAAAGAGAGTGAGGTCATATAAACTGGATCTTTGTCTACAAGCAGCTCTGAACCAAAAAGCCAACGTTCAGACAGCAGTAAAAACAGTGATATCACATGGACGTGACGAGGAGGTTGATTTCCTGCTGGATCTGTACTCGCATGTGAAGCAGTATGAGACTGAAACAGGCAGGAATGTTCTTCCAGCATTACTGCCAGTTTACCGGTCAGCTCCTGCAGAGTGGATCATAGACCTCTCAGAGAGAGAACCCTCCCTCCTCCTAGAAGTGCTGAAACTACAACCAGTGCAGAAACCTGTGGTGCTGAGAGGCTGGACAGATGACAACTATGAAATATGGAACGTTCTTCAGTGTCTGCCCTACATCTCACAGCTGAGGTAATAAACATGTTTACTTTCTGTCTCTTACAGTTTCTGGTGATGTAATTATTCAGAAATTCATTCAAGTCATTCACACTAGAACACTGCAAAACTGAAAGGTTCAGTATTTTTCTAATAGTGTAATAGTGTCTGTAATAGTATCAAAAGATCATCTGCATAAAATACACTGGGCTCTCATCATTCACCCTACACAGTGAGGAAAATAAGTATTTGAACACCCTGCGACTTTGCAAGTTCTCCGATTTAGAAATCAGGGAGGGGTCTGAAATTTTCATCTTAGGTGCATGTCCACTGTGAGAGACATAATCTAAAAAAAATTCCGTAACTCTAAGTGGGAGAACTTGCAAAGTCGCAGGGTGTTCAAATACTTATTTTTCCTCACTGTATATAGCTCACTAGGTGTGTATTCTATAGTTTGGCATTTCTAAGGAGTGTTTTGTAGTATATGTTTGCCAGTCTCCAAATTACCTTAGTTTGAATTGCTGTTATTATCTGATATATCTATCTCTGTGGGAATGCTCCACATTCCTCATATTTTAATAGGTAAATCTGTAATCTGTAGGGTAAAACCCCCAAGAAGTGCACCAAAACCTACGTAAATATATTTTTGTACCTTCTTTATTCTGAGAGGCTGTTCTCCTTTTTGAGTGAAACAGGTAGGTCTTATAGTCAGTTAAAGCAGTAGATTGAAAAAGGAACAGAAACGTCTGGAGTGGTTGTAAAGAGACTCTGTTCACTTTAAATGTTCTTGTGATCTCAATCAGCATATTCATTTTTTATTTCTGAATAAAATATTTCATATTTTATATGAAAGTTCCCATAGAATGCATTGTTTTAGTACTCTGCTCAAAAAATAAAGGGAACACTCAAATAACACATCCTAGATCTGAATGAATATAATATTCTTATTGAATACTTTGTTGTGTACAAAGTTGAATGTGCTGACAACAGAATCACACAAAAATCATCAATGGAAATCATTAACCAATGGAGGCCTGGATTTGGAGTCACAAAATTAAGACAAAATTAAAGTGGAAAAACACATGACAGGCTGCTCCAACTTTGATGTAATGTCCTTAAAACAAGTCAGAATGAGGCTCAGTATTGTGTGTGTGGCCTCCACGTGCCTGTATGACCTCCCTACAACGCCTGGGCATGCTCCTGATGAGGTGTCGGATGGTCTCCTGAGGGATCTCCTCCCAGGCCTGGACTAAAGCATCCGCCTACTCCTGGACAGTCTGTGGTGCAACGTGACGTTGGTGGATGAAGCGAGACATGATGTCCCAGATGTGCTCAATCGGATTCAGGTCTGGGGAACGGGCGGGCCAGTCCATAGCTTCAATGGCTTCATCTTGCAGGAACTGCTGACACACTCCAGCCACATGAGGTCTAGCATTGTCCTGCATTAGGAGGAACCCAGGGCCAACCGCACCCAGCTTATGGTCTCACAAGGGCTCTGAGGATCTCATCTCGGTACCTAATGGCAGTGAGGCTACATCTGGCGAGCACATGGAGGGCTGTGCCAACAGCAAAGAAATGCCACCACACACCATTACTGACCCACTGCCAAACCGGTCATGCTGAAGGATGTTGCAGGCAGCAGATCGCTCTCCACGGCGTCTCCAGACTCTGTGACGTCTGTCACATGTGCTCAGTGTGAACCTGCTTTCGTCTGTGAAGAGCACAGGGCTCCAGTGGCGAATTTGCCAATCCTGGTGTTCTCTGGCAAATGCCAAGTGTCCTGCACAGTGCTGGGCTGTGTGTACAGCCCCCCTCTATGGACGTCGGGCCCTCATACCATCCTCATGGAGTCGGTTTCTAACCGTTTGTGCAGACACATGCACATTTGTGGCCTGCTGGAGGTCATTTTGCAGGGCTCTGGCAGTGCTCCTCCTGTTCCTCCTTGCACAAAGGCAAAGGTAGTGGTCCTGCTGCTGGTTTGTTGGTTTCCTATTCAGCAGTTAGTTTTTCCATTTTACCCTAAATGGTGGAGCAGCTACATTCTGGAGCCTGTGCAAGCTGCAACATTTAAGGTGGAACAGAACTTTTGATTAAGAGGCTAGCGGACAGAAAGTCAGCTTCACCCCAGTTTAAAGGTAAACTTCATCCGTGCCTGCTGAAAGATGGCTGGAACGTGGGCTGATATGTGTGATTTGGATTTTAGAATCATCATGTTTTAATCGGCTGGTGATCTTGTAAATGCAGGATTTGTATATGAAGGATGAACAAAAGTGTTGGAGGTTCACAGTACGTCAGTTCTATGTACTGAACTCTCTTTATTCAACTATGACCATATAAATACAGTTTGTTGTCGGGTTGTAAGCATAAACTGTGAACTGTCATGTGTTGATGTATTTGAGCTGTTTAGCTGCAACTGAATTGTTTACCGTAATGTTATTTGTGTTTACTTGTTTGTTTGAATCTGTAAATACAGTTGTACATTGTTCTATTTTACTGACTGTGGTTGTGTACTGAAGAGCATAGCAGAACCAATATGGTAGAGGCCTACGTTTCTCCCATCATGCTATAGTCATATAACATGGTCCCTTTTTTCTGCAGTTTTATTCCCAAACAGAATCAGAGAGACTCCTGTGAAGAATGGGAAAAGAAAGTGAGGTCATTTAAAGTAAATCTGTGTCTGCAAGCAGATTTTTACCAAATAGAAAATGTCCAGACAACAGTAAAGAAAATCATGCCATGTAAATCTGATCATCAGAGTGAATTCCTGCTGGATCTGTACTCACATGTGAAGCAGTATGAGACTGAAACAGGCAGGAATGTTCTTCCAGCATTACTGCCAGTTTACCAGTCAGCTCCTGCAGAGTGGATCATAGACCTCTCAGAAAGAAAAGCCTCCCTCCTCCTAGAAGTGCTAAAACAACAACCAGGGCAGAAACCAGTGGAGCTGAGAGGCTGTTCAGACGAAGAGAGTGAAGTGAGGAGTTTCCTGCAGTGTCTGCCCTACATCTCACAACTCAGGTAAATGCTGATATAAATGCTGCTCCTGTCTTTATATGATTTTACACACACACACACACACACACACACACACACACACACACACACACACACACACAGTCATATATATATATATATGCACCTCAATGTATCTACACACTTTATCCATTTTTTTAGCTCCACCTACCACATAGGTGTACCTTGTAGTTCTACAATTTCAGACTGTAGTCCCATGCTGCCCACTAACCATGCTTGTATGGGGCAACCTTGGTGTGCACTTCCTGTCCTGTCCTGTAAACTACAATATTAATCTTTCCTTTGAAGTGATTTATTCTCCCAATAATTGATTGATCATAATTAATTTTCTTGTGCTTTGAATGTTTTGTGTTATGGTGTACTAATCCAGAAATAGCCTCTGGACTCCTTTGCTCCAGTGGACCCTGTTACACCATGTACATGTTTTAAACCAGCTATTCAGATCATCACTTTTTAGACAAATCTGGAAAACAGGTAGTGCAGATGTACTGATAGGTAGTGATAAGTGATGTAATGGTTCAGTTAATGCTGAGTACAGAATAATACTGACTCTGTATCAGAGAACTACAGTTTTACATTTCCCCTCTGTGATCCTGAGCTCAATACTGAAGTCCACACTGTTTCAGCACTTTGTCAAGCTTCAGAGATCCAGGACTCGCAGAATACCCTCCAATGACATCACTGTCACATGCCCCCAAACACCCACTCATACTCCACTTCCACGCTCTAGGTCACTAGAATACTGGTTTGCCACCTGCACCTCATTTCTCAGCCTCTACATAAACCCCTCTTACCCACATCCACCTTGCAAAGTATTGCCAAACCCAGTTAGCATACTGAGCATTTCTCTTGTTCTTTGCTACTTCTGTTCTCAACCTCTTTTCATTTACTCTACTCTCGCTTCCGGATTTTGCTTCGCTCGCCTTTCTTGTTGCTCTCTCTGTGCTTTCACCTACCTGCCTACTCTCTCGATTCCTCTCTTGATCTTCCTCTTCCTCTGCTTCTGTACCCTGCTTTATTGACTCTCTAGTTTTTGACTCTGGCCTGTCTCTCACATTCTCTCTGTCTCAGCCTCAACTTGGTTACCATTGCTCTGTGTTTGCTGTTGAGCTCAAATATCATGGTGTTTAATAAAGATTACTTGACTTTTAGCTTGGCAAGCATCAAAGTCACTTTGTCTCTGACAAAATGCTTCACCTTTAAAAGCATGATGGGCGAGCTAACAGACCTGCACCAAACAGCCGGCTTCTAGGCCAACACAATCAGTTATTGATTCCCTTTCCACCTCTGTTGGTGCTCTGACTTAGCAACAAACATCATCTTAAATTTACCTCCTCATTTTGACAAGTCCCTTGTCTCTTTTGTTATTTCTTGCTTGACTGGCAAGGCTCTGGATTGGGCCACCATCATCTGGCCCACCTATGAACGCAGCACCTATGTGACTGCTTCATCTCAAAGTTCAAAGCTGCTTTTGATCACCCTAATGAGGTCAGATCATCTGGGCAGCTGCTAATCCAACTGCGCCAGGGGACTCGTTCTGAGTATTCTTTGGAGTTCTGCACTGTAGTTGCTGGCAGTGGCTGGAATCAACCAGTTCCCCTTGAAACTGCAAGCTGTAGATGGGGATCTGTCAGTCAGGACTTCCATGGTTAAAAGCTTATGATCTTTTAGAAGCTGAAGCTCTTTGCATTCTACATCTATAGAGAGTCCTGATGTTCAAGTCCCTGTTTGGATTCCTCCAGAGTATGCTAATTTAGTGGAAGCTTTAAAAAAAGGGTAATGCCACTAAATGTCCTCCTCACAGAATGTAAGATTGTGCTGTTAATTTGATTGACAACCAGGTACCATCCACCTCACTGGCCATTGCCGGTTTCTTCTTTGTTAAGAAGAAGGATGGTAGTCTCCGGCCGTGCCTTGGTTATTGTGGCTTGAATGCTATTACCAAGCCCTATCCCGTTCCTCCACAGTGTTTACCAAATTTGATCTCCGTAATGCATACAACTTAGTTCGAGTCACTAAAGGGGCACAATGAGTATTTGGTAATGCCCTTCAGGTTAAAGAACGCCCCTTCTGTTTTCCAGGCCTTCATTAATGAAGCACTTCAGCATATGTTGGGGAGGTTCATAATAGCATACATCAATGATATTTTGTTCTATTATATATGATCTTCCGACTCACATTGCACATGTCAACGCTGTCCTTTCTTGCCTCCTTGAGCATTGTTTTTTTTTGTTAAAGGTGAGAAATGCAAATTTTAATCTGTCTTTGACCTCCTTTTTGGGTTATCAGTCTTATCAGTGACTTGTGTAGCAGGCAAATAACATGCCAAACAATGTCTAGGTTCAGAGGAGGGGTAAAACAGTGAGCATAACAATATGTTTGGGTTATTAATGAGTTGGATTTATTACAAAGCACATAAACCCTTTTTTGTGGCTCTCAGAGTGCTCTTAAATTAATTATAGATCAGTTGCTCAATTATGAGCAACCCAGCCCCACAATACCTTTCGTAGTGGAGGTCAAGGCTTTTAATGTGGGAGTTGGTGCCGTTTTGTTCCAGCGCAGCGGAGAATAAAAAAAAAAAAATCACCCAACATCCTTTTCTAGTACATCTTAAAAACTGGAGTATCTCCGTTCTGCCAAAAGACTCAAGTCACGCCAAACTCATTGGTCACTGTTCTTCTTTTGCTTTGATTTTAAAATCACACATTATCTGAGAACTCATAATACCATATGCTATAGAGCTACAGTAGCATCATCAATATCCCACCTACTTTGTTTGCCTTCCTTGTTGCTCTCTCTGTGCTTTGACTTACCTGCCTGCTTCTTCGATTCCTCTCTTGATCTCTGTCTAGTTCTGTTCACTAGTTTATTGACTCTCTGGTTTTTGACCCTGGGCTGTCACTGTCTCAGCCTCAACTTGGTTACCATTGCTCTGTGTTTGCTGTTGAGCCTGAATATCATTGTGTCTAAAAAAGATTACTTGACTTTTAGCTTAGCAGGCTTTGAAATCACTTCGACACACTGATGCAGCTTTCTGATCTACTTCCTCTCAGCATTCAGTGTGGCACTAAAAAGAGAAAGAAATCTGTTAAATCTCTTACCTGTTTTAATAGATCTGCAGTAATCAGATCACTAACCTGGTGGCATTTCTTAATGTTCAACTTAAATGCACATCACTTAGTATTTGATTTGTTTACTGTAAAGTTTATGTTTAGTTAAATTTTCATTAGCTTTGATTTAACAATTGTGAAACTATTTTTTATACATTGTGATAACTATGTATTTTTTGTTTTGTACTTTATTTTAGATTTGCAGGTACACAGCATGTTACATTTCTGGTGAATCTGTTTCAACAAGTGGCAGAGAGTGAGAGACGGACTGAGAAGAAGACACTTGAACTGTTAACATCAGTGTGCACATATAGCACCTTACCTTACACAGGAACAAACCACTGTAGACAGAGTAAATTCCTGCTGGATCTGTACTCACATGTGAAGCAGTATGAGACTGAAACAGGCAGGAATGTTCTTCCAGCATTACTGCCAGTTTACCGGTCAGCTCCTGCAGAGTGGATCATAGACCTCTCAGAGAGAAACGCCTCCCTCCTCCTAGAAGTGCTGAAACTACAACCAGTGAAGAAACCAGTGGAACTGAGAGGCTGGTCAGATGACAACTATGAAATATGGAACCTTCTTCAGTGTCTGCCCTACATCTCACAACTCAGGTAGTGTGTGTTTATTCACATGTTTTCTATTAGTATGTAGCTTATTAGTAGTTTACCCTGCATTTCACACTTTCATTGCACATTATTTATTAAGTACAGTGAGACCTGCACTGGTATTAAAAATGATTCTGGGACCTTAACAGACATTATTGCTTATGATATTATCATGGTTTTGCCTTTAGAAGAAAAACAACAGTGAAGTATTTTTTAAATGTGTTTTTATTCCTAATTGAAATGCTCAATTTGTTTGTATGTGGAAAATGAACATGTCCAGTATGTATTTGTCTGAATGAGCTGGAGAAAAGCCAGACATACACTGTGAGATTCTACAAATCCTTTTGGTTCACACTGTATGAAAATGCTCAGTCTGTACTATGTGAAATGTAACAGGAACTACAGATAGCTCAGCTCTGTCTACAGACAGTTTCAAATAAAGTTGTTTCAATTAAAATAACATGCTGCATGCTGAGTACTGAGCAGCTCTGCTAACCACACTGTATCAAAGCTGACTTTTTAAAGTAAATTAAATTAGCCAATTAATTAAGTAATTATTAAGTGTTAGGGTATTAGAGGGCATAGTTTAGCTTAATTAAAGCACAAACAATAATTGCCATCTGATCCAATCTCAGGATAAGCGTTCTTTACGAGGCATCTAGTGATCTGTACGCTTGTCAGAACATAGTCATGTATCCAGACTAGATTTAAGGAAAGCAGTTTATTTACAGCAGCACATTAAATAGCTAGTTAAATGAACATTAAATGATAAATAGAGTTTATATATGCATAACAGGTAGTCCAGATTCATCACATTCAGTCAAAGAGACTACATGAGTTTACTCAAACATTACTCTGAATGAGCAGAGCTGGAGCATAAATCTAAGTGCACCTATTAATCTGAGATATTATGAAATAAATACAGCACCAAGGACTGGACCACAGAAGTGCATTTTGGTTTGTGTCACCTTGGAACCTTGTTGTGCAGGCTGGCCTGGTCGGCGAGGTGGTCCTCCGTTGACCCATGCGACTGGGAGTAATGGGAGTTTTCAGTCAGTACTATGTAACACACTCTCATTACAGTGTGAGAGAAGTAATTAGTAACTTGTAATGGATTACTCTTTAGAGTAATTACTTCTACAACATTAAGTGTTATCTATTAGCTGTACTCAGATTCACATTAGCTTTATGTAGAGTCTGCTGAGTCTGTGCTGCACTCAGTTATAAGTTAGCTTTGGGATTGCATTTTGGCCTGAAATATGAAATGCAGAAACAATTATAAATGCTCTGGAAATATTTCTTAGAAACTCGAATCATTGTCTGAATCAGGTTAACGTTCATTTATTACTTTAACACATATGGATTTTATATTTAATATAATTATATTTTATATTTTGCAGTTCCATTAATTAAATAACTACAGTATACACCACTGTATCTACACTGTACTGAGTTCAGTGTGTAATCACTTCTCCAGTATTAAGTAACTGGTAGTTCAGTGGTGCTGATAGACAGTGAGTAGTGTATTAATGGTTGAGCAGGCTGAGCACTGTCTTACTCTGACTTTAAATGCTATTTCATCTTCTTTTCTTCAAGTAAAATCAAAAAGCTGCTGAATTGTAGATAAGGTAATATAATGCTTTATTGACCCCACTGTGGGGAAAATTTGCAATGTTACAGCAGCACAGAGGAAAGAACAGAAGTGTCAGGAAATATACAAATAATAAATAAGTTTTATATACAAAAAGTACAGATTTTTTTACTTTATGTACAGAATTTTTAGTATATAAATAATATACTAAAAATGTAAACCCAGAAGACAGGTTTATGCTATGCAGTTTTATTACACATAGTAGAATAGAGAGAGATTACTGGGTTTTATTGCCTATAATAGAAATAGACTAGTGTAGAAATAGACTACTGAGGGAAGCCGCTGTTATACAGTCTGACAGCGGCCAGAAGGAGGTTATCTGTGGTATCTCTCCTTCACACACCGAAGGTGCAGTAGCCGGGTACTGAAGGAGCTGCCCCGTGCTTCCAGAGAGTGGTACATGGGGTGGGACAGGTTCCTCAGCTACAGATACAGTTATATTATGTTTATTATTCTGACATCATATTTAATGTGCTCTTTCTAGGTTTTCCTTCTCTCTTTATACTCAAGAGGGTTTTAGGTTTCTGGTGAGTCTGTTCCATGAAGCAGCGGAGAGTGGGAGATGGACTGGAGAGAAGACTCTGGAGCTGTTAACATCAGTGTGCACTTACAGCTCTTTCCCTTATGAAGATACAGGCAGTTACAGACAGAGTAAATTCCTGCTGGATCTGTACTCACATGTGAAGCAGTATGAGACTGAAACAGGCAGGAATGTTCTTCCAGCATTACTGCCAGTTTACCGGTCAGCTCCTGCAGAGTGGATCATAGACCTCTCAGAGAGAAAAGCCTCCCTCCTCCTAGAAGTGCTGAAACTCCAACCAGTGAAGAAACCAGTGGAGCTGAGAGGCTGTTCAGATGAGGAGAGTAAAGTGAGGAGCTTCCTGCAGTGTCTGCCCTACATCTCACAACTCAGGTTTGATCTAATGCTGCAGATTTATTAGACATGCTGTATAATTAGTGCTCTGTGCAGCACAGCTGATAGATCCTGTTGTGTTATGATTGGTTGGGATTTCGTACCTTCTCTAAACATCACTAGAAACGGAGACTATAGAGTACAAACTGTCCATCACGACCAACATGAAGGAAAACATCCTGGTTCTGTCATATGAGACAGTTTAGCTGAGTACTGAGTGTCCTAACACAGGAATCTTAACACAGGACTGGATTTAGAAAGTGGAGCTCTAGATGAAAATCAGGAATGGAGAGCCCTGGAGGGACAGAATTAAATTAGTCTAGACTCTGTTAGGCTGTTGAAAAAAATATTCTAAATGAATTTCATAGATTTGATTGCTGATAGACGGCTACTAGCACGATCCACTTCTCAGTGCGGCAAGACTGACCGGACAATACGGCTCTGATCTTCTGGGACCGAGTGACCTACAGTAGGACTAAATACACTAATGATTTAGATTTTAGATACACACACACACACACACACACACACACACACACACACACAGATGAAACAACTAGAATTTTGCCATTTTACACCTTTTGTCTGTAATCACAATTTTACTAGAATAGTTACTTCAAATTTTATTGAATAAGTTGAAAGAAAACAGGTCATTTAAAAGCATTTAACCTCATATACTCAAGCTCGAGAGACAACAGTCAAACAACACAGTCCAAGATAAATCTAATAATAACATTAGTATTTTCATTTTATTAAAACACTGTATATGTTGCTAATGAGTTAATGTGGAGACTCAGTGGCCTGTCCTCAACCCCACTGACCACATTTGGGATGAACTGGAACAATGACTGTGAGACAGGCCTTGTCTACCATCAGGGTCTGACATCACAAAATCTCTTTTGACTGAATGGACCTGCATTTCCTCATACATACTCCATAGTCTTGTGGAAAGTCTTTCCAGCAGTGGAATAATGAGCAAGCACATATAGTCACCTGCTTGATACTGACTGATCATCCTGCAGGAATAGTAATTCTGTGTGAATGGCTGTATCTAAAACAATCACTGGTAGTCTACATCAGATCACCCTGTGTCATGCCTCCGGGTCTCCCTGACACCACCCAGACTCCATTTCCCAGAGTGCACTATCTGATGATGTCACACTACCATGTCCCCAGTGAACCAATCGCTCATGGTCTAGCTCACCTGTGTAGTGACTGGTTCCACCTGCCGCTCATCACCCAGTCTGCTTATAAACCCCTGGCACACACATACAAATTGGGAAGGTTTGCCAAACCCCTGTTTGCAACTCTAGGTGTTTCTCTCTTTCCTTTTGCTTGTATCTCTGGTTCTGACCTCCTTTGTCTTTTTTTTTTTTTTTTAAGTATTTTATTTTTCCATTTTATATTTTGCATCAACATAGAAACAACAGTTCAAAAACCATACCCAAGCCCAACAACACACATACACATTCAAAGACACAACACAACATACAAACAGAAACTCACATTACTGTCCCTTGAAGTAGTCCAATAAAGGTTTCCAGGTTTTATTAAGATCTTGTGCACCCTGGCCAAGACTGCGTAAGTGCTCCACTGAAGCAAATATGAGCATCTCAGACAGCCAGCGTTTAAAAGATGGAGCGTTAGGCATTTTCCATTCGAGAAGGATCAGCTTCTTTGCCACAACCATACCGGCCATGACCACTTGTTGTAGACGATATGGAAGAGGATCCAGTGACGTAGAGTATCCACAAATTACAGTTATAGGGTCAAAGTTCAACTGTATATTAAGAGCTCTTGAGAGCCAATTAAATACGCTGTTCCAAAAACATTGCAAAACAGGACAAAATACAAACATGTGAGCCAGAGAACCCTCCTCAACTTTACATCTCTCACAAAGTGGGGATACATTACCAAAAATCTTATGCAGTTTTACCCTTGAATAGTGCAGCCTATGTAATACTTTAAACTGGATCAACCTGTACCGGGAGTTAATAGAACAACGTGAAATCCTTCTGAGGCTTTCCCTCCATACTTCGTCCGTTATCTCCATGTTAGTTTCCCTGGCCCAGGCCTCTCTGTAACGAGTGGAGTCGGGAGTTGAAGACAAAACCAAAATAAATTGAGAGACCAGGTGTCTAGACCGGGGATCCACACAAAAAAACCTATGTATAGGATGATCAATTGGTTTAAATTCAAAATTAGCAATCTTTTCTCTAACATAGTGCCGAAGTTGTAAATAGCGGAAAAAGTGTCGAGAGGAAAGATGAAACTTTTCTTTAAACTGGTTAAATGAAGTAAAGTTTCCTTTCATATACAGATCCCCTATAGATCTCAAACCTGAATTTTCTAACACAGAAAATGTCCCATCCAACTGCGAAGGTAGAAATTGGTGATTGTGAAGAATTGGAGTATGAACTGATGTATTTGGGTGCTCTGGTAAAAGATTTAATTTGATTCAAAATCCTAAGTGAATTATTAATTATGAAATTGTTCTCTATTAAAGTTTTATTAGGTACAACTTTGGAAAATAACAGGACCGGTAACGAGGACTGTGGGATTGACTTAGCCTCAAATTTGATCCACAATGGGGAGGAATCAGCTGCTAGACCTTCTGGTGAACCCAACTGCCAAAAAGAGAGAGCCCTGGCATTTGCTGCCCAATAATAGTGTTTAAAAATGGGCAAACCAAAACCACCATCCGATGTTGTTTTTTGTAAATGATTTCTAGAAATACGGGGCGTCTTGTAAGCCCAAACAAACGGAAGAATAATGGCGTCCAGCTGCTTAAAAAATGAATTTGGCAAGTAAATGGGGAGGTTTTGAAAAAGATACAGAAATCTTGGGAGTGTAACCATCTTGACTGCGTTTATTCGTCCAACCATAGATAGTGGAAGCAATTTCCATTTTTCAATGTCAGCTTTAAGCTTCACAAGTGCAGGCTGGAAGTTTAACTTGAATAACAATTTTGGATTTCTAGAGATCTGAAGGCCTAAATAAGTAAAGTGCTCCCTAACTACTTTAAACGGCAAGGTGTTGAGAAAGTTAGCATCTAAATTTTCGGTAAGTGGCATAAATTCACTTTTGTTCCAATTGATTGTGTACCCAGATAGCCTACCAAAGGAATTTATATAGTTTAGAAGACAAGGAACAGAGGTGACAGGGTTTGAAATACACAGTAATAAATCATCTGCATATAGATTAACAAGGCTTTCCAGCTGTCCAATTTTAACACCATGAATATCAGGGTGTCTCCGAATTCCCAGGGCAAGAGGTTCCAAAGCTATGTTAAAAAGAAGAGGTGACAAAGGATCCCCCTGCCTAACACCACGCTGAAGCAAAAATGGCCCAGAACGATCTCCATTAGTCAATATAGATGATGATGGGTATAGGTAAAGCATCTTGATACAGTCTATAAAAAAGTCCCCAAACCCAAATTGACTTAATGTGTAAAACATAAAAGGCCACTCAATTTGATCGAAAGCCTTCTGGGCATCAAGCGAGACAATGGCGGCATCAGAATCATTTTTGTGTACTGCAGACATAACATTAAATAGCAAACGCACATTACAAAAAGAAAATCTGCCCGGAATAAATCCAGTTTGATCAGGATGAATAATTTCTGTAATGTACTCAGCTAGTCTGAAGGCCAGTATCCTGGACAGAATTTTTTGATCTGTATTAAGCAAGGCGATAGGTCTATATGAGGCGGGATCCGTTTCCTCCTTCCCCCTTTTTAATAAAAGACAAATATTTGCCTGGTATAAAGAGTCAGGGAGTTTTTTATTTTTGATAGAGTCATTGAGCATCCTTAATATAAATGGACCAAGTTTAGCAGAGAAAGACTTATAGAATTCGCAACCAAAACCATCAGGTCCAGCTGCTTTTCCACTATTAAAGCTTTGGATTGCCTCAGCTACCTCAGTTTGAGATATTGGGGAGTCCAATGCGATCTTAGCTGCTTCAGAAAGCCTTGGCAAAGCCAAATCATTAAAGAAAGTCTCTAAATCAGATTCAGTACTCGAATATTTAGAAGAATACAGATCTGAATAAAACTCTCTAAACCGGTTATTAATCTCTTTATGATCTGTGATTATTCTCCCAGATCTTGACTTAATCCTAAAAATTGCTTGTTTAGAACGAATTCCCCTAAGCTGTTTTGCTAAGAGCCGTTCAGGCTTGTCTCCAAGCTCAAACTGACGCTGTCTAAGTTTTAGTAAAAGATGATCAATTCTCTGACTAAGGATAGAGTTATATTCATATTTGAGCTGTAAGATTTTATTATAAACCGAAGTAGAGAAAGAAGCCCGATAATCCTGTTCCAGTAACGTAAGAGTATTCTCAATTTCAACAAGCCTACGATTCCTTTCTTTTTTCTTAGCAGATTCGAAGGACAAAATATGACCACGGATGACGACTTTGAGAGTCTCCCAGAGAGTGGAATCAGAGACATCTCCAGTATCGTTGAATTCCGTAAAGTCCACCAGTCTAGCATTCATATAATTAATAAATGCAGGATCTGACAATAGACTTGGGTTAAATCGCCAAGCATATGCCTGTTTGGGAAGGATGCTATTAAGCTGAAGTGTGACAGGACTATGGTCAGATATTATAGTATTATGATATTTAACACTCTTCACCCTGGGAACTAACTCAGATGACACAAGGAAATAGTCAATTCGTGTATAAGATTTGTGTACATGTGAGTAATATGAGTAATCTTTAGCAGTTGGGTTATGCAGCCTCCAGATGTCTACCATGTTCCCGAGTTTGATTAAATTATTGAGAGTCTGAACTGAGGTTATAGTGGGTGGCACCTTGGTAGAAAGTCTATCAAGGTATGGATCTAAATAACAATTAAAGTCACCCCCAGTATAATGTTATCAGAGGAAGTATGTGGGACAGAATCAAAAACTCTACGAAAAAAGTCTGGGCTATCAAAATTTGGACCATAGATGTTCACCAGAGTAAGAGGCAGGGAGTTAATCTGCCCAGAAACAATGATGTATCGACCCTGTGGATCAGCAATCATCTTCTCAAGGTGAAATGGAACACTCTTTTTAAAGATTATTGCAACGCCCCTAGCTTTAGCCGAAAAAGAAGCTTGAAACACCTGGGATATCCAGTTAGCTCTAAGCCTAGACTGACAGTTAGGGCCAATGTGTGTCTCTTGAAGGAAAATTATGTCAGCTTTTAAAGATTTTAAGTGTGAAAATACTCGTCCCCTTTTAATTGGATGTCCCATACCTCTAACATTCCACGATGCCACTGTAACCCCCGCGGCGCAAGTATCACTCATAGATGTAATTTAACCAGTTGCACAAATATAGCCATAGCTGCAAGGGACAGAAACAAAACAAACAAATAGACAACAGATAAACGAGCCAACGGGCACCTAGTGCCGCACTACCCAAACCCATCCCTTATTCAGACTAACTTCCACCCCAGAAGTGCCCAAGAAATACCCAGATTATTAGGGTCGAAAGCCTAGCAGACTATCTATATATATAACTGCTAAACAGCAACTACTACAACAACCACACCGAAGGGGCCCCAGAACTGAACAAAACAGTAAAAAATAAAAAAATCCACTCACTTATTATTAGGTAACTAATTACATAGCGCAACTCTAGTGTTTCAAAGAGAACTGAACACATGAACAACATACACCCACACAAGGTTATAACAGAACAGTTTTTCGAAATAGCTATTGAAAATCTAGCAGAGCAAAAAGCAAAACAAGCATCCCAGTGCCATGGACTACTAGCCTGTGGTGGTTGTGGTAGTACTCTTCAGTACAGAGCTCATGAAAGCCTTTGCATCTGCACTCGCAGTAAAAGTATGTGATTGTCCATCGAGCTCAATGTGAAGCCTTGCCGGATAGCGAAGGGAGTGCTTTATTTTGAGATTTCTCAGCTCTCGCAGAACCTCCACAAACTGTTTTCTTCTTTCCATTACGGAGCTTGTGTAGTCCGGAAAGATCAATACCTTGTTGCTCCGGAATTGAGGGGGACCGTGAAGCCTTCGCAGCTGCATTATCTTCTCCTTAACTTGAAACAGGTGGATGCGAGCAATAATAGGACGAGGTCTGGCGCCGTCGGCCGGACGGGGTTGAAGAGACCTGTGCGCACGATCCACCACCAATGGCAGGTTAAAGTTTTCCTCACCGAGGAGCTTGGGCAGCAGCTCAGCAACAAAATCCGTGGGTCGTTTGCCTTCCGCTCCCTCTGGAACTCCAATTATACGTATATTGTTGCGCCGCGAACGCCCTTCTAAATCCTCAATTTTCTGCTGCAGAGCTGTATTGACTCCTTCCATTTTCTTCAAGGCTGACTCCAACGAGTCGAGTCTTGCATCATGAGCCGATACAGCTTCAGTGAGTGAACCGAGAGTTTCTTTAAACTCCTTCACCTCCGACCGGACAGCTGATAAGGTCTGCTCAAAACTGCACAATCGAGAGGAGATGTTGTTAAGCCCTTCTTGGATAGAGGTTTCAAGGTTTGTTGCCCAAGTTGGCGGAGAATCGCTTACCGCTCGGCCTGACGTGGCAAGGCCGCATGGCAGTGAATCTGAGGTTTGGATTCGCGTTTCCGCATCCTTGGAGGTTTTAGCCGTTTTCGGAGCCATTTCGAAGAAACAAGCGGTGCTAGGTGTTGTCAGAGGTAGGTAAATTAGAAAAATACTCCTTTACGTGATGGAAAAAAGACAATTAACGAGCTTAGTCTGGAGCCCCCAACTAACGCACGTCTACTCCATTTGGTGCTCTCTAGCGCCCCCCGACCTCCTTTGTCTTTGACTTACTCTCTTTTGCTCACCACCCTTTGATTTGTTTGTCTTATTGTTTTGACTTCCTGGTTTTTGACCTCTGCCTGTCTATCCGTCTGCGACCCTGCATTACCCCTTTTGTTATGATTGCCTGTATTTTGCTGCAGTGCTTGATTATCGACTTGGGCGCGGTCGCAGCTTATCTGCGCTGTATTGTCCAGTCGGTATCGCTGCACTGAGCAGTGGGTCGTACTAGTAGCTGGTTATCACTACACAGATCTGCAGAGTAGCTGAGTTTAAATGGGGTTTTGACCAGATTTACTTTCTGTATTCAAGGCTTGTGTGTTGCATCATGCTGCGACTACCGCTGCTGGTGTGAAGTGGTCTGAATATTTCAGTGTACAGTAGTTTAGTCTGAACATGTAGTATGAATGGAGCCCCTGAAAGTAGCATTTTATAACTAGGTTGGTCTCTGGGTGAGATTATTGTAATAATGCTACATTTATTAGGCATTTTGACTTGGGTAGTTATATTAATGTAAGGTATCTGTGTATATTGTGAGAATTGTAAGAAATAATTGTTAAAACAAGCAACATTATCTGCTAATATTGTGAAATAATTTAAGACAGAGTAACAGAAGTGAAGGAATGAGTAATGGGAGTTTTCAGGCAGTGCTCTGTAACACACTCTCATTACAGTGTGAGAGAAGTAATTAGTAACTTGTAATGGATTACTCTTTTAAGTAATTACTTCTACTACATTAAGTAATTATCAATTATCTGTACTCAGATTCACATTAGCTTTATGTACAGTCTGCAGAGTCTGTGCTGCACTCAGTTCTAAGTTTGATTAAGGAAGTGTGCACTTGGGCCTGAAACACATACTGCAGAAAACACTGTATCTACACTGTACTGAGTTCAGTGTGTAATCACTTTTCCAGGATTAAGTAACTGGTAGTTCAGTGGTGCTGATAGACAGTGAGTAGTGTATTAATGGTTCAGTTCAGGCTGAGCACTGTCTTACTCTGACTTTAAATACCATTTCATCTTCATTTCTTCAAGAATCAAAAAGCTGCTGAATTGTAGATACAGTTGTATTATGTTTATTATTCTGACTTCATATTTAATGTGCTCTTTTTAGGTTTTCCTCTCTTTATACTCGAGAGGGTTTTAAGTTTTTGGTGAGTCTGTTCCATGAAGCAGCGGAGAGTGAGAGACGGACTGGAGAGAAGACGCTGGAGCTGTTAACATCAGTGTGCACTTACAGCTCTTTCCCTTATAGATATACAGACAGTTACATACAGAGTAAATTCCTGCTGGATCTGTACTCACATGTGAAGCAGTATGAGACTGAAACAGGCAGGAATGTTCTTCCAGCATTACTGCCAGTTTACCGGTCAGCTCCTGCAGAGTGGATCATAGACCTCTCAGAGACAGAACTCTCCCTCCTCCTAGAAGTGCTGAAACTACAACCAGTGAAGAAACCAGTGGAGCTGTGGGACTGGTCAGATGAGGAGAGTGAAGTGAGGAGCTTCCTGCAGTGTCTGCCCTACATCTCACAACTCAGGTTTGATCTAATGCTGCAGATTTATTAGACATGCTGTATAATTAGTGCTCTGTGCAGCACAGCTGATAGATCCTGTTGTGTTATGGTTGGTGGGGAATTCTTACCTTCTCTGAACATCACTGGAAGCAGAGACTAAGGTACAAACTGTCCAGGAAAGGTACAAAACTGAAGGAAAAATATCCTGGTTCTGTCATATGGGACAGTTTAACTGAGTACTGAGTGTCTTAACACAGGACTCTTAACACAGTACTGGATTTAGAAACTGGGGCTCTAGATAAAAGACAGGAATGGAGAGCCCTGCACTTTGTACTGTTTAAAAACATTTCACTCCCATAGTTAGCTTTGCAGAAACAATAGTTAATTCTCTGAAAATATTTCTCTTAACACGAGTCAGTCTGAGATGTGGAGCTAATTTAGTGCTAAAACTCCATAAAAAGGTTTTGCAATGCTTGGTAGGTTTAAGACTAAAGCTGTGTTTAGACTGCCAGGCCAAATCTGATATATGGAATATCCAGATTGTATCCAGACTGATTTTAGATTTTAGCCTGGAGAGAAAAACAACACATGAAATCTGCCAATCAGATCCAAACCACATCTGGTTCCATGAAATATGAATCCAATCAGATTTTTACAAAAGTGTCTCAGTTTGGGCACTTTAACACTAGCGTTAGTGAGTTCTGCTGAGGCTGTGCTGCACTCCGTTCTGACTGAAAGTTAGTTTGTGATCAAGCACTTTGTCCTGAAATATGAACTGCAGAAACAAATGTAATTTTAAAAAAATATTTGTCTTAACCCGAATCAGCCTGACACAGTTTTTATTTATTACATTTGTCATTTTCTGCATTTAATAATTTTGCTGGAAACAGAGGCTGAAAAATAAACACATACTGATCCAAGTTATATTATATTATATCATATATTTACTCCACTGGTACATACAGTATTTTATACAGTTCAGTGTCTGATCACTTGTTATCCAGTTTTGCATAACTGGTAGTTCAGTGGTGCTGATAGGAAACAGTGAGTTAATGGTTCAGTTAGAGAGAACAGGAAGTAGAAAACTGCCTCTTTATTAGAGAGCTGTCATGTTAAGACTATTTCCTCTCTTCATTTAGCATGATCTTAAACAGAGAAACATTCTACATGTCTCTTTTACAGCTTGGTCTGTTTGTTGAAATATCACTTCCTATTTATTTGTTCATGAAAAATAAAAAGTGCTGCTGAAATTTATGAAAACATTTCATGTAAGTTGCTTTGACTTCATGTTTATTCTTCTCCGTTTTAGGTTTTTCATTAATGATGATACGGATGAGGTTGCCATGTTTCTGGTGAGTCTGTTCCATGAAGCAGTAGAGAGTGAGAGACGGACTGGAGAGAAGACGCTGGAGCTGTTAGCATCAGTGTGCACTTACAGCTCTTTCCCTTATGAAGATACAGACAGTTACAGACAGAGTAAAGTCCTGCTGGATCTGTACTCACATGTGAAGCAGTATGAGACTGAAACAGGCAGGAATGTTCTTCCAGCATTACTGCCAGTTTACCGGTCAGCTCCTGCAGAGTGGATCATAGACCTCTCAGAGAGAAAAGCCTCCCTCCTCCTAGAAGTGCTGAAACTACAACCAGTGAAGAAACCAGTGGAGCTGAGAGGCTGTTCAGATGAGGAGAGTGAAGTGAGGAGTGTTCTTCAGTGTCTGCCCTACATCTCACAACTCAGGTTTGATCTAATGCTGCAGATTTATTAGACATGCTGTATAATTAGTGTTCTGTGCAGCACAGCTGATGGATCCTGCTGTGTTATGATTGGTGGGGAATTCCTACCTCTCTAAACATCCCTGGAAACAGAGACTACAGATTACAAACTGTCCATCACGATCAACATGAAGGAAAATATCCTGGTTCTGCCATGCGGGACAGTTTAGCTGAGTACTGAGTGTCTTAACACAGGACTGGATTTAAAAATTGGGGCTCTAGTTAAAATACAGGAATAGAGAGCCCTGGAGGGACAGATTTAAATTAGTTTAGGTTTAGTGATGGTGTTGATTGTATAAGAATATTTAGATTATGTAACATTTTCTCTCTATGTACATACAGTTAGTCCTATACTGGTAGGTAATTTTGCTTGTTTAAACTAAAATTGCTTGAAACAAGCTAAAATGTCTGGCAGCACCTTGAGGTGATTTGGTACATGGTGTTATAGATGTGAAGAATATTGAGATTATTTTTTCAGGAATAATAGGTAACACACAAGGTAACTGGTGTAACTTTGTCAGTGCTCCACTCTGTTCTGAATGAAAAACTGAATTAGCTTTCTTTACACAATTCAGTCTGAAGTGTGGAGCTATTTTAGTGCCTTTCAAGTGTGGTGTGTATTTTTTTTTTTATTATCTTTTTCTTATTTATTTGTTCATGTAAAATCTAAAATTCAGCTGAAATTTAAATAGAACATTTTGTCAGTTGCTTTGACTTCATGTTTATTCTTCTCCGTTTTAGGTTTTTCATTAATGATGATACGGATGAGGTTGCCAGGTTTCTGGTGAGTCTGTTCCATGAAGCAGCAGAGAGTGAGAGACAGACTGGAGAGAAGACGCTGGAGCTGTTAGCATCAGTGTGCACATACAGCTCTTTCCCTTATGAAGATACAGACAGTTACAGACAGAGTGAATTCCTGCTGGATCTGTACTCACATGTGAAGCAGTATGCGACTGAAACAGGCAGGAATGTTCTTCCAGCATTACTGCCAGTTTACCGGTCATCTCCTGCAGAGTGGATCATAGACCTCTCAGAGAGAAAAGCCTCCCTCCTCCTAGAAGTGCTGAGACTACAACCAGTGCAGAAACCAGTGGAACTGAGAGGCTGGTCAGATGAAGAGAGTGAAGTGAGGAGATTCCTGCAGTGTCTGCCCTACATCTCACAACTCAGGTTTGATCTAATGCTGCAGATTTATTAGACATGCTGTATAATTAGTGCTCTGTGCAGCACAGTGGGGTAGTACAGTGGGGGATTTCGTACCTTCTCTAAACATCCCTGGTAACAGAGACTATAGAGTACAAACTGTCCATCACGATCAACATGAAGGAAAATATCCTGGTTCTGTCATATGGGGCAGTTTAGCTGAGTACTGAATGTTTTAACCTACGTCTCTTAACACAGGAGTAGAGTTTGTATTCTAGGGCTCTAGATAAAAGATAGGAATGGAGAACCCTGGAGGGACAGATTTAAATTAGGTTAGACTATTGTAAGAATGTTGTGCTGTTTTGGTTAAGCAATTTGAGTAAGATAAAGTACATGGTAACGATTTAGTAATGGTGTTGATTATATGCCAATATTTATATTATTTGACATGTCTGTCTTCAGTACATACAGTTAGCGGTATACTGGTCGGTGGTTTTGCTTATTTGAACTAAAATAGCAGGAAACCAGCCAAAAACGTCTGGCAGTATTGTGAAATGATTTGGTATTTGGTGTTCTAGAAGTAAAGTAAAGAGTATTGAGTATTTTTTCAGGAAGTAACTTTTACGGAGCACCTCAACACTGGAGTTCTCTATACTAACATCAACCCTAACATTAAATAGTTCTGCTGAGTCTGTGCTGCACTCTGTGCTAACGTCTAAGTTAGCTTTGGGAGTGAAATTTAAACTGCAGAAACAATCACTATAAAAAGATTAGTCTTAACACGAGTCAGTGTGAAGTGTGGAGCTAACTTCACAAATAGGCTGTTTAGTTTAGACTGTGTAGTTTTATTTCTTGCTTGCACAGAAGGGTAAAGGCAGGAGACTGAAGGCAGGAGATGCTGTAGTAGTTTATTTCAAGGCGATCGCAGTTCACTCACAGCTCCTGACGGGCCAGTCCAGTCCGAACTCAGTCCAACTCAGTATGAAAGGAAACCCTTGTCACACGGGTTTTATACATTGTTTAATCACCTAAATAAAAAAGAGGTTGTGATCTTATCTAGTGTCAACAAATGGTCATCTGTCTATAAGTGGTGTTTGACCTATGACCTGTAGAACCCCGAGGGCAACATTTTCCCAGGGACTCCGTCCTGTCGTAGCTGCATAAAGTTATGTTCTGGTGATGCTGTTGTTCCCAACATGGTAAACATATATACACTTATACAAAATACAATGATTATCCAACAACTGCCAGCCCTAAATCTAATTTTCCAGATTGTATCCAGATTAATTTGGGATAGTCTGAAGAGCAAAATATCAAATATCACATTAAATCACATGAACATTTTTGGAAATCTGAACCCAAACCATGTTTTGGTCACTTAAAATATATATCCAATCTAATTTTCATAAAAGCATTGAGACAGATTTCTTTTGCAACACAACAGACAATGACAGTGTCAAATACAGGGTGATAGAACATATGTTAATAGATATGGTTAATCTCATGTTTTTGGCAGACCCTGGCAACGAGAAAGTACATTTCATAATGATGATTCTTTCTCGGTAAGAACGGGCTCAGCATTTCTGGTGACAGGGTGCAGACATGATGTAGAAGTTATCCAGAGACAAACCGTCATTACTGAACAGGGAGAAGAGCAAAGGGCCCTCTGGCATGCTTTGTATCTACATACATCATCCATTTATGTACTTTAGTTCTACACTGTAATGTCCTCTGCATAATTTGTTAGTTGGTTGTAATTTTACACGATTCCTCAATAACCAGGACCACCTTAGGACCACCACAGAGCAGTTATGATGTGGGTGGTGGATCATTCTCAGCATTGCAGTGGCACTGGCATGGTGGTGGTGCATTAGTTTGTGTTGCTGGTGTGAGTGGATCAGACACAGCAGTGTCAGTCTGATGGTTGGACTAAGCACAGCGCATTTGTGATTCATCTGGACAGTCATTTGTGCAGATGCTAAAGATAAGAGAATGTTTTTGATTTTGTTGGATGAAGTATTTTATCATGTCTGTAAACTAATACTTGTTTTACTTTTATTTCTGTTCCTTTCGTTCCAGATATGCAGAATCTCTTGTCCCGTATTTAAGTGAGCTGGTTGTTAGCTTGGCAGAAGAGACAGAGTTAGTAAAAGCTTTGCTTGCTGCCATGAAGTTTACCTTCACTGTAAATGGAGTTTTATCCAGTAAGAAGTGCAGGGCTGTGGAAAGAGTGCTGGACCTCACATCCTCCCAACTCAACCTCACTCTGGATCCCAAAGCCATCTCTCTTAGAGGAGCCAGTCTTCTCTTCAGACACATAACACACCTGCATAAGCTCTGGTAGGTAGAACTCGATGGATAGACAGTTGTAAGTGTAACAGCTTTTTCAACTTTGTCATAAATGATTTTTATTGTCTATTATCATAATTATCCCCCATGACCATCTTCAGTACTTCTTAGCTAACCATATATGCTTGGAATTATTATTATTATTATAGTTATTTTTGCTGCTGATTTGAGATAGGTGTTAATTTAATTCTACTTCCTTGTAGGTTTTTACAGATAATGTAGGTAACAGGTTCATTTAAAAACTCATTGTCCTGGTATAAACTATCTGGCCTTTTCACTTATTCATCCAACTTTCAACAGCAATATATATATATTTTTTTGCCGTTTTCAGCCTAATCGTTTTGGTTGCCATGTATTGTGAATCCCTAATTAGAACCTAATAATGTTGTCATACATAAAATGTATCTATTGAATTTAGAAACGTAATTCTTTAACAGAATAACACTAATCAATCTCTAATCGAGTGTTCAAAGTGTTTACATTGTGTGATTTATATGCATGTATCTCTTTGTTTTATAACAATATCCTGTAGTTATTTGTGGGTCTAACTGATGAAATCATTGCCACATTTATGTAATTTACAGTATGCAAGACATGTACTGTAAACCACACAAAGGTATTTATACATTACAGTCTTCCAGACCTCAGCTTTGTTGAATGGGTCTAGTTGGGCTGAAAGACTTGGTGGTCTGGAAACACTTGTGTGTTGTTTCGCCTGGTCATTAAATGAAGTGGTCTCTGAAGTTGCCACACTACTGTAAGTTGTCTTTACATGCTGTTGTTAATGTGGACTTTGATTGTTTTTGTCAGTCTAAATGAGTGTGTGGTGAAAAGGATGGCCCAAGCCTTTCAAGCACATAGAGCTCGCGTTCCATTGGTCATTGAGGAGCTGTCTGTGAGAGTTCAGTCAGCACAGAAGCTCTCCAGGGTCCTGAGCAGCTTGGCTTCCCTCCTGAACTGTTGGACAGTTCAGTGTCTGAACCTCACAGAGTGTGAGATGGAAGCTCATTCTCTCAATGGCCTCATGTGTCATCCTGGACATCTGACCATCAGGTATGTTTATAAAAGCCAATTGTAAATATGTTATAGATACGAAAATGAAGACAAACGTTCAGTTTCAAAGTGTGTGTGTGTGTGTGTGTGTGTGTGTGTGTGTGTGTGTGTGTGTGTGTGTGTAGATTGTCTAAAGAGTCTCTCCAGCAGTTTGCTGATTTGGTCTATGAAGTGAAGGATAAGAAGCTAACCTGCTTCTTCCTGGAAAAGATGGGAGGAGACATGACCTCCTGTTCTCTCAGCTGGGAGGAGCTTATTTATTTTGTCCAACAAGGAGTTTGTCGCATCAGGGTGAACGTCATGAAGAGCAGAATCACTTATAAACAAATCAGGCAGCTTATGTCTTTGCTTGCTGGCGTTCATTTCAAAAGGTAAGACAGTCACATCATCAGGTCTTACTCAGAATTTTAGAACACACTCAACTGGAAAATAAAAAAAACTTTCATATCTAAATAATGCTGTTGAGAACATTAATGCTGAGGATGCTTCTAAGGCCATATACACCATGTTGGGAAAGAGAACTAACAGGACTACTTTAATTTTGAACAGCTTACTAATTTGTTAAGTGTTAGATTCTTTTTTCCTTGACCACTTTAATCATCTTTACCAGAGGTGTGAAGGGGGCCTGTATACACACACACTGTCACTGTCTGTTTGTCAGCTTCACATACTGACCAGATACACTTTGTAGTTCTCCAATCGCAGACTGCATGCACTTTTAGCCCCTTTCACCATGTTCTTCAGTTTTCAAGACCCCCATAAGACCACCACAGCTCAGGTATTATCAGGGTGAGGGTGATTCTCAACCCTGCAGTGACACTGCCATAGTGATGGTGTGTTAGTGTGTGTTGCAGTGGCACATGGGGAGCAGACACCGCAGACACTGTGTTCTGTGTCTGCTGTGACTTAAACACTGTGTCCACTCACTGTCCACTCTATTAGCCACTCCTACCTTGCTAGTCTACCTTGTAGATGTACAGTCAGAGATGATGGCTCATCTGCTGCTGCAGAGCTTGTGTTAGTCATCCTGTAGACCTCTGCTGTGATTAATCCTTATAGGAATAACCGAACTTGGCTAGTCCACTCACACCAGTACAACACAGTTCCATGTCAGTGTCACTACAGTGCTGTAAATGATTCACATTCCAAATCATTCAAACCCTGTGGTGTTCTTGTGGGGGTCCTGATCATTGAAGAACAAGGTAAAACAAGGGGATCAGTTATGCACAGACAGAGATGGACTGTCTATACCATCTATATGGTAGGTGGAGCTGAGAAAATGGACAGTGAGTGCAGATTAGTTGCGTGTACTTACTGAAGTGCAAGGTCAGTGTATAACTGAAATGCTAATATACCACATTTATGAACGTGTGATGTGATCCCCACAGACTGAGCTCCAACGTTGTGTTGCTCATCATCAGAGAGATTTATGAGACTCGCTCAGCTGACTGTGTTTCCAGCCTTTTGAGTTCCATAGAGAATCGCATCAACCTGAACGGTAGAGAGCTGGATTCTGTCCACTGTGCTGCCCTGCGCTTTACCCTTCAGCACTGCACCGCTGTCTCTCTCAGCCTGCTGTGGACCTCCTTACCAGAGGGGGAGTTAGAGAGCATTCTGCCTCTGTTCAGTAGAGTTTCTCATCTCAGGTAATTCAGTACTAATAAAGCGAAATACATATTTTATGTGATGATGATAATGGTAATGAAGGCATTTTATTAGAAGCCATTTGTCAACACCCAAGATAGGAATTACTTATCTCTTATATTAAGAGAAAAAAGTAAATATATTAATTAACAGCAAAATAAAAGAAATTGTCACTGTCAGCTGCATTTCTCTTTGAGTGAAATTTAGACAAATAATTACTACATGGGTGCCGGAACATGCGAGACTCCTAACACTACACCTCTGCCTCTTTAACATAATTTCATGAATGTAGATGTTAAAGTTCTGCTACAATACTTTTTAAAAAAAGACAGAAATTACTTTTAAAATGTTTAAAGTAAAATATCTATTTGTGACAATACCAAAAATATGAGTATATAGTCTTTATGAAGGTCATCAATTGCATTTCTGTGTATGAATTAGCCTCTGTAAGTGTTTGTGATTTGTTGTCAGTGCTGACAGGCTCCTGCTGCTGAAGCTTCTCCACTGCTGCAGTGTCACTGAGCTCCAGGAAAGCCCAGTAGCAGCAGTGCTCTCTGCTCTGCAGAACAGACTGGACTTTTCCTGTCGCATCGGTCTGGACCTGACTGCACAAACCCAGGACAACATTCTACATCTGACCGCTGAGGACTGTACGGTCATCAGCACAGTCATCCTGAACGCTCAGAAACACACAGAGCTCATTCTAGAGGACTGTGAGATACAGGATGCTGGAGTGGATGTTCTCTTCTCCGCCTTGCACATGGTCAGACTACGGTGAGATGCACTTATAGGACTGAGCTCAAGAACAAAATCCAGCTTTAGCTTCAAACAACAAGCTGAGTGAATTTGAGAGTAGGGTTTCTGAGCATGCAGGGTGGCTACAACAACCTGTGCTATATGGTGCACATGTGTTTCAGTCACAGGCTGTATTACAGTGACGGTTACCAGATGACGTCCCGACACCAAACAACACACAACACATGTACATATAACCTAAACCAGGAGACAAACACACACAACAACATAAACAGTCCCTTGTTGACCTGAGGAGGTTGGGTTCCACCCTTGAGCCTGGTTCCTCTCGAGGCTTCTTCCTTACTCAAGGGAGTTTTTCCTCACCACTGTTGACTCTGGCTTGCTCAAGGGGGGCTTGGACCCAGACTCCCCCTACTATGTCTATACATTAACTCATTAACTTCGTGTTTTATAACACACTCATTTTCTGTGAATTTGCTTTGAGACAGTGTTGGTTTTAAAAACGCTATACAAATAATTATTGATTGATTGGTTGTTGGAGGGAGCAGCCACCCCTTCAGAGTCTCTCAGTGCAGCAGGGTCACTATAATATCTTGGGCTTTTTTAATACCTTGTTTCAGATATTTTCATTTGAATATGATTTAGTTCAGTTTTAGGTGAACTTTGGGGTGTCTAGTGTAACATCCAGCACCGTGTCTGTGGAAACTCTTACCTGTTAACAGGAGCATACTGTTGCATCTGTTACCAAAACATGATTTCTTGATATTAATAACATATCCCCTCCCTCTCTCTCTCAGCTGCACTAAAGCTCTGCTGCTTCAGTTCTTGGCTCTGGTCCATGTGAGAACTGATTTCCGGGCTGTAGCTCTGTGTCAGGCCCTGGAAGGAGAAATGGACCTCAGTGGGACCCAGCTGAACCAGCAGGCCTGCAGATCACTAGCACTGTTTCTGGAACACACTGAAGGCTTGTCAGAACTGGACCTTAGCCACTGCCAGCTCTCTGACCACTGCCTGGAGCTGCATAAAATAGACGTGCTGAAGTGAGTATGCTGTGTGTGTGCGCTCATGCGTGTATAGTCCTGCCTGAACCCACATTAATGATGATAACCCACAATGACATCAGTGACAGTTCAGCAAGACGAATCTACAGCATTGTCTCCATGAGCAGCAATATACAGCTAGTCCGGTAGGTGTGGTGCGCGTCTGGCACTAACATGGCTATCGCTTGTATGTCGTATATACCTACTTTATTACAAACTTGTTCTTCCACTTCATGGGCTCCACTAGCCTCACAGGTACATTACATGACATGCAGTCACACACAAAACCTGCAATGTGCATGATCAAATGTATTTATTTGGGGGAAAAACCCATTGTTACACTGTTCTCAGGAAGGTTCAGGAACATATACCCGTGTTATGCTTCTTGGGACTTCTTGGATAGAAACTGAATCTATGCACTCATAAGCTCATAGGTGTGAACAGTTCAGCAATTTAAGACCACATCATGAATCTGGCATAGTCTTTTTCTTCCAACTTTTTTCAAGAATATATAAAAGGATGTTATTGGCAAATGAGTATATAAAAGAATATATAAAAGACTGGATGTTATTAGTAAATGAGTATATTAAAGAATATATAGTATAAGTATATAAAAGAATATATAAAAGACTGGATGTTATTAGTAAATGAGTATATAAAAGAATATATAGTATTAGTATATATAAGTATATAAAAGAATATATAGAAGACTCTGGATGCTATTAGTGAATGAGTATATAAAAGAATATATAGTATTAGTATATAAAAGAATATATAAAAGACTCTGGATGTTATTGGTGAATGAGTATATAAAAGAATATATAGTATTAGTATATATAAGTATATAAAAGAATATATAGAAGACTCTGGATGTTATTAGTGAATAAGGGCCAGTTGTCTTTGAATATCAAAGATAGATAGCTAGACGAATAGCTAGACAGATAGACAGACAGATACTTTATTGATCCAGAAGGAAATTTAGCAGCCAGTAGCAATTTCACAAAAACAGCCCAGTACAACAGTAAAACAAATACAAAACAAAAAACAGCATAGAACTATTAAACTAAACTAACTAGCAAATAAATATAAACTGCTACAATTTGACAGAAAAAATGACGTATTTAAATGTGTTTTCTGTAGAGGATGTGTTCACTCATTTTCAATTAGAAAACCAACAAACAAACCTTCTGCACTGAACTCTAGGTGTACACTTGCAGACTGTAGGCTTACTGTTGCTTGCAGTTTCAGTCCCTCTCTACCTTATTCATCAATAACCAGATTCTGATAGCAGGATCACTCACACCCATCAGTGTTACTGCCTGTGAGAGAGTGGACCATCTAAAATTTTCCAGTAGTAGGTGATCTGACATCACAATACGCTTTTCTGAGTATATTATGTGCCTCGTTGGTGCTTCTAACAGTGCTTCTAACTTCATTATAAAAAGACAGATTTCAAACAATCGTAGAGATCTTGTAAACAACAAACAGCCTACAGTAATATTGTCTGTTCAGACTTGAATATGAACCAGAAATTTGGTGTATATCTCATATTGTGAAAACATCTTCTAGTATTGTCAATTTATAGTTTTGCCATGTCAGCCATCTGTACTCAGCAGTCAGATACAAGCCTAGAGGATGGCTAACATAGACTATGCTTTAAGAGATGTGCTACTGTCTGTACACCAGGAAGGTGGAGCTACAAGGGAGGGGTTGTGTGGCCAATGAATATGTTCGTGCAGAAGCATTAGTTGATCTTTGTGATAATTGTGTATTTTTGTGTCTACAGACTCTTCAGCAGACACAGAGCCCTTCCTAAAAGATAAACACTTTGAGATCTGGTGATGACCGTCGACCACTGTCATCTGGACAGATCACAAGAGATGCACTGACAGTTTTCCAGACTTCCAGGAGATAACCAGCAGCAGTCTACTGTTAGAAATATCTGTTAGTAATTGGGGAGTAATAATGTATTTTGTCTCTTATTAATAAGTATGAATTGCTGGCTGATTCATTTTAGTGGAGTTTGTTGTGTCTGCCGTGTCAAGAATGACGCCTAAAGTGTTTTCATGGTTTACATACACAGTTTACAGCATAGTACAGTTACATCAGCATCATTTTTTTATAAATATTTATTTGATGTCTTCAAATTACTGAGAGAAAGTACATGTTCTTCCACCTGCTTCATTGTCTTTCTTCGTCCAGTGTATGTTATTCTCTTACTGTGTCAGCGTTTTATCTTTCCTCATGTGCTAAAAAATCCTCACCCGCCTATTACCTCAGACCGTCTTCACCTCACCTTCACCTCCTGCCCCTGATTCCAAGTATTTCATGTCAGAATGTGTTGACTGGTAACAGCCTGATAACTAAGCTGAGCCCATGCATGTTCTTCAGCATACACCCATATAAAACTCAGAATCTGATCCAGAAAATTTCTTTTCTAGTACGTTGTTAGATGTTTTTATTTATTTTTTTATTGTTTTGCCTTAACAACAGATGGATCTTGTCAAGTAAGGCTTACAAACGTCTCTTCGGATTTCACCTTCATCCCGGAATGTGGGAGTGTCAGTGTTGTGTTTAGTTTGTACACATAGTACAATGAAAGTGAAAGGGTGGGCTAAAAAGGACAGCAATGATAATGATTATGATTATTGAGAGGATTGCTGCTGCAAAATCTCTATAATCCAGTGGTTGAGATATAGGGCAAGAATTGGCCTGTTGTAAGTGCCAACAAAAAAATGACACAGTTGTGGCACCAAAACTACACATATCAGAAAACTAGTTGCACTTGGAAGGAAGTAGCTGACAGGAATAAAGCTTGGTGCGATTGATTCACAGTCGACCGCACATGTAAAATAAACAAGGATGAGCCTTCATGCCGTACCATGATTGTGGACGTTCAGCTCGCAGTGATGCCCTCCGTGAGTCATACTGTTCATGCCAGCACTATTGGCAGATGACTGCACGATGCAGGACTACATGCACACAGGCCGTTATGATGGCTGCCCTTTAACACCACAGCAATGTTGCCAAAGACTGCAGTGGTGCTGGGCCAGAGCGACTCAGAATGGCAGTGTGAAAGTCTTGTTTGACACTTGGCTGTGAATGTGAAAACTGTTATACTCCTTGATATGACTTCAGTCCGAAAAATTCAAGCATTCAGCTATCAGTAGAATTAATTCTCTCCTACCATAATATTGGTGAGGACATGTCTCTATTTGCAACCCTATGCCCATGCCCTCTACAGTACATCATCATATCAAAGAATTCAGGGAATCTGGAGAAATCTGTGTGTGTAAAGTGCAAGGCCAAACACCATGGCTGATTGCCATGACCTTTGACCCTGCATATATCACTGCAGGTGACATACTTCTGTGCCTAGAAATATTGTGACAAACCCATATCAAGACTAAAGTATGCACAGTGAAAGCCATATGTCAGCAGAGTCTGATATCAGTTCATTGATCATTTTGGTATCCTGAATGTTTGTGCAATGTTTCCAGCCACCCTCCAGCTGTGGTGGTGTCGTGATACGCTGCATTGTAGAGAAACTTAGCTATTTGGCCTGCTTTCCTGTCCCTGCTGGACTTTGAACAAGTGGGTGCCTTTTGGAAACCCCACAGACAGCAACTCTAGGACTGCAAATTTACTCCAATACCAAACGTTGGGTCATTCATGGTGTCTACCACTGTGCATACAGCCCCACCCCCCTGTATTCATACGTTTTAACCTCAGCGTACCTGCTAAAGGGGAAAAGTGATTGTTAAGTCTAAAACCAAACTGTAAAAGAAGCTTCTGGCTTCACGTTAGCATTGAGTAAAACGCATGCCACATAATTCGTCACACGGTAACTTCAAACCACTTGTTAAGCAATCCCAAGCAGCATTGCTTATAGAATTTCTGACACTACTTCTAATAATATGGAGAGAAACACAGCATAAAGTTTATATCGGCTGCACCACCCGTTTTGAAACTTACATACTGTTATTACATAAGATCACAAGTCCAAAAAAAAGTGATTACAGAAGCTTGGCAATGGCAAAACATTCTACTTTTTTAACAGTAAACATTCGATATCACCTTGAAATATCGGTCATGTCTAAGCATCTGTCGGATGCCAATTATTTGATGTTTTACTTTTATTAATTAAAGCAGTTATCCACAGGTATAGGGATCTGGTGCACAGTTTTAACCTTTTGCTTGTTACTTGGAATACTGAGAGAAAGTCAGTGATCACCCCCTCATTCAATTAATTGCCAGTGAAAACAGCCTTTTAAAATGTATTTTTTAGCATCAGACGACAAAAACAAAGGCGCTCCTATCTGACAGAAATCTACACAGTAACCTTAAATATAGAGTTTTGAAACAACTTAGTATTACACTGCTGAATTGCTTTGGTCTCGCCTCTTGGTTTCCCTGACACCGCCGATCTCCCAAACTCCATTGCCCATTTGTTATGTATGCTGGATATAGCTGTTGTGTTCAGCTGTCGATTTGTTTAGTAAAACTTATCTGACTTTTAGCTCTGCGCATGTTGAGTCAAGTTCTTATCTCCTGACAGCTTTCAGTGTTTTTTCCGTTGTTTTTTTTTTTTTTTTCAACCAAAATCTGATGTGAACTTTCTCTTTAACCAGAATGTAAAAATTCTGTACATTTTAATGTGCATGTAGGATCTGTGCCTGTGCCTGAGCACCTACACCAAACTTACTTCCAGACCCTTTTTGCTTGTTTAAAGTGATTTTAGTAAAGTAAGAAACAAGCCAAATGGCCTGCCAGTGTAGGGAAGTGATTTGGCTTCAAATCATTTAAATTACAAGTACAAATAATAAATACAAAAACTAGAAATAAGTTATATAATCTTATCGTAATCATCAACAGCCTCAAGAAGGAGAAGTATAAGATGGCACGCAGCTCATCAGGTTTGACTGACTGTATGTTCTTAGATGTGCTAAAGGCTGCCCTCTGCTGTTACATGTTGGTAACTACAGCATGAAGAAAACAATGTCATATTGCTTTAGTTGTATGGAGACCCCGTGTCTGCTACACTGACCAATTCACCAGCTGATTCAGAATGTTGAGAACAGAGGACGATGAGGTATTTGGCAGCATTTTCGATAATAAAAAACCTTTATTAAAAGTTTATTTCCTGATTAGCGTTATACGGTTAGAGTGCTTTATTATTTCTCCTATTTTATATATATATATATATATATATATATATATTTTTTTTTTTTTTTTTTCTTGTATATATATACATATATATGCAAGGAAAAGTATATATATATATATACATAATTATAATAACAGAAAAAATAAACAATTTGAACTATTTTGTCATTCATGCTTTATATAGGGTTTCAGCTGCTCTACAGTTCGGGCTCTAGTCAATTTTCATTCAGTTTCATAATTTACCAAATGTTTTCATTGGATGACTGGACAGACCTCTTCATGCTTAGGAGTGAATGTTTATTATAAATAGGAGAGAATAAAATGAATATTTCCTTATTTATGGGATGTTACAGTTTTAATGGCATGCAGCTCATCAGGTTTGACTGACTGTGTGTTCTGAGATGTGCTAAAGGCTGCCCTCTGCTGTTACATGTTGGTAACTACAGCCGGAAGAAAAAAATGTCATATTGCTTTGACGGTATGGAGACCCCGTGTCTGCTCCACTGACCAATTCACTAGCCGTTTCAGAATGTTGAGAACATAGGACGATGAGGTATTTGGCAGCATTTTCAGTAATAAAAAACCTTTATTAAAAGTTTATTTCCTGATTAGCGTTGTAGGGTTAGAGTGCTTTATTATTTCTCCTATTACATACAAGGAAAAAAAAATATATATATATATATATATATATATATATATATATTTTTTTCTTATATGTATATATTTTATATATATATTTTTTTCTTGTATATATATATATATATATATATATATATATATATATATATATATATATATATATACATAATTATAATAACAGAAAAAAATAAATAAACAATTTGAACTATTTTGTCATTCATGCTTTATATAGGGTTTCAGCTGCTCTACAGTTCGGGCTCTAGTCAATTTTCATTCAGTTTCATAATTTACCAAATGTTTTCATTGGGTGACTCGACAGACCTCGTCATGCTTAGGAGTGAACGTTAATTTTAAATAGGAGAGAATAAAATTAATATTTTCTTATTAATGGGATGTTACTGTGTTTTAATAGCATGCAGCTCATCAGGTTTGACTGACTGTGTGTTCTGAGATGTGCTAAAGGCTGCCCTCTGCTGTTACATGTTGGTAACTACAGCCGGAAGAAAAAAATGTCATATTGCTTTGACGGTATGGAGACCCCGTGTCTGCTCCACTGACCAATTCACTAGCCGTTTCAGAATGTTGAGAACATAGGACGATGAGGTATTTGGCAGCATTTTCAATAATAAAAAACCTTTATTAAAAGTTTATTTCCTGATTAGCGTAATACGGTTAGAGTGCTTTATTATTTCTCCTATTACATACAAGGAAAAAAAAAAAAAAAAAAAAAAATATATATATATATATGTATATATATATATATATATATATATATATATATATATATATATATATTTCTTATATGTATATATTTTATATATATTTTTTTTTTTGTATATATATATATATATATATATATATATATATATATATATATATATATATATACACACACATAATTATAATAACAGAAAAAATAAATAAACAATTTGAACTATTTTTTCATTCAAGCTTGATATAGGGTTTCAGCTGCTCTACAGTTCGGGCTCTAGTCAATTTTCATTCAGTTTCATAATTTACCAAATGTTTTCATTGGGTGACTCGACAGACCTCGTCATGCTTAGGAGTGAACGTTAATTTTAAATAGGAGAGAATAAAATTAATATTTTCTTATTTATGGGATGTTACTGTGTTTTAATGGCATGCAGCTCATCAGGTTTGACTGACTGTATGTTCTGAGATGTGCTAAGGGCTGCCCTCTGCTGTTACATGTTGGTAACTACAGCATGAAGAAATTTTTTTTTTCTCTTATTATAATTATAAATATATATGTATAAAAATATTATATATATATATATATATATATATATATATATATATATATATATATATACTTACAGATTTATACATGCTTACGAATGAACGTTTATTATAAATAAAGAGAATAAAATAAATATTTTCTTGTTCATGGGATGTGACAGTGTTTTAATGGCATGCAGCTCATCAGGTTTGACTGACTGTATGTTCTGAGATGTGCTAAAGGCTGCCCTCTGCTGTTACATGTTGGTAACTACAGCATGAAGAAAAAAGTCATATTGCTTTAACTGTATGGAGACCCTGTGGCATAATTATAATAAGAGAAATAATAAAGCACTCTGACCGTATAAAGCTAATCAGGAAATAAAATTTTAATAAAGGTTTTTTATTACAGAAAATGATGCCAATTACCTCATCGTCCTATGTTCTCAACATTCTGAATCGGCTAGTGAATTGGTCATATATATATATATATACACTGTATATTTATATATACACACATTATAATATATATATATATTATATATATATACACTGTATATTTATATATACACACATTATAATATATATATATATTATAATTTAAATGAATATTTTTTTTTAAAAAAAATTAAAAGATTTATGGAAAAACTGGAACCTGTTAAAGCAGAATGGAGCTCTTCATCCTTAACTAATTAGCTTGTGTCCTGTGGTGAAAGACGTCAGCTAACTGAATTTTAACTGTTCACTGGCACTAAAATGCAACAAAACAGAAACACAATGGCCACTGAGTGGAAGTACAAGGTATGTGCAGTGTTCTTAAGCCAGGGGCATTCTGTAATGTAGGGTTGTGGTGTATCAGATAATGATACCTTCTTTACCTCATTACTCTTAGTAACAGATGTTGCAGTGCTAATAAGTAAATCATGTCGGTTTAAGTGTTAAAATAAAAAACATGATATTACAAATAAAGCATTGCTGTGGTAATGACATCCTGTCTCAGTAGGGACACAATGTTAATGGAAAATGTTAAAACTTTAACAGTAGGTTACTTTAGAGTTCAGGAATGAACGAACAAAAACAGTACATGTGTCAAATCTAGTAGCAATGTTGGAGTAAGGACTGGAATTCCATGTTTCAAAAATTTTACACAAGCCCATAACACTAACACCATCAACATTACTTTACAAATGAGACAAGTTTACAGTATTCGCAGTGTAGGAAAGTCTCTCTGTTTCAGCTCATTCAGTAAGTTGTAGTTCGTTCCATGAGCAGCAATATACAGCTAGTCCGGTAGGTGTGGTGCGCATCTGGCACTAACATATGGATATCGCTTGTATGTTGTATATACCTACTTTATTACAGACTTGTTCTTCCACTTCATGGGCTCCACTAGCCTTACAGGTACATTACATGACATGCAGTCACACACAGAACCTGCAATGTGCATGATCAAATGTATTTATTTGGGGGAAAAACCCATTGTTACACTGTTCTCAGGAAGGTTCAGGAACATATACCCGTGTTATGCTTCTTGGGACTTCTTGGATAGAAACTGAATCTATGCACTCATAAGCTCATAGGTGTGAACAGTTCAGCAATTTAAGACCACATCATGAATCTGGCATAGTCTTTTTCTTCCAACTTTTTTCAAGAATATATAAAAGGATGTTATTGGCGAATGAGTATATAAAATAATATATAGTATAAGTATATATAAGTATATAAAAGAATATATAGTATAAGTGTATATAAGTATATAAAAGAATATATAAAAGACTGGATGTTATTGGTGAAGGAGTATATAAAAGAATATATAGTATAAGTATATAAAAGAATATATAGAAGACTCTGGATGTTATTGGTGAATGAGTATATAAAAGAATATATAGTATAAGTATATGAAAGAATATATAGAAGACTCTGGATGTTATTAGTGAATGAGTATATAAAAGACTGGATGTTAGTGAATGAGTATATAAAAGACTGGATGTTAGTGAATGAGTATATAAAAGACTGGATGTTAGTGAATGAGTATATAAAAGACTGGATGTTAGTGAATGAGTATATAAAAGACTGGATGTTAGTGAATGAGTATATAAAAGAATATATAGAAGACTCTGGATGTTATTAGTGAATGAGTATATAAAAGAATATATAGTATTAGTATATAAAAGAATATATAAAAGACTGGATGTTATTAGTAAATGAGTATATAAAACAATATATAGTATAAGTATATAAAAGAATATATAGAAGACTCTGGATGTTATTGGTGAATAAGTATATAAAAGAATATATAGCATAAGTATTTATAATTATTTAAGAGTATATATAAAAGACTGGATGTTATTAGTGAATGAGTATATAAAACAATATATAGTATAAGTATATAAAAGAATATATAGAAGACTCTGGATGTTATTGGTGAATAAGTATATAAAAGAATATATAGCATAAGTATTTATAATTATTTAAAAGTATATATAAAAGACTGGATGTTATTAGTGAATGAGTATATAAAAGAATATATAGTATAAGTATATAAAAGAATATATAGAAGACTCTGGATGTTATTAGTGAATGAGTATATAAAAGAATATATAGTATAAGTATATAAAAGAATATATAGAAGACTCTGGATGTTATTGGTGAATAAGTATATAAAAGAATATATAGCATAAGTATATATAATTATATAAAAGTATATATAAAAGACTGGATGTTATTAGTGAATGAGTATATAAAAGACTGGATGTTATTAGTGAATAAGTATATAAAAGAATATATAGTATAAGTATATAAAAGAATATACAGAAGACTCTGGATGTTATTGGTGAATGGGTATATAAAAGAATATATAGTATTAGTATATATAAGTATATAAAAGAATATATAGAAGACTCTGGATGTTATTAGTGAATAAGGGCCAGTTGTCTTTGAATATCAAAGATAGATAGCTAGACGAATAGCTAGACAGATAGACAGACATATACTTTATTGATCCAGAAGGAAATTTAGCAGCCAGTAGCAATTTCACAAAAACAGCCCAGTACAACAGTAAAACAAATACAAAACAAAAAACAGCATAGAACTATTAAACTAAACTAACTAGCAAATAAATATAAACTGCTACAATTTGACAGACAAAATTACGTATTTAAATGTGTTTTCTGTAGAGGATGTGTTCACTCATTTTCAATTAGAAAACCAACAAACAAACCTTCTGCACTGAACTCTAGGTGTACACTTGCAGACTGTAGGCTTACTGTTGCTTGCAGTTTCAGTCCCTCTCTACCTTATTCATCAATAACCAGATTCTGATCGCAGGATCACTCACACCCATCAGTGTTACTGCCTGTGAGAGAGTGGACCATCTAAAATTTTCCAGTAGTAGGTGATCTGACATCACAATACACTTTTCTGAGTATATTATGTGCCTCGTTGGTGCTTCTAACAGTGCTTCTAACTTCATTATAAAAAGACAGATTTCAAACAATCGTAGAGATCTTGTAAACAACAAACAGCCTACAGTAATATTGTCTGTTCAGACTTGAATATGAACCGAAAAATTTGGTGTATATCTCATATCGTGAAAACATCTTCTAGTATTGTCAATTTATAGTTTTGCCATGTCAGCCATCTGTACTCAGCAGTCAGATACAAGCCTAGAGGATGCCTAACATAGACTATGCTTTAAGAGATGTGCTACTGTCTGTACACCAGGAAGGTGGAGCTACAAGGGAGGGGCTTCTAATAAAGTGGCCAATGAATATGTTCGTGCAGAAGCATTAGTTGATCTTTGTGATAATTGTGTATTTTTGTGTCTACAGACTCTTCAACAACAGAATCACAGACACAGAGCCCTTCCTAAAAGATAAACACTTTGAGATCTGGTGATGACCGTCGACCACTGTCATCGGGACAGATCACAAGAGATGCACTGACAGTTTTCCAGACTTCCAGGAGATAACCAGCAGCAGTCTACTGTTAGAAATATCTGTGGGTAATTGGGGAGTAATAATGTATTTTGTCTCTTATTAATAAGTATGAATTGCTGGCTGATTCATTTTAGTGAAATTTGTTATGTCTGCCGTGTCAAGAATGACGCCTAAAGTGTTTTCATAGTTTACATACACAGTTTACAGCATAGTACAGTTACATCAGCATCATTTTTACAAATATTTGTGATGTCTTCAAACTACTGAGAGAAAGTACATGTTCTTCCACCTGCTTCATTGTCTTTCTTCTTCCAGTGTATGTTATTCTCTTATTGTGTCAGCGTTTTATCTGTCTCATTCCTCATGTGCTAAAAAATCCTCACCCGCCTATTACCTCAGACCGTCTTCACCTCACCTTCACCTCCTGCCCCTGATTCCAAGTATTTCATGTCAGAATGTGTTGACTGGTAACAGCCTGATAACTAAGCTGAGCCCATGCATGTTCTTCAGCATGCACAAAAATAAAGCTCAGAATCTGATCCAGAAAATTTCTTTTCTAGTACGTTGTTAGATGTTTTTATTTATTTTTTTATTTTTTTGCCTTAACAACAGATGGATCTTGTCAAGTAAGGCTTACAAACGACTCTTCGGATTTCACCTTCATCCCGGAATGTGGGAGTGTCAGTGTTGTGTTTAGTTTGTACACATAGTCCAATAAAAAGTGAAAGGGTGGGCTAAAAAGGACAGCAATGATAATGATTATGATTATTGAGAGGATTGCTGCTGCAAAATCTCTATAATCCAGTGGTTGAGATATAGGGCAAGAATTGGCCTGTTGTAAGTGCCAACAAAAAAATGACACAATTGTGGCACCAAAACTACACATATCAGAAAACTAGTTGCACCTGGAAGGAAGTAGCTGACAGGAATAAAGCTTGGTGCGATTGATTCACAGTCGACCGCACATGTAAAATAAACAAGGATGGGCCTTCATGCCGTACCATGATTGTGGACGTTCAGCTCGCAGTGATGCCCTCCGTGAGTCATACTGTTCATGCCAGCACTATTGGCAGATGACTGCACGATGCAGGACTACATGCACACAGGCCGTTATGATGGCTGCCCTTTAACACCACAGCAATGTTGCCAAAGACTGCAGTGGTGCTGGGCCAGAGCGACTCAGAATGGCAGTGTGAAAGTCTTGTTTGACACTTGGCTGTGAATGTGAAAACTGTTATACTCCTTGATATGACTTCAGTCCGAAAAATTCAAGCATTCAGCTATCAGTAGAATTAATTCTCTCCTACCATAATATTGGTGAGGACATGTCTCTATTTGCAACCCTATGCCCATGCCCTCTACAGTACATCATATTATCAAAGAATTCAGGGAATCTGGAGAAATCTGTGTGTATAAAGGTGTGGCTGAATGCCATGACCTTTGACCCTGCATATATCACTGCAGACGACATTCTTCTGTGCCTAGAAATATTGTGACAAACCCATATCAAGACTAAAGTATGCACAGTGAAAGCCATATGTCAGCAAAGTCTGATATCAGTTCATTGATCATTTTGGTATCCTGAATGTTTGTGCAATGTTTGCAGCCACCCTCCAGCTGTGGTGGTGTCGTGATACGCTGCATTGTAGAGAAACTTAGCTATTTGGCCTGCTTTCCTGTCCCTGCTGGACTTTGAACAAGTGGGTACCTTTTGGAAACCCCACAGACAGCAACTCTAGGACTGCAAATTTACTCCAGTACCAAACGTTGGGTCATTCATGGTGTCTACCACTGTGCATACAGCCCCACCCCCCTGCATTCATACGTTTTAACCTCAGCGTACCTGCTAAAGGGGAAAAGTGATTGTTAGGTCTAAAACCAAACTGTAAAAGAAGCTTCTGGCTTTCACGTTAGCATTGAGTAAAACGCATGCCACATAATTCGTCACACGGTAACTTCAAACCACTTGTTAAGCAATCCCAAGCAGCATTGCTTATAGAATTTTTGACAGTACTTCTAATAATAAGAGACACACAGCATAAAGTTTATATCGGCTGCACCACCCGTTTTGAAACTTACATGCTGTTATAACATTTGTATCTTTAAGAGTACAAGTCCAAAAAAATGTGGCTAAGTGATCATAGAAGATTGGCAATGGCAAAACATTCTATGTTTTTAACAGTAAACATTCGATATCGTCTTGAAATATTAGTCATGTCTAAGCATCTGTCGGATGCCAATTATTTGATGTTTTACTTTTATTAATTAAAGCAGTTATCCACAGGTATAGGGATCTGGTGCACAGTTTTAACCTTTTGCTTGTTACTTGGAATACTGAGAGAAAGTCAGTGCTCACTCCCTTATTCAATTAATTGCCAGTGAAAACAGCCTTTTAAAATGTATTTTTTAGCATCAGACGACAAAAACAAAGGCGCTTCTATCTGACAGAAATCTACACAGTATCCTTAAATATAGAGTTTTGAAACAACTTAGTATTACACTGCTGAGTTGCTTTGGTCTCGCCTCTGGGTTTCCCGGACACTGCCAATCTGCCAAACTCCATTGCCCATTTGTTATGTATGCTGGATGTAGCTGTTGTGTTCAGCTGTCGATTTGTTTAGTAAAAGTTATCTGACTTTTAGCTCTGCGAATGTTGAGCCAAGTTCTTATCTCCTGACAGCTTTCAGTGTTTTTCCGTTGTTCGTTTTTTTCCAACCAAAATCTGATGTGAACTTTTCTCTTTAGACTTCTTTAATCATAATATAAAAAATCTGTACTTTTTAATGTGCATGTAGGATCTGTGCCTGTGCCTGAGCACCTACACCAAACTTACTTCCAGACCCTTTTTTGCTGTGATTTTAGTAAAGTAAGAAACAAGCGCTAAATGGCTCCCCCTACCAGTAAAGTAAAAACAAGCCAAATGGCCTGCCAGTGTAGGGAAGAAAATTTGGCTTCAAATTATTTCAAATTTTACAAGTAAAAATAATAAATACAAAATCTATATAAAACCAAGTTAAGCAGCTAATTTCTTATCGTATTCATCATCACCACATATTGCAGTCCAGCTCAAGCAGGAGAAGTATCAAGATATACAGCGACGAATATAATAATACAAAATCTCGTTATAATTGTACTTGCCCATATATATAGAAACTCGATTTTATATGATTTTTGGCGTGTAGCTCCAGTGCAGTAATACAGCACCAAACTTCAGACGCCAAATATGTCTTGGCTGATGGACTACATTTAGGGTAATGGTGTGGAACAGCTGTGCACGTCTGTTTCTGTTGTACTGTGCCTTTAAGTACACAAGGTGGCAGCAAAATAAAGCAAATCAACTGGCTAGCACCTCCTGACTACTGGTCCATTGTCAGTGTCTCAACACGGGGGGGTTTCTAAAATGCCTCGTGAAGGTGTCCGCCTCCGTACACCACATTAAAAACTATAATGGCATCTGGATCTTGTATGCTTAGATTCTTATGCCTTTCCAAATCACCCATCTCTGTAATGACCAGCAGCTTAGCCATCATGTTTATTAGCTACAGTGACCGATGCTATGGCCAATGTTAGGAGAGAGCATTAGTAAATCTCCAGCAGAAAGCCATCAGATGTTGATGTTGGTAAAGGTTACAGTGATTGCGTGTGTTTGTGTGTGGGCAAGGTTAAGGTTATAATGACTTTGGGAGAGAAAGAGAGAGTGAGAGAGAGAGGGAGAGAGAGAGAGAGGAGTGGGTAAAGGTTATAACGATAATGTGTTTGTGTTTGTCAGACAGATGATGGGGTCAAAGTAACGAGGTTGGTGTTTGTCCTCTGGGTGTCCTTCCCCTTGACTGTGTGTGTGCGAGACTGTGGGCCAGTCTGGTTGTAATCTGATGATAATGATGTTTGCGGAGACTGGCCTGTGCTTGTTGAGGGGAATAAAGGCTCTCTCTGTGATGTGTGCGTGCTATTGGAAATCGATGGGTCATAAGAACAGCCCATCACGGCCTGTTATTACCATGACACCACCATCAACTCTCTCCCTCTCTTTCTCTCTCTCCCTCTCGCTCTCTCACTCTCTCTCTCGCTCTCAGCTGTAGTTAAGCATTCTGTTCCAGGTTATCTTTGTTATATATTGCTCTGCAAAAAAGATCAATGTAAAAAAAATGCAACAGTGTTTTGAGTGTGCTGCTGCATGTCACCCTGAAAAGCCTGAAACAGTTCGTCAGAGGTGTTATACACATCATACGTCTCTACATCTGTACGTCACTCTATACTCAAGTATCCTTCTGCGTGTTTGCACATTTCCACCAGAGAGGCCTTTTGAAATTACCTTACAAATCACAGACGTTTGAGCATGATGCCCAGATAGGAAGCCTTTTCCCAGTACAGGACACAAGCAATGTGCAGTCAGAGAGTTTAGAATGACCATCATTTATAATTACTGTTGATGAAGGATCTCAATAATGAGCTTTAGCAGACTAACCTTTTAACTTCAGTACAAAGCACAGGCAATTAAGCCTTTAGAAGTGGGTAGAGTAGCCTAAACCAATATTCATAACTTGGATTAAATAATGACACGTCAATGTACCTTTAAATACTTGAGTATGAAAGTATCATTCAACAAGCCCACTCAATTACCGAGTAACATATCGTCGCCGTCCAAAGAAAAACATGTATCTCCATTTTTGTTGATTTTTACTATTATGTCTCATTTGATCACATGAGCTGCTGTTTACACTGTGTGGAAATTTCATGAAGAATGGACTAACAGAAATGGCCCAGAATGGCTTGGAAAGACGTCTGGTTCCATTGACTTCCATTCATATGAAATAAGGGTTTTGGCCTCTCCTGTAAAGTTGCCATTTTGGAGATACATGTTTTTCTTTGGACAGCGACGATATAAAAATGCCATAGAGGTTCCTATTAAACCTAGTATCTATCAGAACAGGAACTGAAGTTTTTCATATCCTCAGACATGAACATGAACTGAAGTGTTTGTGATTTTGGTATAATGTAAAACGCGAACGCTCAAAAGTCTGAATTGGGACCAATCACACAGCAACAATGCAGGGCCAACTTGTCAGTCAGCTCAGTATAACCCAATATGGCTCATGTGCTTTTTGTATAAAACTTGCAGTGACTTATTTTCACAATTTTCACAAGAGTAAATAAAACAAGTGGTTCTGCTTATTTCACAAAATACATTGTGGAGTCAATACAAATTGAAAACTCTAATAATAATAATAATAATAATAATAATAATAATAATAATAGCTGAGAAACAGCTTCATTCCAGAAGCTGTAGGACTTCTAAATGCCAATTAGTCAAAACCACTGCACCAACACTTTGTGGACACTAGTCACTTTAAATACACTTTGATGCTCTTTCTCTCTATATATTTTTTTATATATTTTTGTATATTTATGATTATTCTATTTATTTCAGTACTGCTGTGTGGGTGTAACTGGGTCCTTGAGTACTACAATTTTGTTCCACCCCATGTACCACATGTGATACGAATGACAATAAAGTCTCCTTGAATCCTTGAAAAAAGGATAATAAAAAAAATAAAAATAAATAATAATAATAATAATAATAACAATCTAAAGGTTTTAAAGATATACCGCTGAGGGCACCATCCCAGTGATAGTGTAGTTTAAACAGTGGCTCCTCTATGACCCGGCTTGTCAGCTGGTTGGATCACAGTCTGGATGTAGATCCGGCAAAGCATTTAAGCAGATCGGATTGAGCACTTGGGAAAAAAAAACCTTCATATTTACGGTATTTAGCTGGCGCTCTTATCCAGAGCGACTTACAAGGTTATTCATATTACAGGTGGGTCAGTGTAGTGGTAGGAGTCTTACCCAAGGACTCTTATTGGTGTAGCTCAGCATAGTCAGCCAGACGAGTGTGGAAGCTCAATGACAAGTGGTGTTATCTGTTCAGCCACATGTCATACTTCTCGTCTGAGTAATGACAACGCTGAGGAAAGTCCACACTGAAAACAGTGAACTCTGTGCTTTTCTGCTATGTGCATTTTCAAGTTCAGTAAATTATTAATTTGTTCAGAATCTGTGGAAAATCTGAACAAACTCGTCAAAAGTGATAATTTAAGCATCAGGATAATTGCAAAAACAAATCACTCTGATCGCTGCCCTATTTTTTAATAATATTTTTTATATCTCATCTACCTCAGCCTTAACATAGTGCTATATGGTAACGTGTACATCTGCATATATCATAGTTTTTATTCATAACGTTTATTCATAACTGTAAATTAGTGTAAACAGAGATTTTAGTGCTCAGTATTGTACATATTTATTGTCTAATTTATATGTTTGATATTTTGATATTTTATTAATCTTATTAATATTTTTAAATTATAGATAAAATAAATTCGAATGTATTTTTATGGCAATGAATATACAAATTGCATTCCAAAAGTGTGTTCAAAAATGTGTTGATTTAGTTAAAAACATCTCAGGTTTTTTGTTTAATTGTAATACCTGCTTGGGCCAATTATTAATGGTTAGGTTTTAATGGTAACCGCTGTCGCCATTTTGTTGATGTCACCATTGTTTGTTTATCCAGACCTTCCTATGCCAGACTTTGGATGTACATAGACCTTTCCCTGTTTTAACTGTACATCCCTGTTCGCACTCTCAGGAAAACTACTGAAGAGTATTCAGTTTGTATGTGTCCCAGGTTTTTTAGCAACTGGTGCTCTTACTTTTGATTGCACACACGGGAAGTCATCTTAGAACGACATAATCAGGCAAACGCACATACAAGGCTGTTTGGAGCCCAAAGGCAAAGGTCAGGGGTGAGGGAGTCCTGAAGGACAGCAAAGCCAAGATTGAGTGAGGGTCTGATGGGCTATTTTTAGCAGAGGACTGCAAAAGGTGACACTGAGGAAAACAGGTAGTGATTGATCTGTTTGCTTAAAGGGCACAGCATAGGGGAGGGGTGATGATGGCCTCTATGAACGAGGGATGACCTCCAGTAAAGGAGAATGAGAGGGACACAGACAGAGGGGTGCTTATACTGAGAGAGTCAAATAAGGCATGAAGGATGAACAGAATGTCAAGAGAGGACGAAGCTGAGCGGGAGAAAATAACAAGGAGACGAGAAATACAGGGACAAAACCACATGGCACGCCACAAAGTAGACATGCTGATTCCACTGAAAGAGAGACCGTTTAGAAGGACAAAAGGAAGCGAGTGATCATTCAGGAAAAAAGCACGGAGTCAGAGCCCAGCTGGAGACAGTAGAGGTCAAAGGGCACTAATACAGTCCTGCACAAACAAACACTTTTGGTGTGTTTATAGTAGAACCCGTATGGCCATGAAATCTGAGACCTGGCTCACCCAAACATGGAATTAACAGAGATGAATTATTGTATAGAGATAGACAGTGCTGGAGCTGATTGACAGAAACAGTCATAGGTAGACGTAATGGGTGTGAGGAAGTACTCTGGCTCACAGCAGAACCACTGCAGAACCTCTGCATGCACGGTAAACCCTGAATGGGGCAGAATTCCTGCCAGTATAGCTCAGAACACTCTACGAGACTGGTGTGGTTTTGTAACACTGGGAAACACAAAGAGGCAAGTTTTGTATAAGTATGTGGGAATCAACAAGAAACACCTGGGTTGCCTCACCGAAGATACTCCTGACTCAGTTGTAATTTGAACCATTTCCAGTCCAACAAACTCTTGTAAACTGCTGTATAGTTAACTCGGCTTAGTTGTGCACAAAGACTGGGGCAGTCGTGGGCTGGAGGTTAGGAAACCAGCCTTGTGACCGGAGGGTTGCCGGGTCAATTCCCTGAACCGACAGGAATGACTAAGGTGCCCTTGAGCAAGGCACATAACCCCCAACTGCTCCCCAGGTGCTGTGGATAGGGCTGCCCACCGCTCTGGGTAAGTGTGCTCACTGCCCCCTAGTGTGTGTGTTCACTAGAGTGTGTATGTGGGTGTTTCATGTCACGGATGGGTTCAATGCAGAAGACAAATTCTTCTGTGTGAAAATCACAATTGTCACAAAATGCTATCTTATCTGATGTTATTTATGAAACCAGATATTTGGCTTTGTCGTTGTCTTTTTCTTATTTCCCCCCTGATTGTTTACTTGTGTTGGGTCTCTGGGGAATAAGAGCAGTTAGGACGACTGCTCTTAACACCATGTTAATGTCACCAAAGACTGCAATGGTGTCGCCCCAGACCGTCATGGAGTGACTGTCATGAATGGCAGCGGGTCAGCTTTAGTGATGAGTCCCGCTTTTGTCTTGGTGAACACAAGCAACAAATCCGTGTGTGGAGGCACCTATAAACTCGAGTTTGAAGGAAGTAAAAGTTGGGATCTATGCTAATTTGTCGTTTACCTAAAAGGCCTCCAGTGCTTCACCGATGGATCCTTTCTTCTCCTGAATCACATCCCTTGATTAAAAACCTCCTTCTCACCTGGTATCCCCTTATTACCTCTGAACATCTCTCCCATAAGCTGTTACAGATGCTGTAAGAGCATATGTTTGTCATTGACTGAGCTTTTTGTAATCTCTCCCCTTTGGGATCTCGTTGGAACAATGATGAACAACAATCTTTGAAACACTGGCCTCCTAAAGGACACATCTTTATACCCCTCTGCTACTGCCTACCTTTTAATCTAACCTTGACAAAGTTTATTTTTTATTTATTTATTATTTTTTTAAATAAAAAGCTGAAACTTTGTGTAGCACTGTTATTTGTACAGTTAAATACCAAACTATAAACCAAAGAGATAATATACCTACACTAAGACCAAAGTCCCTGCCATGGCTTGAAACACTGGCCCTTTATCATCAAAGTTGCATATGAAAGAGTGCAAACTTTTGGATGATGTGGAAACAAGCAGACATTTGACTGGAAAGATGAATCAGCTCCAGTACATGAAATCAAGTGAGATGTTTCAGTTAGGAGCCGATAAAATAGCCAATAAAATGCCAGCATTAAGTGTTTTGTGAGCCAGCGGATGTGCTTGGAGGCAGTTGCTGTAGGTTTGAAAGTTTTGAAAGACCAGATCTATGGATATCGAGATAGAAAGATGACAGACACAGGTAGAAACCTGCTATTTTGCCGCCTACTTGAGTAATCAAGTGTTTTAAATCTAGATTATGTTGCATGTAGCTAGTTAAATGAAAGTTTCACTATCTTAACTCCAGCTTACATTTAAGATTAGAGTCCAGATGTTACTAAATGTCATACAAGGAACCACAAGCAGTAGGGTTTGTAGGGAAGTCCTTGGCTAGGCTAGCATTGGTGTGTTAATTAACTACCTGTGCAAACTTAGTAATGCAGACCTATTATATTTATAATGTGCAGCATATATAGACAGGACCTGGGGTATAGAGTGCGGCTGGATAGAAATATCAATGGGAAAATAAAAGGCCCTAGATAGATATAGATGACCCCTTACCCTGCAGTGATCAGGTGCAGAAGGAGTGACCCTCCAGTTCGGCTTGGTGTGTTTTGTTTGTTCAGCACAAAGATGAAGACCCTTTCTTCTCCCACCTTCATACCAGTACGACAGAGCAAAGGAGGAGCGAAAGCTGACAGACGCTGAGTGAATGAAAGACCAGCTCTGTGCGAAAGATTGACTTTGGGAGGAGGTCATGTTCTGAAAGTCCTCCCAGATGACTGGTACAAAGCTTCATTTTTAAATCTGTGTTGTAGGAAGCCCCCAGAGTGCTGGAGGAGGAAGGTTATGGTACGGTTCAATGCTCTGTACTCATACGGGGTGGGGGAGGATGGGGCATCATGGTTGTGAAGTTTCTCGGTACTTATGGATTATGGCTGTGGCCCACAAGTACATAAACCAATATTTTGGTGCCTGCGATACACGGTCATCATTACTGAAAGCAACCTGGTCAAAAACATAAACTAGTCCAAATCTATTTACAAAATCAGTTTTTAATCGGGTCATATTTCATATAAAAATCTGATTTGCCATGGCGATTCCCTTTATAGTGTTTTTAGGACCTACAGGACTAATGCTTCTAGGCCCCAAAGTGGTGCAGCCATCTAAGCGCTGGTCCTGCCATCAAAAGCTCATGAGGTCAGCCCTTGATGATCAACACCCATGACTTTAAATGCAAAACTCCCTTTCTTACCCCACCCTAAACATCAATACCTCTGTGTTTTTTTAGTGTGGAGTCACTCAAGTTCCTGGGAATCACTGTATCCGGGGATCTGAAGTGGGAGAGGTTCACAGTCTTCATGGACGAGCACAGAAGAGAATGTTCTTTCTGAGGTGGCTGAAAAATTTCAACCTGCAGCATGGCCTGATGATCCAGCTTCACATCACCCACGGTCCCTCACAAGAACGAGCCAAACTCCAGTACATAGTCAGGACACTGTATAGGATCACTGGGCGATGAAGCTACAGGGCGATACAACTGACCCCTCTCATCCTGGACATCACCATTTTCAGCGACCGCCTATCAAAAGCAGCACAACACTGTACAGTGCACAGAGACTGTGTTCAAACGGGTGATGTGGAAAAAGTGTCCAGACAAAAACTGTAAAGATCCATTGTGTTGATTTAATGTTGTCAACCTCTTTACAGTTGTAACCCTTCGTCTCGGCTCCCCAGCTGGGCTCTGCGTTGTGTTTTAATGATAATAAAGGGACCAGGAAGCGCAGAAATGCGGTGTTGTCAGCTGGTGGCGCTGTTCTTCCTTTATTTTTATTTTCAGAGACAGCAACTTCAGGGAAGCACATAACGATGTGCCTTCCTGAGTGAGCAGTGGAAGACAACAACAACCCGTAGCGCGCCTACTGCCATCTAGAGGCCACAACGAGTAACACCACCTTACACAGTAAAACAATACATCAAGCAATATGTAACGCTGTTATTTGTGTTTTTATTTTTTTGTTCACTTGAAATCTTCAAATTTTTGTTTGTTGTCCCTTTCATTTTGATTTCGCTAACAGTAATTGTTAAAATGCATTTATTTTCAGTTTTTTTTTTATAAAATAAGCTTTGATTTCCTTTACGTTTTCCCTCTTGGGGGCGGGGCTTCCGCTTCGTGCGTTGCATCAGCCTAGCCCTTTCCAGTCTGCTGCGAGTGCAGCTGGAAAGAGGTTAGTCGAGTCTATGCTCCGTGTTGAGAGGCCAGTTAAACGGTGTAAATATGGTGTAATATAGAGCGAGGTGTTAAGAGATACGTAAACTGGATGATTTGTTGATTTATTTTTTGGGATTAACCGTGAGAAGTCAGCAGGCTACAGTTCCCGGTATGTGCTAGGCTAACCCCCTCCCCCACCTCCTTGTTGCACAGAGGCCATTACGGGCAGACACGAGGCCGATGCTTATTCTCATTGTGTTTTTTTTTTTTTTTTTGCACATCCAGGTATGCTCTATCTCGCTTCTTTTGTATATAGTTTTCATGTCTGTTTGTTTTTATGTTAAACTGTTCTGTATAAAAATTATTCATAAAAAAATGGTCCACTGCAGGGAGCTAATTGTTGTTTGGTATATTCTCAATGTTGTTTTTTTTGCACCTTCAGACTGCCACAAATAAATGACTCGTCCCCTGTGGTACCACATCGAGGCTCCTGTTGTTCTTCCTTCGCACAACACAACGCAGAGTACTGGTAACCGGGTGCCAAACTGCGCCTGCGCTGAGCGGACCGGTTACAAATGCACTAAATTAGCAGTGGACTGATTAAATTCCAGTGCGGCAGTGTGAATTCTGTGCTGCTGACTGGCATACAGTGATTCTACTGCACTTCTTGTGGCATGTTTAGAGCACCACGCAGCTAAAATAGTACATCTGCAAGTTGCATTTGCTTGGCAAATACTCATGGCACACCACAGAATGAAAACGTAATGTTAAGATTAATTTATTTTAGGTTAGAAAACTTTTTATTGAAAATTGTCATGGAATTGATTGTTGCCAAGTAGCACAGTACATGCCAATCCATTTCCTGAAACGCCAGTCCTGCTTTTACTTTATTTAAGGTGCCTTGTATGCTATCAGCTAAATGTGCTTCATTTACCACTGAGAATGCAGGGAGGACAATTATTAAAGATACAGACTTGTGGAGTAATAACAGGGACAAAGTCATCATTTGTCTTTTAGCCAGTGCAACAGATGCAGGCCCCGGTGGTATAAAATAAATAAATAAAGGACAAGCTACAAAAGTTAAACGTGTATTTGCTTTATTGTAATATAATAAATATCAATGTGAAATCAGTGTTAATAATTTTGAAAAGTATGCTTTCTTTTTTTCTGCAAAACTCAGATTTGAGGCTTGGTCACCCCTCCAACACAAATGGAACCGGTTCTATTAGTTCAGAATGTGCTAAGTGTTAAATATCTGTGGTTTTAAATAATGGAAATAAACACATTAATCCATCATTTTATCTAGACATTTTACCATTTACTCATCATCACAGCCCCAAATCATTAAATAAATAATGGCTATACTGGATATAGTATGGCCTAATGTTTTATTATAATGTTTTATTATAAAGTGCCCTTGTAGTGGTTGGTGTGGCTCAACGGATAACACCACTTGTCACTAAGCTATCACACCATGCGGTAGATTGGGGTTTGATTCCAGTCTGGGTGACTACACTGTGCTACACCAAGGAAGAGTCCTTGGGCAGGACTCCTAACACCACATCGGCTTACCTGTAATATGATTAACCCTGTAATTCACTCTGGATAAGAGCATCAGGTAAACGCCATAAATGTACATGTAGTGCTAAAATAAAACACTACAGGCTAAAGCCCACTGGCTCCCTCTAGTGCAGAAATAGCAAATCACATGTTAGAGCTAACCAACCTGTAAAATAAAAATAAGCAATAGTATTGTTTGTCAACATAAACCTCTGAAAGAGATGCATGTCCTCCTTTTTTGTAAAAAAATAAAAGCGTCCCGGCTTTCCTCCTTCGCACTTTCATCCCAGCTGTGTCTTTATGAGAGATGGGGCTGAATAGTCTCTGAAGCTTCCTCCTCTTCCATAGCCAGGAGTCGGGCCGACACAACAGCATCAGATAACCCTTCGTAATTTTCTGTGCACCGCCCGGTAGCAATCCTTAAGCAGACCATCACCGTTGGTTCCTGTTAAGTATAAAAACACAAGGTTTAATATTTCAAGCTGCAGCACACATATGGTTACTCATGTTCGAATGTAGCATCAGATTACAGTGCAGTTACCCATTTTCACATGGATGCATTGGCCATTGCAGACCACCAGCGAGAGGCCCGTCTCTTGCAGCTCAAGTAAGAGGACCCTGTGAAGTCAACTGGGGTCTCTCACAAGAGGTGGAAGTTTTTCAACCTCTGCACAGCATACTGTTCTCTACGCTGCTTTCAACGTGATTAAACAGCAGATGTTACCAGCAGTAGTAGTTAATATTCCTATTACACAACTTGACCCACAAAGTCTACACCACAGCATAAAGGAGAGCACCGAATTTACAAAATACAAATAGATTCAAGGTAATAAAAGGAAAACTACTTCCTACAGTACAGTCAAACAAAGCCTCCGAAGCTACATATTTATTTATTTACTGTTTCTACTGAAACAGGCCTCATGGCCTTCTCCAGTGTTCTTTTACCAGATAGATTAACCAGCTAGCCATTCATTTAAAAAATAGGCTAAATTAAGCAATGATTAATAACAAGACTCTCCAGGCAAGCAACACATGTACACACCATACTATATGTAAAGGTCAGGGAAACATGACCTGTCTATTAAACAAAAACAAGCATGGCCTGACATGCAGTTCTTTCTTTTAACCCTAAAGTGGTCCAAAGAACTCGACCGTCAACATAGACCCTAACAGAGAGTTCACTGCGATCTCTGCTAAATCTCCAGTGACCTCAAAATAGCTCTGTACTGTGTGCTGAAAAAAAAAAACTCTAGAAAGAGCCTCTGTCCGAGCTGACTGCATCAGACACTCATTATATGAAATGAATAAATACTGCACTGTAAACACTGCATGTCTATGATCTTTAACGATCACAATCAATCACATATCACGTTTGGTTTCAGCCCTCAAAATCTGACCAGGAATGGCAAGCCTTCTTTGTTTTGGACAATCAACTCATGTCCTGGCACATAATTGATCTGATGAATTCAAAATTTTAAAATCAGAGCATCACAGAAACAAAGTCACATGGTTATGCTTGGGTGATCAGGACTAGGGATTCCTTTAAGATACCTGATGTTGCTGGGCTGAGTGTGTTTCCATGTCCCATGGCTCTTATGTTCTCAAAACATCAGGTAGTTCTCAAAACATCAGGTGTGTGTGTGTGTGTATATATATATATATATATATATATATATATATACACACACACACACACTTACAAGGTTTGATAATACAAGAGGCAAATAAACTCCCCCGCAATTTAAGTCATTAATTCATTTATTAGTTCACAATACCAAATTATAAAAATAATGGCACTGACAGGGCCCTAAAGTCAGACCACTCTTACTAAAATTACCCAATTACATACAACATATCATCGACAGTATTGTTCAACAATATAAAACAGTGACATAGGCTGGAGATCATTGGAAAGAAAAAAAATCATATACTTCTACAAACACACCGACTCACATTACACATAAATGCAACACCAAAACAAAAAGTCAACTCTACCATAACCTCGAACCCCACACGTGCCTCACGCTGCTTAAACCAGCACACCACACAGCACCTACATATCCACATTCAGTAAACACAACATTACAGAAATCCATTCAAACCAACTGCCCAAATACTACACTGCTATATCGTGCTAACCTCTGAACTGCGCTCACAGCTTTCCTTAGCAGTAGTCCAACTCCGTTTTACAGTACGGACGTGGGACGTGGGAGGGCCGAACACACACCCGCACACATGCTTGTGTTTCTGCATGGCGCCATATTTGTACTTCCTCCAAGGAGGAAACACTAGCCTAGCTACCGTAATTACCATACATTTGGTGCCTATTATACAGTTGTGATCAAATTTATTCAACCCCCACTGAAATAAAGTGTTTTGGCCAGTTTGACATTGATTTTGATCATTTCAGTCATCTTATTTACAATTATATCAAAGAGGCACTTATAAATTAGACAAATATAACATAATATTTATGATGGAATAACCACAAATGTCTTTACTGTGCTCACATCATTATCAGTTTTATTCAACCCCCTAGTGACATTATTTTTTAGTACTTAGTACAACATCCTTTTCAAGTTATGACAGCTTTCAAGCGTGAAGCATAGCTTGACACAAGTGTCTTGCAGCGACCTATGGGTATCTTAGCCCATTCTTCATGGGCAAAAGCCTCCAGTTCAGTCACATTCTTAGGCTTGCGCACTGCAACTGCCTTCTTTAGGTCCCACCAGAGGTTCTCAATTGGATTTAAGTCTGGTGATTGCGATGGCCACTCTAGAATGTTCCAGCCTTTCATGTTCAACCATGCTCTAGTGGACTTGGATGTGTGCTTCGGATCATTGTCCTGTTGGAAGGTCCAACGTCTCCCAAGCCGCAGGTTTGTGACTGACTCCATCACATTTTCCTCCAAGATCTCCTGGTACTGAAGGGAATTCATGGTACCCTGCACACGTTGAAGCTTTCCTGTAGCATTAGAAGCAAAACAGCCCCAAAGCATAATTGACCCCCCGCCATGCTTCACAGTAGGCAAGGTGTTCTTTTGTTCATAAGCCTGGTTCTTCCTCCTCCAAACATAGCGCTGGTCCATTGTCCCAAACAGTTCTAATTTAGTTTCATCTGACCACAGTACACTGTCCCAAAACCTTTGTGGCTTGTCCACATGACTTTTGGCATACTGCAGTCGACTTTTCTTGTTCTTTGGAGTCAGCAAGGGGGTGCGCCTGGGAGTTCTGGCATGGAGGTCGTCGTTATGCAGTGCGCGCCTTATTGTCTGAGCTGAAACTTCAGTGCCCACATCTGACAGGTCTTTTTTCAGTTCCTTAGCAGTCACGCGGGGATTTTTCTCCACATTACGCTTCAGGTAGCGCACAGCAGTCGCGGTCAGGATCTTCTTTCTGCCACGACCAGGTAAAACGTTTCCACTGTGCCCTTTAACTTGAACTTGCGAATGATACTTCCGATAGTGTCTCTTGGAATATTTAACAACTTCGCAATCTTTTTATATCCATTGCCATTCTAGTGAAGAGCAATAACCTCTTCTCTTGTCTTCTGGGACCATTCTCTTGCCTTCACCATGCTTGTAAACACACCAGTAGATGTCTAGAAGGAGCTGAGTATCACAGTCCTTTTAAATCTGCCTAATTGGTGCTTATCATGCTTGATTGCTGCTCGTTGACATCCACAGGTGTTTTCAATACCTGATTGAAAACACTGGAATGAACCTCTGTTCTTAGGAGTGGTAGTCGTAAAGGGGTTGAATAATTGTGTCAATGAAGAAATCACAAAAAGGCCATTTAATACTTTATGACAAAAACAATTGATGCTATCTTAGTTGCATTTAGTTCTTTAACAAGTCCTTGTAAGATTTCATTATGAACACAATTACAAATGTGCACTGAATTCCATAAAACCCTTCGCAGCATTGGGGGTTGTATAAATTTGATCACAACTGTATATATATATATATATATATATATATATATATATATATATATATATATATATATATATAAATATTTTTTATTTACAAAAACATTTCAATTCAGTTAAATATCATTGTATAGGAGAATGTTTTTTAAATGTAATCACTTATGCTGCTGGAATTAATGCCTTGTAATCTAAAAGTGTCTAAATATAGATTTTGGTGAATTTAAAAGCAGCTTAGAGCCCACTTGCTCCCTCTAGTGGTCAAACATCAAAATGCAGAATGAGCCTACTGTCTCCCTCTAGTGCTTAAATAGCAAACTGCAGGTTAGAGCCCACTGTCTCCCTCTAGTGCTAAAATATTAAACTGCAGTTCAGAGCCTACTAGCTCCCTCTAGTGCTTAAATATTAAACTGCAGGTTAGAGCACACAGAATGCCTTTAGTGCTAAAATAGCAAACTGCAAGTTAGAGCCCACTGGCTCTCTGTAGTGCTTAAACAGCAAACTGCAGGGCAGAGCCCACAGACTCCCCTGGTGTTGAAACAGTAAACTGCAGCTTAGAGCCCACTTGCTCCCTCTAGTGGTCAAACAGCAAAATGCAGAATAGAGCCTACTGTCTCCCTCTAGTGCTTCAATAGCAAACTGCAGGTTAGAGCCCACTGGTTCCCTCTAGTGCTAAAATATTAAACTGCAGTTCAGAGCCTACTAGCTCCCTCTAGTGCTTAAATATTAAACTGCAGGTTAGAGCACACAGAATGCCTTTAGTGCTAAAATAGCAAACTGCATGTTAGAGGCCATTGCTCCCTCTAGTGCTAAAACAGCAAACTGCAGGGCAGAGCCCACAGACTCCCCTGGTGTTGAAACAGTAAACTGCAGCTTAGAGCCCACTTGCTCCCTCTAGTGGTCAAACAGCAAAATGCAGAATAGAGCCTACTGTCTCCCTCTAGTGCTTCAATAGCAAACTGCAGGTTAGAGCCCACTGGTTCCCTCTAGTACTTATATAGCAAACTGCAGGTCAGAGCCCACTGGCTCCCTTTAGTGCTAAAATAGGAAATTGCTGGTTAGAGCCCACTGGTTCCCTCTAGTGCTTATATAGCAAACTGCAAGTCAGAGCCCACTGGCTCCCTTTAGTGCTAAAATAGGAAATTGCTGGTTAGAAACCCATATGCTCCCTCTAGTGGTCAAAAAGCAAACTGCAGGTTAGAGCCCACTGGCTTCCTCTAGTGCTAAAATATTAAACTGCAGGTCAGAGCCTACTGGCTCCCTCTAGTGCTTAAATATTAAACTGCAGGTTAGAGCACACAGATTGTCTTTAGTGCTAAAATAGCAAACTGCAAGTTAGAGCCCACTGGCTCTCTGTAGTGCTTAAACAGCAAACTGCAGGGCAGAGCCCACAGACTCCCCTGGTGTTGAAACAGTAAACTGCAGCTTAGAGCCCACTTGCTCCCTCTAGTGGTCAAACAGCAAAATGCAGAATACAGCCTACTGTCTCCCTCTAGTGCTTAAATAGCAAACTGCAGGTCAGAGTTAACATCTAATTAGCAGACACCAATCAATCAAAACCTTAGAATCTCTTTTGTACTGTACTTAGCTGTATTTTTATCCAAATTCCAAGTGCTAATAAGCGTGCAGTGTTTGAGAACCTAATTGTACAGTTAAGCTTTTTTAAACCTGCATGTCTAACTAATCACAGGTAAATTCCAGTCAATTGGAGCAGATCCACTGGGTGGTGTGGAGACAGCATTGGCAGGCTTAACCAAGATCTGCTGCAAAATTATGCAACCACTATTCAAAACACCTGTGCATCCAACCTTGAGTCACAGACGTTAGACTGTATAGTCCTTTTCACAGCTAGTAATCGTAAAGGTCACAACCTTACCACAACATTAGGCATAATGGCCATGATAATGCTAGCTCAGTTCAAATCTACTCGCAAGGAGTTGAACTAAACCAGGTCCAGAATTGTAAAACTATAGAGTGATACTAATGAGACCATTAACCTCATTAGCCAAGTCACACTGAAATATGCCAGTTGAAACTGCAGAATGAAGGCATTAAACAGGAGACCATTCGCTGGGCCTGAAACATGCCTTCCTCTCTCTAACCAGGCTCCTGATGTCATAAAGTGCTGCTTAAGACCCTGATGTTCTCACATCAACAACCGTTAATTTTTCCACTCATTAGAGTAAAATTGTTGTGCTGTACTAACAGTAGAGCTAACTTACATATTTGAACTCTGAAAACACAGATCATAAGTGCTGTCAATCAGAGCAAAACTCATCGTAAACCTAAGTGAACTAAATTAACCAAATTGTTTTTAAAGGCCGGTGTGATGTGAGGCATTGCACACATCACAGAATACCCAAAGATTATGTATACTTACCTGTACACTGCTCAACAGTAGAGGTATGGGTCAAAAGGCAAGTGTAGGATTCACCTTAGCTTTACCTACCTGGGGGAGTCCAATCTCTGTAGAAGAGAAGTGGAGAACATACCAGGTGGGACAGAGCAGACTGAGGTTGTGAGCTTCCAGTATTACCTCAATTCACTAATGGTTTAGCCCAGGGGACGGGCAACCTGCTCATATGTGGTGCTATTAGGGGTACTGGGGGGATAAGAGAGAATTGTTATCAAGAGAGACCAGATCTAGATCCACATGACTTGCAGTCATTAGATCTAAAACATCTCTAGCTGGTAGAGATTATTGTTTTTCTGAATTGTTTTCGTTTATTTTCCTGAATGTGCGCGTACTTGTAAATATTGTAAATATGTAAATTATCTTCGTTGGTGTGTAAATAAAGGTGAAGGGAAATGGACTCTTGTGGAAACAGCACTTTTTCCAGGCCTTACGGCTACTTGCCCGACACTACCCATAAAGGGCGCCCCCAACTACGACATACTGTCCGGTCGAAGGATGCATTTTATCACAGCCGGTGATTTGACAAATCTCCAAGAACAGTTTGGAAAGGTTTACCAAATTATACACATTATCTTTGGTCTTATACAGTACAGTGTGCGGGCTTGTAACTGGTAGCATCTCTCTAAACAGGAGTGGACTGACAACAATCTTCATTCATTTCATTTAATAATCCAGCTTGACTGCCTCACGCCAAGTTGTAAACTTGCTAATGTTGAACATATCACCAAAACAAGTAAATAAGTCAGAACACCCTGGCCACATTCTCTTTCTATTCCTTTCTCTTGAATGTCAGTTAAGAGAACAGGAACCAGGGCAAAGGTCACCTACAGGTAGTGGCCTCTACAGGGGCACCCGGCTTTACTCCTGCAAAGCACGCAGACAAAAACTAAGTGCATCTATGGCCCACCCTGAAGAGCTGCAACTCTCCTGATCTAGCTCTGAGCTCTGAGCAGCTTCTTTCTCTGTTCCTCATGAGGAAACTTTGTTAATGTCTTGTTCGAATGTTCAAATGAACTCCCTGTGCCATCTTGGTGTTCAGTATAAGGCTGAAGTCAGCTCCTTATTCGCCAGTTACTTGTTTGGATTTCTTGTTTTCTCTTATACAGCAGCAGTTACGTTCTGACACCTGTTTAGGAGGCCAACCTCAGCATCGCTGTGCTCAGAAAACGTCCTCCAAGCACAGCTTTCAAATGTTGCTGTGCTCCATATGTTTATCTGAGATTCAGTGCTGGCTGTCCAGCAGGCATTGCTGTTAGACGTCCACTTTTCTCCAACAGGTGATGGAAGAAAGTAAGTTGTCTCTCTTATTGCTGTTTTAAACTGCTGCTTTTGCCTGTATCCCAGCAACGCGGCTGTGTGTGCGTATCAGTGACGCACCATGAGGGACAGCGTGAAGCATGGAGGTTTATATACAGATGAAGCTGTTGACTTTTTAATAATATCCAACAATAATTCAGTTACATCAGACCGAGGCATCACACTCAGTTGGCCTAGAGAATAATTTCTGAGTCCACCTCTCCCTGAGACTGAGTCAAGGTCGAGTCCAAATGAGGCTGAGACCAAGATGAGACGGAGACCTGGTTTATGGTCTTGAGGCCGGTCCCTAGGAAGTACAGCACTAGGCTTCTAGTTCGCTGCTGGAGTGTACAATCCATTTTCTCTTCCTCTCTTTCTTCCTCATGGCTCACATGCACTCTTCAGTGCTCACCAAACAAGCTAAAGTGCTGTTTTAATGACGGATGCTGAAGCAGGTATAGTAGTTGTTATGGAAACTGTCAAGCAGGCAATTTAAACAGGGAGCATCCGATTTCTCTTCTCCATTTCTGTCCATTCTGCTCTCTCTCTCTCTCTCTCTCTCTCGGAGGTAAGACCTGCATGATCAGGGTCAAAGACAAAGGCCTCCGGCAAGTGACAATCATTACAGCTCGCTCCACCATGCTGTGGGTGAGATTAACCTGTGTGTGTGAGAGTGTGAGTGTGCCTCATTAGCAGCGCAGTCATGGACTCAGAGTGTGTGGGTGTGTAACTGGATATAAACTTACTCCAACTCCGTCTCTGAATGAGTCATTTTATATGGGTGCGTTAATTTCAGTCCTGAGGGCAGTACCTGAGAGGGAGCTGCGTGCTTCCTGGCTTTTAATTGGATGTCAGTGAAAGTACACAACATGAGCAGTGGATCCAGGTATGAGGTTTTAAAATCAGGTATCAATCTGTATCAGTCCCAACACTCCTTACTTTTTTACTGACTCATATGCATAAATGATTTCTGTTCTGATTAGCTGCCCTGGATCGGACTCTCCTTACATCTCCAGTGTGAGTAGGCAGGGCTGAACTTCTAAGTGGGCAGGTGTGTGTAACGTGTATTGTGACATTGTTCGTTTTGTGAGTATGAGTGGGTGTGGTTAAAGTCCTAAGTGGGCAAGTGCATGTCATTGTTTATTTTGTGAGTGTGAGTGGGCGGGGCTGAACTTCTAAGAGGTCAGGTGTGTGTAACATGTATTGTGACATTGTTCGTTTTGTGAGTATGAGTGGGTGTGGTTAAAGTCCTAGGTGGGCAAGTGTGTGTCATTGTTAATTTTGTGAGTGTGAGTGGGCGGGGCTAAGCTGCTAAGAGGCCAGGTGTGTGCAACATGTATTTGTGACATTGTTCGTTTTGTGAGTATGAGTGGGCGTGGTTAAAGTCCTAATTGGGTAAGTGCGTATCATTGCTCATTTTGTGAGTGTGAGTGGGCGGGGCTAAACTGCTGAGAGGCCAGGTGTGTGTAACATGTATTTTGCCATTGTTCTTTTTGTGAGTATGAGTGGGCGTGGTTAAAGTCCTAAGTGGGCAAGTGCGTGTCATTGCTCATTTTGTGAGTGTGAGTGGGCGGGGCTAAACCGCTAAGAGGCCAGGTGTGTGTAATATGTATTGTGACATTGTTCGTTTTGTGAGTGGGCATGGTTAAAGGTCTAAGTGGGCAAGTGCGTGTCATTGTTCATTTTGTGAGTATGAGTGGGCGGGGCTAAACTGCTAAGAGGCCAGGTGTGTGTAACATGTATTTGTGACATTGTTCGTTTTGTGAGTGTGAGTGGGCAGGTATGTGTACACAGTTTGTAAATGAGTGGGATGAGAATGAGAGAAAGGGGCATAGGTGCCAACTATGGGGGTTGGGGGCACTGGGTTGTTTGCCCCAAAGATGGTACATTTAAGGTATGTGTAGTAAGGTACGCTCAGTTTTGGCTGTGTTAATGTACTGAAAAAATGAAAAAATCTGGGAAAAGGGGTTGAAAATGAACCGTCTTGTGAATATATCGCTACTGGTGTATTGACATGACCCAAGGACATGTGTGCATGTAGAGTAAGAGAAGCAGCAGAGAAGTTCTTATATTTTAAATTATATATATTAGTTACACTGAGAAGGATCCGCCCACATGCAACCCATAATTTCCATTTATGAACAAGTATCAGGACTTAAAAAGAGGGTGACAGAGGAAAGATAGAAGTAAGAAGATGGGAAAATAGAGTTACAGAAAGAAGGAGAGAATAAGACAAGATAGCATTCATCTGAGAGCTCTTGTCTGTGTGAGCTGAGATGAGAGTTGGACTGTACGAAGATTGAAATTAAGGGATGTTTGTCCAAATCAGGACAGCTGCAGGGAAAGCATCCTCATTACATCACCTGACTTCATACGTACACGTAAAAACTGGGGATCAGCTGTCATATTAAAGTCTGAGAAATGTGCCTGTTGCATTAACTTCTCAAATCTCTTGGTGATTTCCTGAAAAACAGAATCCTCAGACATTTAAACCTCCACACTGAGCACTTTTTTTATTAACTGGAAGTCCTTGAGGACTTTACGTGCATTTTGTTCATGGTTTGTTTAAATACAAGGACGTTGACTGCTTCTGGAATTAGTGATTCACCTATAAATAAAAGAATATCTCAGACCCATAAATAATCAGACTGCAATTAAAATTTCATGTATTGACCTGTGTGCACTACACTGTCCATTAAAAAAAACTCATTTAGTTTTTCCAGGAAACCCTACCTCTGTCTGTGTTCTTGCATGCAGCAGAAAAGATCAATATTTTAATTTTCACGTTGGTGGAAACACCTGCGTTACAGCAGCACTTTGTGCAGTTCAACAATGTTCTAAATAACCTCTGTGACCTGTGCGACCTACTACATCTACTACATGGTCACTAGAAAAAAGATATGGGGGTGGTGGGAACAAAGATCTTGTTGTTGCTCCCAAGGATACTATAAACAATTTTCCATGGATATTTTAAGCAATTAAGCTTATCTATTAAATCGTTGAAATTAGCATAGCTGCATATGAGTCATGAAGTAATGTTTTGTTTTCATGTATTTAATGATTGGTGTGAGGAGGGGTGCCAATTTGGGTTAAACACTGGGTAGGATCACTCATGTCCTTATCTAATAATGTGGACATATGAGGATTTGTGGGTGAATTTATCTACATGCATCATGTAGATATGCAATATTATAATATATAATAATAGATGTGCATCAATCAAGCAATATTGTGTTTATGTATAGACTTGTGTTGCCAATGAGGGATTCAAAATGAACTTCAATCAGCTTTGACTTGTTTTTATACTTTTCTAACAAAATGCTTATAAACTACAAGAAAAATACAGACATAGTGATCAGTTTCTACCGCGGCCATCTTTTTCTGTTGCTCAAACGTGCAGCCCAAACCTTGTGCATTTCCATCACTCAGGCTGATGTGATACACCTCTTGATGCATTGCCAACAATAAGATAAAATGTTAAAATAAAACCCACAGCGCTGTTTAACGTTAAGACTGTCTTTATAAACACATAAGGTGATGACATTGGTTACTGTCATCAAACAAAATGTGAAAAACAGTTGAAATACTATGCTCACCAGTTTTCTTGCTAGCACTCTCTGCACTCAAACCATGCTACCTCCAAGTTACCAAGTCTTGTCAAACTGAGGCTTTATGAGAATTGCCCACTGAGAGTAGTTTAATATGAGCCTTTACCAATAATTATTGACTGTATTGTTAAATAAATCAGATTTTGACCCAAATAGTATCCGGGTCACAATTTTTAAATCCTGGCTATTGCATTTTGCACTTTTATGATGGTGCACCGATCCTAATCTGATTTTTGCCATCCTGACGTATCTATGAAGTTGTACTACACATGGATACTCTTATAGTCCTCTTAGTCCTTACAGTCTTTTAATTTATACTTGTTGAATTTTGTGCATGTTTGACCTCCTTTGGGTTTAAAATGGCCAACTTGTGAACTAAACTATCAACAATGTGTCACTTATTGTGCTTTACTACCGTCTCTTAATATACGCACTACACCTAGCCCTATCCGCCACACCCTGCTAAGTTTTAGGGATGACAGCTTGCTATCCGATCACACTGCACAAATATCATTCAAACATGGTGGTGTAACCATGTGCTGTTCTTGTCGTGATTTATTGAGCACTGTCAGTGAATGTGTTGGGTCCACAAAAAAGCGTAAATGAATACTTAGCTACTGCTTTCATCACAGCGAAATTAATGCACAGACTAATCCTTAACGCATCAGGAAATAACGATGTATACACACATTAATACAGAACAGAGTCAATGAGGAATGACCATTCATTCACCTTCTAAGCCACTTATCCACCTGGGTCATCGGGGTTGCTGGAGCACATGAGGGCAATCATTAATTATTGACATAATTAACATATTGACACTCCTTCTGTTAATTAATACCATGATTTAAAATCATTTCTTTTATGTATAATGTTTGTTTGGAGATGAATAAGCTAATAACCCATACAGGAAATCTCTTGAGTATTTTGTTCAACATTCTTTTGACCCATGATGTCTTTTACATTGTGCTTTTATGCCCTTTACATTATGTGAAAATGATTAATAATGGTCTAACATCTCTATATGAGTTTTTGAAATGACATGACAATGACTGAGATCAGTTTCAAGAGCTTGCAATGTGATGCTGATTTACTTAATCACTCTCAGTCTAATGATGGATTTGATAATGATGTCAATTAAATAACATGGCTGTGCATTGCTAGTTATTATATATATATATATATATATATATGTATATATGTATATATATGTATATATATATTGTGATTTAATATAATATTATATGTATATATTATAGAATTTGATCATATTTGTCACTGTAATGTCATGATGTAATAATACACAGTACTTCAAGTAGAAAAAGAGCCACCGATACTCTGCATATTCACATATTGTATTTCAGCCGGTATCAGCAAATCATTAAGTGTCTCACTCTGAATTCCTACAGTGAATAAGTTACTGGAAGATACCACTAAGGTTCACAATATGCATTTATTTATTTAAAGGCACAAAACTTATACGGGTTAATGTAGTGATATAGTATCTATGATACCGCATGCAGTTTGTGTGTGTACTGATATAAATGTGTGTTTAAGATAACACTTTATTGATCCAAGGGGTAATTAAAGTCTTACAGCAGCTTAGGTAGCACTTTACTTTAAATATCGCTAATAAATAGGTAATGATATGGTCATTTTATGGTAACAAATTATATTTAGTAAGAAACAAATTGGAAATAAGTGAGTTTTTATGATACAGCTCTAATACAATGTAGTTTCACTGTAATTACTGCCTGTAACTCACACTGTGTCTGACCATCTAAACACATACCCGGTAAGAAATAAAACAGAGACAAAGTAATTAGTACTTTACAGCCCTGATACCAGGAAATTACAGCAGAACTCCTTCACTCATTCTGGATTAATAACTCTAACAATATATATATTATATACATTTACTCATTTATTATTCTCTCTTATTGTTCATTAAGAACTATAAAATAATAGGTAGGTAAATAAATTTGTTACTGTTTTTCATCATTTTACTAGTAAATACTGATACCATTACTATATTTTCATTTATTAATAATTAGAAGATGTGTATATAATGTTTGTGTTATAGTGTTTATATTACATTACTCCCTTGTTACCACTACAATTACTCACTTATTATACATGAAGAACCTTAAAATAAGCAGGTAATTTTTAGGTATGTACAACTTATTACCATTATTTTCCCATCTCATAAAAGTCTTGTTAACATTTCTACAATTTCTGATGTATTATTTAGTAGGATATTGGTATTTAATGATGAATTTGTTACAGCATAATTACTATATCATTACCTATGTATTACTGATCTGTAAAGTAAAGTGCTACCACAGCTCACATACTGGACAGACACACAATACATTTAGAAGTTACAAAAAAAATAAATCAAAAATAGATAATAATAAATACAACAGAGTACAATATATACAAACATAAAAATATAATAATAAAGGTGTAATAGAATACTATAAAATGGAGATCTGGCTGTTCTTCAAGTGCGGAAATACAAGGTATTCTAAGATGCAACTCATGTGGAGTTTGTAGATATATGGGATGTGGTAGTTACATTAATACTTTGTAAATACTGTAAGTAAGTGTTGGTGCACTGTTGCAGAGAACAGCATAGAAGAGTTCCAGTAAGGATGGAAGATCAGGTGATGAAGCATGAGTGAATGGACTAGAGCACAGAATTGTAGAGGTCAGGATCAATATGCATGTATTAGACCATTCAATGTCATTTTCCGCAGTCTGGAATCACAGTATCAATTGTTATTGGCAGCCACAGTGTCTAGATAGCAAACAAAAAAATCCCAACTGTTAAATGTAGTTTCCAGATTGTTCAAGGATTAGGAGGGCATTGTCCCCAGTCTTATGTTTTTTAGTTAGCTTGATAAAGAAAAAGTATGATAAAGAAAAATAGAGGAAATTGACTGGTAGACCAGTGGAATGGCTTTTTGAATTTTTACTCCCAAACACTGAGGTTTCATTGCAATTAAACTGATAAATTATTTTTGATTTGGATGTTGGAGACACACACACATTAGATTTGTTCTCATAACTTTAACCCTTAAAGCAATAGGCAAAAAATCGAATCTAATCTAAAAATCTAATCGAAATTTTCCCCTTATCTCCAAGTGATACATAAAACCACACAAACATACATGCACAATTTTGACACGTGTAGTAGCATATACGGTAATTGGCAAAAACATATTTGCACAAATAGTTCATTCCGACAGGTGGGTACGTTTAACTATACGAGACATGCAAATGATTCAAGTTTTACACTCAGCCGTGCATGTGATGTAAGCAAGGATGGGCCTTTTACATGACTGACCCAACAGCCACGATTGCAGGTGGCCATCACGAGTGCCAGCACCATTGGCAGACGGCTGCACAACACAGGATTACATGCATGCCAACTGTTACGACATCCACGTCAATGGCACCAAGGACTACAATGTTGTCGTGCCAGGTTGTCATGGAGTGATTCAGAATGGCAGTGATTCATCCTCAGTGACGAGTCCAACTTGTGTCCTGGTGGAGATGACCAACGAATCTGTGCGTAGAGGCCATTGCACTGACAGTACCCACTGCCCTCACAGACTTGAACAGAAAGAACACCCATATGAAGGAAAGGTCAGATTTGGGCCACTTCTGCCACGTGAGGGCAGTCGTGGGCTGGAGGTTAGGGAACCAGCCTTGTGACTGGAGGGTTGCCGGTTCGATTCCCTGAACGGACAGTACATTTACGGCATTTAGCTGACGCTCTTATCCAGAGCGACTTACAAGGTTAACCACATTACAGGTAGGCCAATGTAGTGTTAGGAGTCTTGCCCAAGGACTCTTATTGGTGTAGCACAGCATAGTCACCCATACTGGGATTCGAACCCCAGTCTCCCACGTGGGGTGGTGGTGTTATCCGCTGAGCTACACCAACCACAGTCATGACTGAGGTGCCCTTGAGCAAGGCACCTAACCCCCAACTGCTCCCCGGGCGCCATGGATAGGGCTGCCTACTGCTCTGGGTAAGTGTGCTCACTGCCCCCTAGTGTGTATGTGGGTGTTTCACTTCACGGATGTGAATTATAAAACTTCTATCTGCTGTGTAAATGCTACAGAGTAAAGGGACAACTGCCCAAAACTGTGCTCTTTCTACACTGATTGTATCTTTGTTTTTCAGATAAGCTGGCTCAAGCACTTTCTTGATTTGATTGAAATTTTTGTGCCGTCATTTCTGAAAGTTCTCCCAGTATACATGAGGAAATTTATTCCACAATAAAGCAAACCTGTGTTTCTCCTCGAGGTTTCAAGTGTATACTCAAACAACACACAGATTACGCCACCTGAGATCAACGCACGAACAAAAACAACAACAACACCATCATCATCATCAACAACACTGCAGCAGGAGCCGCAGTAATTAGCCAGGAGGTAATTGCTGAAGAGCAGCTGAACGCTGCATATCAGAGGGACCCTATCAGACGCAATGTGTTTCTGACTGCTCTTCTGAGAGAGTAAACCATGATCTCGACATACAGCCTTTCACAGAAGAAGCCCAGGTTCTGACAGGTGCTACTGAATATTCATCAGCCCAACAGTTTACCTGTTTCTAATCACTCAGAATGTGCAGACACACTCACTCTGTCAATCACGCTGCTCTCCAATACGGCCTCAATGCTACAATGGTTATGGAAATTCATATTGTTGTCACACAGATGGAGTGTTTGTTCACCTGAACAGTGGAAAGGGTCAGGGAGAGCTTGAACAGTGGGTATGTGGGAGCGGGTTCAAAACATTGGATGTGATATTGGCACTGATCCCATCACTGCAAGCATTACGGGCATTGTGTGGCTCGAGGCTGGATTCTTCACAGCAGCATAGCCATACACTTCCTGTCCAGTTTATTAGAAACACATTCCTTGTAGGTGCATGCTGGTGCAGGGTTTGAGACTGTGGCCTTAAGCTGTATTTTATTCTACTCCATAAGCTAACTGCGGTTAGCACATCAGTCCTAGTAACATTCTCATGCAGAGTCACTTCTGCACATCTTGCATTATAGCCCATCTTCATCAATAGTCCATTTCAAAGCACAGTGCCACTCTTAGGTGGATATTTATGGGTGGTGGATCATTTTCCGTCTGGCAGTGACACCAGGACTGAGGTGGGTAAGAGTTGGGAGAATTCCCAGTTGGCCAGTAAATTTTTGGGTCAGTTATCATGGACCTATTTTCTCCCACACAAATAAAGTTCAGTTTATCAGTTTTGGAGTGCTGATATGAATGGCTAATTAATATAATCATCTTCATACACCACTCATACGGTGTTTTACCATGTTTTATATCTACTGTCTTTTATGTGCTCAAAAGAATATCGTCGCTGTCCAATGAAAAACATGTATCTCCATTTTTGTCCATTTTGACTTTTATGCATCATTTGAAAACAGCAGCTGCTGTTTACACTGTGGGAGAATTGCATGATAAGTGGACCAACAGATAAGGCCCAAAAGTGCTTGGAAAGACGTCTGGTTCCATTGACTTACATACAAACATACAAACATACAAATGGAATGAGGTTTTTGGCCTCTCCTGGAAAGTTGCAGTTTTGGAGATACTTGTTTTTCTTTGGACAGCGACGATATATTCCACCATGTGAACTGGTCACGTGGAGATAGGACAGGGAGGCAGGATGTAAGTGCAAGTATTTAAGTCAAAAAAAGACAAAACAAAACCAAAGAAAGCAGCAAACTGAGGTGACTATGAACAGGATTACAAAACCAACAGACAAGGAGACAAACCGCCAACATGAAGACAAAACACCAAGCAAGAACACAGGGGACAACAGGGAGTATAAATGAACAAAGACTAACAAGGAACAACCTGGGAAGAGGCGGAGCTACAAACTAAGGACAGGTGAGTGGCCTGACAAGAGGGCGGAGTTAGGAGGAGCAATGGCCAAAACAATTGATAGTCTTTTCATCTTCTCCAAACAATACTGCAGAACCTGAGATGTTTTCTGACAGCAATTGCTGGGCATTTTGTCCATTGCTGGATACGTGCTGTGGATATCATGTATGGGGAGCCGTCCTAAATTAGGAATTGCACTGTGATAAGAACTTCTGGAACTATTCTTCTGAATGGCAATCTTCTTTGGACTGGATACATATATTAACCTTTCACACCAATTACTAGCCAACACATGGCATGAAGGCTTGTAGTATGGTGAGATCCCTAGGCAGTGTTGAGAGGGAAGCTGCAGAAAAGAGTGTTATCCCTTTTTCCTATCACTCCGATGGAAGCTGCAAATGTATTATTACCTCCTGTTCTGGATCTGGTCACCATTACAGACCCAAGTGCTTCACCTCAGAGTCCTGAGCTTATCAGCAAAACCTTATCAGCTCTGGCTTGAACTCTCTCTGGCTCCTCTCCCGTCCCTCCAGCGTGTTTGCACCTTCTATCTCCTTGAGCCTTTCGTTCCCTTTCTTTTCACCCCATTTGACTTTCTCCCATGTTCTCTCCCCGCCCCTTTTCTGCTATCTTTCTCTTTCCTCAGATCACCCACTCCTTCTGTGACAAACATCCATCCATCATTCAGAACAAAAGACACAGGTAAAAATGATATATGTAAAAAGTAAGACAAAGAAAAACAGAGGAAAAAGACAGACAGAAGGATAGAGTGAAAAAGAAAGGATTAGACAGAAAAAGGGAGGGAGAGAGAAAAGAGATGAATACAGAGAAAAAAGAGAAAGGTGAATGATGGAGAGAGAATGGAAGAAAGAAAGGGGGAGAGGAGACAAAAGGTTTTAATAGGGAAGAAAAGAAAGGTGGTGAAAGAAAGAATGAGAAAACGAGAGTTGACACAAAAAAGAGAGGGAATAGAAAGAAGGGAGAAGAGAGGAGAGACAAAGAAAGAAAAAAGAGAGGGTATGAGAGAAAAATAAAGCAGGATAGAATGAAAGTAGGAATGGAAGAGGATAAGGGGGAAAGAGAGGTATTGCTGGGGCTGTGATGTCTCTCAGCACTGATAGGAGATAGGATCTATCATCTGAGGTTCCTTCAACCGGCCAGCGTTCCATGTGCTCCTCCAGCATAGTGGATGAAAGCCTCGACTTATTTAAGGCGTCATCACTGGCTGTTTTAGAAATATGGTCTCTTCATAGAGTTTGGTCAATTTCTGTTGAACTGGTGTGTTTAAATGGTGTGAAAAAGCAAAAAAAGAAGTTACGATATGACAGAAATGATATACCAGGTGTGTTTTGGAGTTTTCTGGTGCCCCAGGAGCTGAGGGAGGTCAGGATAAACTCTACCATTCACACCTTGTGGGCCCTGTCCATTCCCCTGACCTTCAGCTACTCACACACCTGAACAGACATGCAGTCAAGTAAACAGCCTACACGTGCTTTAAAGCAGGCACTGTTTCTGAAGCTATTAACTGTATTTTCGAGTCACATGGCCCGGCTCATAAGCATCCAGCATCTTTCATACCGTGTGAGTGAGTGTTCGTGCATCGCTCTATCTGCTCCAAGTTTTCTGAAGCTTGTTGGAATTTGATTAAGCTTTATGTAAACGTAGACTGAGGCTTGGAAAATATAACTTTTCGTATTGGCGTTTTCATATTGCGTGTGGGTGAGCTACGGCTGCCACACAAATCTACAATACTGCAAATGTTCTTAGCCATAAAGAAGGTGTGGGAAACTTCGCTAGAGGCAAATGCTTTTTATTGAACACTACAGCAGTGGAGAACTCACCGCCCAGCGCTGTCTAAACGGCCAGGATTGCAAGCAGATCACCTCCAACCATACAACTCTATACACATGTTCAACTCCCCAACAAGTATTTACAGTATAAGAGTCTCTCCTACTGCAGCCACTGCCCATGAGCCTCACAGGCTGTGGTCACACAAGCCAGTTGAGGGACACTACAGTAACTTTGTTTACCAGGCGTTACAGATGGCAAGGTGTTCCTTTCATCAAATACTACATGTGTACTCCAAGTATACATTTGGTGATTGTGGCCAAGGAGTTCCAGTTTTACTAAATAGGGTCACAGAATTTCTTTCCAAATTGCCTCTGTCTTATCTATCTGGGTTTATATAATTATGAGGTACGGTTTCCTTGTGGCTTTTTCATGCAGACCCTGTTTGTACACAATTGCTCCTGTGTATTCTAAATTCTTTTAGACTTTTTTTATTGTTTTCTCTTTCTTTTACAGTTTACTTCCAAGTAAATCTCACAATAGATTTTGCAATGTAAACAAAAAAAAGAAACACGACTGTGCATGAAACATACAGATTCAATTAAACATGTGCTTTTCAAATTCACGGAAATCTTACCTAAAAAGATTCCACATTCCAGGGCGATTGTCAAAACTGTTGGCATGCATTTACGGTATTTAGCTGACGCTCTTATCCAGAGCGACTTACAAGGTTAATCAAATTACAGGTGGGCCAGTGTAGTGTTAGGAGTCTTGCCCATGGGCTCTTATTGGTGTAGCACAGCATAGTCACCCAGTCTGGAATTCAAACCCCAGTCTCCCACGTGTGGTGGTGGCTACTTGGCAGGTAGTGGTGTTATCCGCTGAGCTACACCAACCACATGCATGTAGTCCTGTGTTGTGCAGCCATGTGCCAATGGTGCCTGCACAGGTTGACTCATGGGTTGTGACTCAAAATCATAACTGTTGAGTCAGTCAGGAACATCAGTAAGGCCCACCATTGCTTAGGTCACATGCACGGCCAAGCGTAAAACTCGATTCATTCACTTGTCTCAATGTCAAACCCACCCACCAAGTTTCATTGCGGTTGGTTGAGTCTATCTGGGTGCAGCCATTTGTGCCACCATTCTTTTAATGATAAGTGTAAATGCAGGATTTAAATGAATTGCACAGCATTGCAATTTTACCCAGCATCCCAACTGCTGTGGAAACAAGGTTGCAGTAGTGTACATACTAATAGACATAAATAAGTGTACTGAGGTTTAACTGTGGATCCATATGTTTCTTTGGAATTGGTTTATTGTGTGTTACTGGCACTGGTAAGGCAGAGCCTTTCTGTTGACTGGTCCAGACTGCTGACACAGCAGACGGGCTCAGCCTAATTCTTCATTATAGCTGCATTCTCTTTAAGTTCATTTGCTGGTTTGATCATTTGCTTAACTCTGACATGCTGTATACACCCCTCGCTTGAATGAATCAGGCAGATGCGACTAATTCTAAATCACTATAAAAGTTTAGGTTAATGAAGTACATTACAGCCCTGTCCACTCTTCAGGTTTTTCTTTTTGACCCCTGCTGTAGACTTTCTCTGATGGCCTGATGGCTCCCCACTAATTATTAAACTAAGTGAAGTACATGATACACGTGAGAACACAAAAACAAGCCAGTGCATGTAGGTGTGTCTCTTTGTGTTGCGTTTTGGTTAGTGGTTTGTGTGTGCATTGTATTCTGTGTTGTCCTTGATGTCTATTATAAATGGTGCACAAAGTCACTGAGTGTGCAGTAAAAGTTCTGCTGTTGATTTTCTCCGCTGAACTGAAGTGACCTCGGTGAAGGACAATATAATGAAAAGTGTAATTGTCCCCGTTTGTCCTTCACTCCTTCACAGAGCGAGCGAATCAAACCTGAACTTGCTGAATGTTCAGCAAAAGTCACTCACACTTTTTATGCAAATTGTACCCAACCCTAACCTTAAAATCAGCCACCAAAAGATTTTCAGCCTCTGACTTGTAATAACAGCTGCATTTTTGGATTGGACAGCAGTGTTCTTTTTGGACAGCCCTTACTATAGGCTCATAGCTTATTTACCCTCTAAGGATTTGGTCCCTGCAAAGAGATAGAAGCACACAGATACACAAAGAGAATGTACTGAACTGTTATGTCCTGGCTATATATCCTCTACTCTTACTAAAACAAACTATATAATTGTAATCTGAATAAATATTTCTTTAAATTAAATTAGCAGGAGTTGTAGCTGTAGCTAACAGACATGATGTTGTTGTAGGTTAGGCTATCAGTTTAGCTTTCGTTGTCAACGTACTGTTAGGCTACTATAGTGTTTACTAGACTGGTTAATTTACAATAAATCTTTATTTTAATGGTTGTTAATGCTGAAACTATTGGGGTAAAATACTGTATATCAGAATTAGTGAAACTGTGAAACTACAGTACAAGGCAATATTTCTAAGAAATGACTGTCATTTTATAGACTGTATTTATGTTGCTGGTCCTACCGCACAAACCACAGCTAATAATAGCAAAGGGAGCTTGACTTAGCCATATGGATTGCAGAATGTACTTTTGGCGAAACATCCGTGACCTGGTTAATTTCAAACGGACAAATCGGTAATAAAGAAACGCATACCAGGTCAGGTTTTTTAAAACTGCTTTGACATAGATACAGCTAATTTTCCATTATTCTATTCAGTAGACCCTGGCTCACTGAACACTATGCTCCAAACCAAGTGATTTCTCATATCTCTGTACATCAAGGGTGGTCTGCTCCTCTAGCTTGTAGCGGAAACCACCAAGAACTCCAGTCCAGGTTCTCAGACTTCTCTCCTCTCCTACCGCCTCTTTTCATACTACAGCTTTGATCTGGCCTGCCTCATTTTAGGGGGAAGCAAAAGAACCATTTGCCTGGTATCTGATGCTAAAAGGTGATGACTATCTCCAACATTAGCCAGCTAACTCAATGGTACACATGTGTTTGATGATCTAGCGATGAGATGATGAAGACCAGTGCTACATGAATATCTTTTAAAATTGTGGAAATATGACATTTCAAATAATCAGCCATAATCTTGTGAAAAAGAAGTATTTATTTTAACATGGTCATCGTTTTGAAAAAGAAATGGCAATATTTACATCAAATACATCAAAATTGGAAGAAAATAAGACATTAAGAGTCAAAAACAAGCCATAATTTTGACATCAAAATATCAGGAAAAGAAGCCTTAATTTTAACACAACTAAAATTTCAACATGTTGTAGGATTTTTGACGTTCTCAAGCTGGTGGAAATGGGATTCCAGATTAATCCGCTCTTGTCTAGAGACGGGTGTCAGGGCTTTAACCCCCACATTATAGATACAAACACGGGTGTTCTGCTGTTTATATACAGGGGTTGGACAATGAAACTGAAACACCTGGTTTTAGACCACAATCATTTATTAGTATGGTGTAGGGCCTCCTTTTGCGGCCAGTACAGCGTCAGTTAGTCTTGGGAATGACATATACGAGTCCTGCACAGTGGTCAGAGGGAGTTTAAGCCATTCTTCTTGCAGGATAGTGGCCAGGTCACTACGTGATGCTGGTGGGGTAGGTCGTTCCTTGCTTGGTGGTATGGCTGACATTACCCTGGATACCGTGGCTCTTGATACCATCACAAAGACTTGCTGTCTTGGTCACAGATGCGCACCAGCAAGACGTGCACCGAACAGCAGTCTGTCCTCTTTGAACTCTGGTAGGGTCAACCCATAATGTTTTGTGAATTGCATTATTTTGAGCAGAGCTGTGCTCTTACCTGCTAAGCTGAACCTTCACACTCTGCCTCTTACTGGTGCAAATGTGCAATTAAT
>JAMWET010001667.1:0-83291 GCA_024036415.1 Prochilodus magdalenae | reverse complement strand
TTTTTTACAGTGCAGGAATGAATAGAGGTTGGCAAGAATTGTAGAGGCCAAATCTGACCAAGTTGGACTTGTTAGGAGAGTTAAGATAGCCCTCGGGAATTCAAAGCTGAGTAGTGGAGGGCAGCATCATAAGCTGTCAGTGGTTGAACGTTCAGTGCATAAATTAATTTTGTTAGTGGAGGCATAATTTTCCTAATTTTTGTTTTGTTTTATTTTTTGGCTTGTTTTTTTATTTATTTGATTCATGGTTTTCCTTTTACAATGATGAGTATCTAATTACTGGTAGGAAATCATTATGGTTTGCACTGTTAAAGCAGAAACCCTGTATGATTTGGTGGGAGTGTAACTAATTGTGTCTGTTTGATAATTGTGTACAAACAGCCTGAGAGCGAGTGGTGTCTTTTAATTTGACATGCTCAGCATGAGAGGGGTAAGCAGGAAGTGAGGTGAGTCAGGTGGCTCTTTAAGTAAAATGGTGGGCAGCCATTGTTCCTCAAAAACAATGGACACACCAAACAATCTACTAGGCTTTGAAAAAGATTAGGACTCTGCTGTAGGTGAACAAGGTAAAGCTGTTAAGTTATTTGGTAGAACCTATTAACCTTTAGTGAATGTATTTAGCCAAGTGGTTGTTGTACTGCTTGCACGATTGTTGAAATGCTGAGCATGTAGTGTCTTAGGTTATTGAAGTTTTTTTTATTTCGTAGGTGTTAATAAATTGACATGAGTATATTTTAAATGTGTGGGACTGGTTTTATCTTGTGATTTAAGCATTTTCTTGTTTTTTGTTTTTGTTCTTTGGTGTTTACTTCTTATGATGTGTTTATGTGAAGAGATGAATAAAGGACACATAGACCATCAGTTGAGCGTCAATCCGTTGTTCAGCAGGGATGCTACAACAAGTTTGAGCTATCTGTTCCTGGCGGGGGAGCCTAGCAGTAGAGAGGATATAACTACGAGTAAAAAATGGTTAGAGTCAAATAAAGAGGGATATTTTGTCAGAACGACTTTGTCATGGCTTATGGCGATTGGATTACATTGGTGTTTCAGGATTGTAATGCTCACATGATTGTGCCATTCTCTTGTGTTGACTATTCAATTCAATTTAATTCAATTCAACTTTATTGTCATTATGCCAATACAGGGTTGTACAGTATAACAAAACACTGTCAGTGTTTTGTGTCCTTCTCCAGGGCCATTACAAAATGTGTAGTTGTGTGTGTGTGTGTGTGTGTGTGTGTGTGTGTGTGTGTGTGTGTGTATATATATATATATATTGTGTAGTGCAAAGACAAATAGACAAAATCAATGTGTTCAAACTGTACAATTCGTGTACAGGACCTGTGCAAGGAGTAAGAGCAGTATCAGCTCAGTATGTGGTTTTAAACAGTATAGATATATAAGGTGTACAGTGCAGGTGGGAGAATAGCAGCTTAAATGTTCAAGTAACAGCTAAATTGCCTAGCACAGATGTTCAGTATAGATAGATAAGTACACAGCTGAGATGTTCAGGTATACAGGTAAAGTTGTGGTCCTGTGAGCTACGCGAGCCCAGTGTGTGCTGCGGGATCCCGGCTAGAAATCAGTGGCAGTCTTTAGTGTTCTAGTCATGTTCTGGTAGTCGCTGCTGGTGTGACCAGTTTGACAGCCCTAGGGTAAAAGCTGTTCCAGAACCTGGTGGTTCTGGCTTGGAGGTTCTGGTACCTCTTTCCGGAGGTCAGAGTTTGGAAAAGGAGATGGCTGGGTTGTGTGGGATCTAAGGATATGTTGACTGCTTTCCTCAGACATGTCTTGTCATAGATGTCTTGTATGGGTGGCAGGGTAGTTGCAGTGATGTGCTATGCAGTCTTTACCACCCTCTGCAGGGCCTTGCACTCAGCAGATGTGGCACTACCATACCACACAGTGATGCAGCTTGTCAGGATGCTCTCCATGGTGAATCTATAGAAGCTGCAAAGAAGCTGCTGTGTCAGGTTGACTCTCCTCAGCCTTCGTAGAAAGTGGAGGCATTATTGGGCCTTTCTGACAATGTGTAACGTGTTAATTGTCCAAGTAAGATCCTTGGTTAAGTTTACACAGAGGATCTTGAAGCTGCTCACTCTTTCCACCAACGTGCATCCAATGTTTAGTGGTTTGTGTGTTTCTTTCCCACCTTCCAAAAGTCAATGATCAGCTCTTTGATTTTGTTGACATTAAGGGCGAGGTTGTTGGTGGCACACCACTCTGTGAGAAGCTTGACCTCCTCTCTGTATGGGCATCTTTGGTGGTGATGTCGATTATTTTTGTGTCATCGGCAAACTTGATGACGGTGTTGGAACTGTGGGTTACGATGCAGTCGTGGGTGTTCAGAGTGTACAGCAATGGGGAGAGAACAATGCCTTGGGGACATCCTGTGCTGAGTGTGAGAGAGGGTGAGGTGTGTTCACCCATCCTAACACACTGTGGTCTGCAGGTGAGGAAGTCCATGATCCAGCTGCACAATGTGTTGCTTATTCCCAGTGTGCTTAACTTGTGGATGACTAGTACAGGTTTTGCAATTGTAATTTGCAGTTGCTAGCAGTAGATTTCTCTTCCATACTAACAATGAATATGTGAATATATATCTTCATTTGTGTACCTACACTCAAAAAAAAAAATCATTTGGTTGAATTTATGGAAAGTATTTCCACACAATTAAATAACTTTCTTTGATTATAAGGCAATTTATTAGAGCCAACATAATTATGTAAAGCTGACTGAACATTATCTGGCCTCACAATTCCAACACAACTGATTAAGGTTGGCTGAACTTGATTTACTAGTGTTTATGTAACTTATTTTACTTATGTCGATTCAACTTATTGCACAAGTTATTCCAAACCTAAAGTAATATAATTAGTTGTGTTCATTTAGCTTATTTTGCTCATGTTTATTCAACTTATTGTACTGAAACCAAATGTAATATAGTTAACTGTGTTTATTTCACTAATTTCATTTAAGTTGGTCCAGCTTATGGGGCTAAAGTTGGTCTAAACATAATGTAATATGAGTCAATCTGCCTTATGTTTTGTGGTTTGTGGACTTATAGGACAGATAAAGATGATTTTTGCAGTAAATCAAAACTGGTAGAAACATGAACTTGGGAAATGACTGCCAGGAAGAGATGTCAAAGATGGTGCTTGGGATCTTTGTTGTGAGACATGAAAGTGCAGAGCCCACAGATGACCCAGAGGACATTGGAATTGTCCTAGAAGGGCTGGAAGTATTGAGTGAGCTGAGAAGTGTGCCATTTGCAGTGGAAATGTTCTCAACTCTCAACAATATGCCCTCAGCTAGAGTTACCCACCAGAACTCAGGTACACGTTTGAAATCCTTCAGAAAATTATCATGAAACAAGACGCAAACAGACTGTATGTCAAAGTGCAAGCACTGAAAATGAAGCTTTTTTTGTGAGTTTTGACAGCTGGAAAATCTGAATCCCTAAGGTGTTCTTGTACAAATCCTTCTTGATAAAAATATGCTCTCTTGTTTGCCATTAACCTTTTCTGAGTATTGTTTGAGAATATCAATCCTGTGGTCAGCATTGTAAAGAAACTGAAACTCTGTCCACTAGCCCACTGACAAGGTTGAAAGAAAAAGAAATCGCAATCTTCATGCTGAAAGACCTTTACAGGTTGCCTTGTGTTTATTCAACCAGGCTTTAGAACGGCCAAAAAGCTCAACGTTGTAATAAAACTTGTTTTGTGACAAAAACAATATTTTCTGACATGGGAACACTTTAAATATGTAAATAATGAAGGAAAACATTGTTTCTAAGCAATAGAAGGTGAAATCTTGAACGTGGCAGTACAAAATGAACAGTGTCATTTTCATTGCATTTAGGCGCTGAAAAAGCGTTTGGGAGCTTTAGAAGCGCCTACAGGCTTTAGAACGGCCAAAAAGCTCAACGTTGTAATAAAACTTGTTTTGTGACAGAAACAATATTTTCTGACATGGGAACACTTTAAATATGTAAATAATGAAGGGAAACATTGTTTCTAAGCAATAGAAAGTGAAATCTTGAACGTGGCAGTACAAAATGAACAGTGTCATTTTTATTGCATTTAGGCGCTGAAAAAGCGTTTGGGAGCTTTAGAAGCGCCTACAGGCTTTAGAACGGCCAAAAAGCTCAACGTTGTAATGAAACTTGTTTTGTGACGGAAAAACAATATTTTCTGACATGGGGACACTTTAAATATGTAAATATTTAAGGAAAACATTGTTTCCAAGCAATAGAAAGTGAAATCTTGAACGTGGCAGTACAAAATGAACAGTGTCATTTTCATTGCATTTAGGCGCTGAAAAAGCGTTTGGGAGCTTTAGAAGCGCCTACAGGCTTTAGAACGGCCAAAAAGCTCAACGTTGTATTGAAACTTTTGTGACAAAAACAATATTGTCTGACATGGGCACACTTTAAATGTGTAAATAATGAAGGGAAACATTGTTTAGAAGCAATCAAAAGTGAAATCTTGAACGTGGCAGTACAAAATGAACAGTGTCATTTTTATTGCATTTAGGCGCTTAAAAACCTTTTGGGAGCTTTAGAAGCGCCTACAGGCTTTAGAACGGCCAAAAAGCTCAACGTTGTAATGAAACTTGTTTAGGGAGGAAAACAATATTTTCTGACATGGGAACACTTTAACACTTTAAATATGTCTAGAATGAAGGAAAACATTGTTTCTAAGCAATAGAAAGTGAAATCTTGAACGTGGCAGTACAAAATGAACAGTGTCATTTTCATTGCATTTAGGCGCTGAAAAAGCGTTTGGGAGCTTTAGAAGCGCCTACAGGCTTTAGAACGGCCAAAAAGCTCAACTTTGTAATGAAACTTGTTTTGTGACAAAAACAATATTTTCTGACATGGAAACACTTTAAATATGTAAATAATGAAGGGAAACATTGTTTAGAAGCAATAGAAAGTGAAATCTTGAACGTGGCAGTACAAAATGAACAGTGTCATTTTCATTGCATTTAGGCGCTGAAAAAGCGTTTGGGAGCTTTAGAAGCGCCTACAGGCTTTAGAACGGCCAAAAAAGCTCAACGTTGTAATAAAACTTGTTTTGTGACAAAAAAAAATATTTTCTGACATGGGAACACTTTAAATATGTAAATAATGAAGGGAAAAATTGTTTAGAAGCAATAGAAAGTTTAATCTTGAACGTGGCAGTACAAAATGAACAGTGTCATTTTCATTGCATTTAGGCGCTGAAAAAAGCGTTTGGGAGCTTTAGAAGCGCCTACAGGCTTTAGAACGGCCAAAAAGCTCAACTTTGTAATGAAACTTGTTTTGGGAGGAAAACAATATTTTCTGACATGGGAACACTTTAAATATGTCTAGAATGAAGGAAAACATTGTTTCTAAGCAATAGAAAGTGAAATCTTGAACGTGGCAGTACAAAATGAACAGTGTCATTTTCATTGCATTTAGGCGCTGAAAAGCGTTTGGGAGCTTTAGAAGCGCCTACAGGCTTTAGAACGGCCAAAAAGCTCAACGTTGTAATAAAACTTGTTTTGTGACAGAAACAATATTTTCTGACATGGGAACACTTTAAATATGTAAATAATGAAGGGAAATATTGATTAGAAGCAATAAGGCAGTACAAAAGAAAGCTGTCATTTTGTTGCATTTAGGCAACAAGAACAAGGTAAAGCTGTTAAGTTATTTGGTAGAACCTATTAACCTTTAGTGAATGTATTCAGCCAATTGGTTGTTTTACCGCTTGCATGATTGTTGAAATGCTGAGCATGTAGTGTCTTAGATTATTAAAGTTTTTTTTTATTTTGTTGGTGTTGATAAATTGAGATGAGTATTTTAAATGTGTGGGACTGGTTTTATCTTGTGATTTAAGCATTTTCTTGTGTTTTGTTTTTGTTCTTTGGTATTTAGTTCTTACAGTGTGTTTATATGAAGAGATGAATAAAGGACACATAGACCATCAGTTGAGAGCCAGCCCTTATTCAGCAGGGATGCTACAGTAAGAACTTGGTGGAGTGGAGTGGAAGGCCTTATTTTTGTCATTAATTGACTGTAAGGGATTTTGATATTTGATTTCTTAAGTGGACAAGTTGTATTACTTGAAGAAGTATGTCAGTGGTCAAGCACATGATCTCCTTGAGGGCAGTCTTTATAGAAATGACCGGGATGCTTATGTGGATGCTTGGAATCAATTAAACCAAAGATATGGTCATCCCTTTGTCATACAAAGGGCCTTTAGAGAGAGATCCCAAATACAGGCTAAGGATGCAGTTGGATTAAGGAAGTTTTCAGACTTTTTGAATTGGGAATGGCTTGGACATCCTGAACGACTGCGAAGAGAATCAGAAACTGGTCCAGAAACTTCCTGACTGGGCCATTACTTGTTGGAATCGTCAGGTTACAGAGGCTCTGAACTCGAAGAAGGAGTTCCCAGTTTTAAGGAATTTGCGGCTTTTGCAGCTTTTGAGGCAGATATTGCTTGCAATCCTATACCCTCTTTATATGCTCTGAGGTCGTCAGAATTAGTATCTGGGAAAAGGGGCTTTAGGTTTGGAAACAAGAGCGACGTTAACGTTTTGAATACCCAGGTAGCCTTGGATGTAAAGCAAAGGGAGGTACCTAGAGAGAACTTAAGGCAAGCATGCATAGTTTGTCTTCAAATTAATCTTTGCCCTGAGGCAAAGCCTTGATGCATAGTTTGTCATCAACTTAATCTTTCTCTATAAGGTGGCCTGAGTTTTAGGAGTTCAAAGTCCTTGGGTCTGTAATATGTATCTGACTGCCTCAGGGTTAATCCTTATTAATCTTACTTTTCTTAGTTCATAAAAATCTCACCATATGTATATATATATAGATGTTCCTGGGTTCATTATCAGCACTTGTGTTGTATTGTATTCTGCGGATGGCCAATTTTAGAGTGGATTATACTGCTGCACATATTGCTAGCGTCGTGCAGCATGGCCTTCGCAGTATACCAGTCGGCTGAGCTAATTGTTTTATATTCTTTTCCTATGAGGAGTGAGGAGAGAGGTGATGCGCGGGCTGCCCAACACTAAGACAGCCATATTATATTTCTGTTATCAGGTATGCCTATTTCATGTATTAAGTTATACAAATTAGAGATATTCTCACAAGCATTGCGGTTATGCTAGTGCAGCGGAGCGCCGTAGAGTGACGTCATTGCTATGTACGCTAGTCTGTAAATGAAGCAAAGTTATTTTATACAATTATTAAGCTGCTGTTTCTGTAATGCTTTTTACATTGATATTGCATAATATTGTTATATTTGTTAAGCTCTGCCTCCGCCCTTTTGACTTCGGTCTGTATGAGGAGGAGTGAGGAGAGAGGTGATGCGCGGGATACCCAACACTAAGACAGCCATATTATATTTCTGTTATCAGAATAAAAGTCCCACAACGAAACAACGCAGAGTCCCTTTGTCTGTTGGTGACACTCGCACTCGGTTACACTTGGTGCCGTGACCGTCCTGGATCCTGAGATCATCGCTCGTTTGGTCGCCGTGGGTTCCTCCTGCCGCTCGCCTCGCGCCTCTCTTCCCCCGCCCGCTACGAAGAAGAGTTCCCCCCTCCCGGCTCGCGCGCGGTGTGTGAGCGTGTGTGCATGTGAATCTGCGCTGGTGACGGACACTCTCTCCTATGCTCCGGGTTAACAGGGCAGTTAATTCAGGTAGCCACGTTTTGCACTGATGTTAGTATAAGCAGTACTTTGAGAAAATTAGAACTTGTATAGTGATGTTTTTTTCTCAATGTGACCAGAATCTGACGTTCTTTAATATCAATAGCTGTCATTGGTTACTCACTAAGCAATATTTCAGAGCAGGCTGAGCTCAGAGTCTGTTTACAGTGGTGAAGACAGTCATATGTTGATAGCTATTTGTGTATTATCTTGCACATTGGTTAAATAAGATTTCACTATGTCTCAGTTTGATGGTGCAAGTAGTGACATGGACAGTCCTGTTTCAAACAACACAAGGTTTACGTTTGGGAGGGGTCAGCCAGTTCCAGGTTATGGGAGGGGTAGAGCAGCAGCACCTACCTTTATAGTAAAATAGGATGACACAGTTAATCAGTTTGTGTTGGACTGTCATGGAGGCCCAGCAGCAGTTTCCACCCCTGTGGCTCATTGAGTTCTTCAGACCCCACCTCAAGTAGTTAGCACTGAAGTTTTAAGTGAGGTCATGGCTAATCTTGCTAAACAGATAAGTGAAAACATTACTGCCAGTATCCACACCATACACCAGTAAAGCAATTCCCAAGCGCAGTGTCACAGCCATCAATCACAGTCCGTCATTGATGCTTCAAAACTGAACATAACCGTCCAGTCAGATATTAAACCTCCGCCTTTCTTTCGAGGGGACGGTACAGACAACATCACAGTCCATGAGTGGGAGGATATGATGATGAGTTATCTCCGCCGTGTAAACCATGAAGAAGACAAAATGGGTAGTTTCATTATCAGCAGACTGACAGGTAAAGCAAGAGATATGGTGAAAGTTTCTCTGCGCAGCAACTCGCAGTTAAGCTCCTGCAGTCTTACTTCTGTGTTTGACATTCTGAAGAGGCATTTCAGTGAGCTAACATACTCCAATATGCCAATGAGAGATTTCTATAACACTGTTCCTATGGCTGGTGAGGGTGTTATGGATTATTGGATTCGTCTCAATAAAGCCATAGATGTAGCAGATGAATGTTTAAGGAGACGAGGTAAAAGTGTGGAGGACCCAAGTGCTGAAGTCGTCATGATGTTCATCTCTCACTGCCCGGATCCTGGTCTCGCTTTGTCTTTGTCTTTCAAGTCTGCTGAAAAATGGACTGCAGCTGAGGTCCAAGAGAAACTGGATGCCCACCAGAGGGATATGAGAAAGGGTACAGTGCATGCTCCACAGGCAACAGTAACAACACGCAGGATGGGTTTTGTGCCCATCACCCAAGCCATTATCAGACAGGATGATTCTCACCAATCAGTCCAAGCCCCTAGTCATGTGCAGCACAGCAGTGCTTCACCTATACAATTAGCCCCATCTTCCGACCCTACAGCAGCTGAGCCTAGCTTTAAAGAGGTGGTTAGTATGCTTGACAAAGTCCTTTCCCTTTGCACAACGTCTCTCTCTCCATGTCAAGAGCAGCACAAGCAAGCCTATAGCTCCCAGGGACACACACGCCAGCCATGCAGAGTGTGTGGTAAACGAGAACACTCCACATATGATCATTGTAAACTTCATCGGCTGTGTCGCCACTGCCTAAAGCCTGGCCATTTCAAGAGTGAGTGTCCAGACGCTGCCAAGCCACAAGTGAGCAATGTGCAGACCTCTAGCAGTCCTTTAAACTAGCTAGCCCATGTGGTGAGAGGGGAAACATGGGCAGTGTTGCTGCTACCCTCATTGAGTCAGACTTTGAGGCAATCTATGTCAACAGCTGTGCATTTTTACCAGCAGAGAAGACTGCAATTTTTGTGGGCTCACAGAAACTTGAAGGAGCCAGTGACCTGTTCTATACCCCAGTGATAGTCAGTGGCCAAGTTACATTAAACGGACTGTTGGACTTAGTGAAGAGGGTGAACAGAAACTGAAAAAGGCTGGCGTTCTTCCTCGCTCACAGCCAGCACCCAGTAACATTGTGCTCATTGGCTGTGGAGGTTTAACTACTCATCCAAAGTGCATATATGAATTAAACATTGAAGTGTGTCAGTCCAGGTTCATTGTGCCAGCTCTTGTCATTCCCGGCCAGCGTGATTAATGAATGTGATTAAACCAATTATACAATCAATGAAATCTGATGAGAAGTACTGGCAACTCATATCATCCAGAACCAGAGATCCAGAATGTGAGCAGCTGCTTGAGTTACTGAGCTGTGTTTCACGGGGGACAGGCCTAGAGACGGCAAGTAAAGTTGGTACAGTAAAACTACGACAAGCAGTTACTCTCCTCCCGCGGAAGGAGCATCTGGTGTGGGGAAAGCTTCCGAACAACGTTACTGTTTCACCAGGAGCTACTGTCATAGTTGAGCCTACATCTTCTAGAGCAGGTCCCAGGAACATTCTGGTTGGGAGAGTCATAACACCAATGTGGGGAGATCGCTGGGTGCCACTGAGAGTTATGAATGCGTCCCTGCACACTGTTACGCTAAGGCACAACACCAAGCTAGCCGATGTGTCCCACTGTTGCTGTTGAAGACCTGCCTGTCACTCAAGGCTTATCTCAGAGTCATTCTGACACTTGTGACATTGTACCCCCAAGAGTGATGTCGTCTCCTGACACTAAGCAGCTGCTTAAGGATTGTGGATTGGGGGATATTGACGTTGATGCATGTGAAGTTTCAGAAAAATGGAAAGCTAAGCTGGCTGAGCTGCTGGTGAGATACCAAGGTGTCTTTTCTAAAGGCAAGCTGGACTGTGGTGAGGTGAAAGATTTTGTACATCGGATTCATCTGGCTGATGAACGCCCCTTTAGGCTTCCATACCGCAGGGTTCCACCTGCTCACTATCACAAGTTGAGGGAAGTGCTGAGTGAGATGGAGGAGAAAAACATCATTAGCAAATCAGTGAGTGAATATGCCTCGCCACTCGTTATGGTCTGGAAGAAGAATGGGGATCTACGAATCTGCACAGATTTTCGTTGGCTCAATGCCAAGACTGTTAAAGATGCTCATCCCTTGCCACATCAAGAAGACTGTCTAGCTGCGCTTGGTGGGAACACGTATTTCAGCACCATGGATTTAACATCAGGATTCTACAACATCCCTCTTCATGAGGCTGATAGGAAATACACCGCTTTTACCACGCCCTTAGGATTATACGAGTATAATCGCCTCCCACCGGGGCTTTCGAATAGCCCAGCTTCATTTATGAGAATGATGCTCTCCATCTTTGGGGACCTGAATTTTTCTACTCTTTTGTGCTACTTGGACGACTTGCTTTTGATGGCACCTTCGGAGGAGGAGGCACTGAAACGCCTTGAAGTGGTACTGAGTAGGCTTAGAGCAAACAACTTGAAGCTCTCTCCAAAAAAATGTAATTTTCTGCGCCAGTCTGTGCGATTTCTTGGCCATATCATTAACAGCGAAGGAGTGTCTGCTGACCAAGAGAAAGTGAGGGTCATCACTGATTTCACAGCTAGAGATCTAATGATGGAGGACGGCATCACCCCATCTCAGAAACGAATCAGATCCTTTTTAGGAATGGTGTTGTACTACCAGAATTTCATTCCTGGCTGTTCATCTATCGCAAAACCTTTGTTTGCCCTAACTGCTGGCCAAAAGTGGAAAGTTAGAGGCGATAGAGGCTGCAAGAGACCTGGCACCTTCCGTGAGCTTAAACCTGAGGATTGGACACCAGCTTGTGAGGCAGCGTTTGAGGGCCTGAAGAAAGCACTTACAGACAGCGTAGTACTGGCCCACCCCAATTTTGAAAAGCCTTTTCTCCTTTCCACTGATGCATCTCTTGATGGCCTTGGTGCGGTTTTATCACAAGTTCCAGATGGAGAAGACAGAGCTAGACCAATAGCCTTTGCTAGTAAATCTCTTAGTCGAAGTCAGGCCAATTATCCAACGCATAGGCTTGAGTTCTTGGCGCTTAAGTGGTCTGTGTGTGACAAGTTTAGTCACTGGCTCAAAGTCACAAATTCACGGTTTGGACAGACAACAATCCTCTCACATACATCATGACCAAACCAAAGTTAGATGCATGTGAGCAGCGGTGGGTTTCCAAACTCGCTCCATACAGTTTTGAGATCAAGCATGTTCCAGGTACACAGAATACAGTGGCCGATGCCCTGAGCCGAGACCCCTTTGTGAAGCCTATGAGTGAGAGACTCTTGTCAGAATCTTACAGTGCACTAGTGGAGCAGGCAAGCAAAGTGGAGGACGAAGGTGTTCAAGAAGCTTTTCGTCTGTCGTGTCAGCCACAAATGATAGCTAACCTTCCTGCCTGTGATCCACAGTCCACAGTGTCCATGTCCAAGGATGATGTCTCTTGTCTCCTCACATCACATGAGTCTTGGGATGCTGGGTCTAGGCAGAGAGCTGCTTCCAAAGTTGACCATGTAGAGGAATTGATTCCTAGTAGCCAAGACACCCTCCCAACATGGTCCATTGAGGAACTGAGGTCACATCAACTACAGGACACTTCAATAGCAAGAGCTCTGTTCTATGTTGAAAGGAAGCGTAGGCCAACCAGACGTGAGCGCTTCAATGAAACAGTCTTTGAAACAGTCTTTGAAAATACTAAAACATTGGGAGAAGCTGACACTCATAAATGGCATTCTGTACAGAGTTTCCAAAGATCCAGCTACCAAGCACAAGAGATTTCAGTTTGTCTTGCCTGACTCGCTGAAGAAAGATGCCCTGACTGGTATTCATGATCTGGCTGGACACCAGGGTCAGCCACGTACACTTTCTCTTGCCCAACAGCGTTTTTTCTGGTGTAACATGGAGAAAGACATTAGGAACTATGTTAAGTCCTGTCAGAGGTGTGTTTTCAGCAAGACTGCAGAACCTTCAGCTAGAGCCCCACTGGAGAGCATTAAAACTACTGCTCCACTGGAACTGGTCTGTATAGATTTTTGGTCAGCTGAAGACAACAACAACGAATCAGTAGATGTTTTGGTACTAACAGACCACTTCACCAAGTTAGCACAAGGTAGCAAAAAAGCTCTGGGACAACTTCTTCTGCGTCTACGGATTCCCGGCACGTATCCATTCGGACCAGGGAGCAAATTTCGAAAGTGAGCTCATCGCTGAGCTTTTGGAGTTGGCTGGTGTTGTGAAGTCCAGGACCTCCCCTTACCACCCTATGGGTAATGGAGGCACAGAGAGGTTTAATAGGACACTGGGAAACATGTTGAGGTCCTTGCCCCCAAAGTCAAAGCAGAAGTGGCCCCAGATGATTCAAACATTAACGTTTGTGTACAACTGTACTGTACATGAGACATCTGGATTTGCTCCCTTTTATTTGATGTTTGGCAGGGTGCCAAGGCTTCCTGTTGACCTGATGTTTAGGAATGTGCTTCAGGATGAGAGGGTCTGTGACTATCACACGTATGTCAAGTCGCTGGTGAGTGACCTTCAATCGGCCATGCAGTTAGCACAGAAAAATTCAGCTGTAAAACAGGATCACCAAGCCCAGCAATACAACAAGAAGGTCAAAGGTCTCTCTCTGTCAGTTGGTGACCAAGTCCTAGTAGCTAACAAAGGGTGCAGAGGGAAACGCAAGCTTGCTGACAAGTGGGGGCCATGTATCTACACAATTGTGTCTTCCAAGCCATCTCTGCACATTTACAAAGTTCCGGGTCGAGATGGAAACGAACGAGTGCTGCACAGAAATCTCCTCCTTCCAGTCAACTTTCTTCCCATAGACAGGACACAGAGTGAAGTGTCTGGTCTTGTCAATGATAGTGTGGAAAGCCAATCTCTATGTATAGGGGATTCTGAACATGATTACGATTCAGTTTTTCCAAACGCAACAGCTTCACCTTCCGTGGCCAGGGCCTTGTCCACAGTAGATAGCCTGGATGACAGCTGGACACTTTCTTGGGTTCAGGAGCACTCTACAAGACCGAGCAGAGCTGCTGGTCTGGCAGACGAAGAATTTGACATCCAGAGCCACAGATTGTTCCGATCAAAGCCATGACCATCTCACTTCTAGATTTGGGAGAGCTATAAAGCCAGTCCGCAGGTTGATAGAGTCAATGGTCCAGTTGGAAGCTATATTTGGTGTAGCTGTCCCTATCCCTGATGTTATTCAAGTCTAAGCTGATTAGAGAGTGTGCACTTTTCTTTCTGAGTTCCATGTATAGTCAGCTGTTGTATGGGTGTAAAAGGCACCTTGTGTATCTATGGACTGACTAGAGAACTGATCATTCTCTGTCTCTTCATAACCTTTAACTAGGTAGCTACTAAGCTGATAAACATGCCAGTTTTTTTTCAGTGGGTATGATGCTGGCTGGTTTGGATGTTTTTTTGTTTATTTTTATTTATTTATTTGTTTATTTTTTGCCTCTGCTTATTTGACTTTCCATGTTTATTATTGTTCCCCAAATGGATCTGAATTTTGTGTAATTCTAGGGGGGTGAGTGTAACAGAGTAAAACAGCTATATATGGTTTTAATGTTATAATTACACAAAATTCATCTCTATAAGGTGGCTCGTATTGGTGCTGGGTTAAATTAGGACCGCCCCTTCCCTTCTCCTCTCTTAAGTCCCCTCCTCTTCCGCTGCCTCCTCCCTTTTGACTTCGGTCTGTATGAGGAGGTATGTTTCTGACTGCCTCAGGGTTAATCCTTATTAATCTTACTATTCTTAGTTCATAAAAATCTCGCCATATGTATATATATATATGTTCCTGGGTTCATTATCAGCACTTGTGTTGTATTGTATTCTGCGGATGGCCAATTTTAGAGTGGATTATACTGCTGCACATATTGCTAGCGTCGTGCAGCATGGCCTTCGCAGTATACCAGTCGGCTGAGCTAATTGTTTTATATTCTTTTCCTATGAGGAGTGAGGAGAGAGGTGATGCGCGGGCTGCCCAACACTAAGACAGCCATATTATATTTCTGTTATCAGGTATGCCTATTTCATGTATTAAGTTATACAAATTAGAGATATTCTCACAAGCATTGCGGTTATGCTAGTGCAGCGGAGCGCCGTAGAGTGACGTCATTGCTATGTACGCTAGTCTGTAAATGAAGCAAAGTTATTTTATATAATTATTAAGCTGCTGTTTCTGTAATGCTTTTTACATTGATATTGCATAATATTGTTATATTTGTTAAGCGCTGCCTCCGCCCTTTTGACTTCGGTCTGTATGAGGAGGAGTGAGGAGAGAGGTGATGCGCGGGCTGCCCAACACTAAGACAGCCATATTATATTTCTGTTATCAGAATAAAAGTCCCACAACGAAACAAGGCAGAGTCCCTTTGTCTGTTGGTGACACTCGTATCTTCATCCACCGGTTACACTTGTGTGTGATATTTGTAGAAAGAAACATCCTTCCAGCCTTCATGACAACGATAATGGCATGGAGAAATAAGGTGGTCCTCAGATTTTAAGTCAAGGCCACGAGGCAGCATCTGCAGTTTCACTCAGTATAACTGGGGATAAGTGTTCCACTATTTCGTCCATGATTGTTCCAGTGTGGGTGTCCTCAAAGGCGAACCCTACAGTGGAAAGGCTCGTTTATGCGTTATTTGACATTGTGGATCAAGGTATTAGCAATACTCTTGGAATAGATACGCAGCCTGTTAAACTGCAACTGACCGCTATGATTGGAAGAAGCATGACAGTGAACAGCGAGCGAGTTATTGGACTTAGAGAAAGAGGGTATAGTTCAGCAGTTTACATTGATCTTCCATGTTCATATAGTAAAAACTGTATTCCTGTAAACCGTGAACACATCCCCACCTGTGAGACAGCTAAACAGTGGAACCATCTGCGCACAATTGCAACAAAGATCCCTCCTTTGCTGGAATGTGAAGTGGGCCTTTTGATAGGCTAAGTGATATTGTGTGGAATGAGGAACCGTGCGCTGTACAGACAGATTTGGGGTGGAGTATCGTAGGACATTCATGTCCACGTTCTGACTCCTTGAGTCATGTTAGTGTATGTCACAAAGTTGTGGTTAAAGAGTCTCCATGCATTGCACCAATAGATGTCATTCATGTACTTGAATCTGATTTTAAGGATATTTAAGGTGATGAGAGAACTGTTTCACAAGATGATCTTTTCTTTCTTCACATGTTGAAGAATAACATTGTTAGGAATAACCATGGCCACTATGAATTGCCCTTGCCTTTCAAAGAAAGACCGAAATTGCCTGACAATAAGCCGCTCGCCCTTAGTAGACTTGTACATCTCAAAAGTAAGCTCCTGAGGGATGAGAAGTGTAAGGCAGATTATATTGAGTTCATGAATGAAATTATTGAAAAGAAGGATGCAGAGGAAGTTGGTAGAAAAGTTGGGAGAAAAATGGTATATTCCCCATCATGGAGTTTATAATGCCAAGAGGCCAGACAAGCTGAGAATAGTTTTTGATTGTTCAGCTAAGTATGAAGGAATTTGTCTAAACGATCATCTCCTTACTGGCCCTGACTTAATTAACAACTTGTCAGGGATTCTTTTTCGCTTTCGTAAAAGCACTATAGCGCTTATGTGCGATATTGAGAGAATGTTCCACCGGTTTCACGTAACTTAAGAAGACAGAGAATATTTTAGATTTCTTTGGTGGAAAAAAGCGGATTTAAGTATTGAGCCCCATGAGTAGTGTATGAAGGTGCATTTATTTGGGGCTGCATCATCTCTTGGATGTGCCGATTATGGGTTGCGGCACTTGGCCAAGGAGTATAAGGAGATGTATTCTATGGGATCACTATTTACAATGAGAGACTTTTATGTAGATGATGGAATTGCCAGTGTAGACAGGCCAGAAGAAGCCATTCAGCTTGCAGATGAGGCAAAGAAATTTGTGAGTTTAGGAGGTCTTCGGTTGCACAAGTTTACATCTAACAACCAGGACGTATTGGACAGTATTCCCCAGTCAGAAAAGGCAATTAAAGTACAGGACTTGTCATTTGATGATGCTCAGATGAAGCGAGCCTTGGGGATTTCCTGGCACTTGGAGTCTGATTGTCTGAAGTTTAGGGTTCAACTTAAGAACCAGCCTGAAACACGTCGTGGTGTTCTTTCAATGTTAGCCTCACTATATGATCCTTTAGGCCTGGTAGCTTTTTTCTCACTTACAGGAAAGGGTGTACTTCAAGCTATGTGTAGAAAGGGTTTAGGTTGGGATGATCCATTAACAGATGAGCTTAAGCCAAAGTGGGAAGCTTGGAAGAGTGATCTTGTGAATTTGGAGAAAGTAGAGACCAGTAGAACTGAATTTCATTATTTTTCTGATGCTAGCAATCAAGGCTATGGGCAGTGCTCATATGTGAGATTCAGAAATAATGAGTGAAAGGTTCATTGTACTTTAGTTATGGGAAAGTCCAGTGTTTCTCCAACCAAAGTTACTACCATACCAAGGCTTGAGCTAACAGCAGCAGTTGTCTCAGTAAAGATGAGTGATATGCTCAAAAAAGAATGAGGTGAGGTGGATGATGAACACTTTTGGACTGATTCAAATGTTGTTTTGGGTTATACTGGCAATGAGGCTCATCGGTTCCATACCTTTGTGGCCAATCGGGTCCAAAGAATTCACTTCAGTACAAACCACATCAATGGCATTACGTCCCAACAGAATTTAACCCTGCTGATTATGCATCCCAAGGTCTTAGAGTTAATGACCTTCTTCATTCTAAGATAAAATAAGATATGATAAGATAAGATAACACTTTATTGATCCCGATGGAAATTGCAGTGTCACAGTTCTGTACATATTGCACAAGTAAGACATACATTATAACAATAAAAAGGGCAGAGGTTACAGAAGAGCTATCAATCACAAAATGACATAAATTAAAATAACAGGGTCTATGTGCATATAAAAGTGTTCTATGAAGTATGTACATACATTAATCAGAATAAATAAATAGAGCTGACTTGAGGAGATTTGTCTATATACATAAATGTGCATGTATAAGACGTTGCCTATAACATAATAGATAGAAAAGCATGTACAGACATTAACGGAGCAGCATAAGTAATATTGCACTTAGAGATGTGAGGTAGTAAGAATTATATATAAAGTGACAATTGGCAGATAAAATAACAGTCCAGATTAGAGCAGTGCAGTAGAGTTTAAAAAAAAAAAAAACTGGGCATGTACCAGTATGACGGAGCTCAACACAGTTCAGACAGTAGGATCGGTGGTGTTCCTGCTATAGGGAGACTCGTTGTAGAGTCTTATCGCGGTAGGGAGAAAGGATCTCACACGGCGCTCTTTAGCACAGCGCAGCTGTCTTAGCCTCCCGCTGAACGTGCTCCTCTGTTTCTCCACTGCACAGTGCAGGGGGTGGGAGGCATTGTCCATAACTGCAAGGAGTTTGTTGAGAGTCCTCTTTTCTGCCACAACCTCCAGAGTGTCCAGTTTGAGTCCTATAACAGACCCAGCCTTCTTGACCAGTTTGTTCAGTTTGTTTATTGCAGTTTTGTTGATGCTGTTGCCCCAGCAAACAACAGAATAGAATATGGCACTAGCAACAACAGACTGGTAGAACGTCCACAGGAGTTTAGTGCACACCCCAAAGGACCTCAGTTTCCTCAGAAAGTACAGACGGCTCTGTCCTCTCTTGAAAACTGCAGAGGTGTTAGAACTCCAGTCCAGTTTGTTGTCCAAGTGCACACCAAGGTACTTGTAAGTACCAACTACCTCCACTTCCTCTCCATCGATGGTGACTGGTGCTTGTGGAGATCTGTTTCTCCTAAAATCCACCACCATCTCCTTGGTCTTACTGATGTTTAGCTGCAGTTGGTTCAGTTTACACCAGCTGACAAAATTTGACACCAGCTTCCTGTATTCAGCCTCCTGTCCTTCCTGATACACCCGACTATGGCTGTGTCATCTGAGAACTTCTGCAGATGGCATGTACCAGAGTTGTATCTGAAGTCAGAGGTGTAGATGTTGAAAAGGAATGGTGCTAATACAGTCCCCTGAGGAGCCCCAGTACTGCACATGGCTACGTCTGAAACACAGCCCTGCATCCGCACAAACTGGGGTCGACCTGTCAGATAGTCCATAGTCCAGGAGATGATGGATTCATCCACCTGCATCTGACGAAGTTTCTCCCCAAGTAACACAGGCTGTAAGGTGTTAAATGCACTGGAGAAATCAAAGAACATGATCCTCACAGCGCTGCCTGCTGTATCCAAGTGGGAGTCCACTTTGTCCATGAGGTAGATAACGGCATCATCCACTCCAATGGCGTCCTGGTATGCAAACTGCAAGGGGTCCAGAGCAGCTCTGACCAATGGTTTCATGTGGCCCAGCATCAGTCTTTCCAGTGTCTTCATCAGATGGGAGGTCAGGGCAACAGGCCGTTAGTCATTTAGTTCCACCGGATGCTTCTTCTTGGGGACAGGAACCACACAAGAAGTCTTCCACCTGACCGGAACCCTTCCTTGGCTGCAGCTCAGATTGAAGATGTGCTGAAGTAGTCAGCACAGCTGCTCAGCACAGTTTCAGTACCTTAGGCTGAATGCCGTCCGGCCCTGCAGCTTTGCCCTGTTTTAGTTTCTTCAGCTCCTTCTTCACCTGGTCAGCAGTGAGAGTTGGTGCACTGCTACTCGACTGGTCCTGAGCTGGGGTAGTAAAAGGACCATTACTGTCATAGGAGGTGTAAATGTTTGGTATGGAGGAGGTGTGAGCTGTGAATGGTGGTGGCTGTTGTTCTGGTGAGGTGTTAAGGTTCAAGACGACTAGAGACCCAGCAGAGGACAATGTGGTAGTGGGGGAGTCGTTGTCAAACCTTAGAAAGAACTGGTTCAACTCATTCGCCCTTTCATAACTGCCATCAGTTATAGCTCCAGAGCTGCTCAGGTTGAAACCAGTGATGTCTTTCAGACCTCTCCACACATCACGAGTGTTGTTATTTTCCAGTTTGGTCTCCAGCTTCGTCCTGTACTCCTCTTTGGCCTCCTTAATCCTTATTCTGAGCTCTGTTTGCACCCTCTTTAGCTCCTCCTTATCCCCTCTCTTTTTCTGGTTTAGGAGATGTTTTAGGTTACTTGTAACCCATGGCTTGTTGACCCGTTTGTAATCCATTGTATCATTTTTTTATCCGTTTGTTGACAAGGATGGTGTTTTGAGGGTGGGAGGAAGGTTGCTTTATTCCTAACTAATTCTGTTAAGCATCTTATTGTCCTGTACGTCATGGACAAAAGAAGCAAGTTCAGTGACAGGCTGTTGTCACAGAGCTGCTCCACGGACAGACTCAGGAGATACTTTGTCCCGACAGCCATGAGGCTCTTCAACTCTTCCCAGCAGGGCCGGAAGGGGGAAGAGGAATACTGAGTACTAAATTCTCTTGTTTAATCATAGGCTTATTTATGCACTATTAGACTTTACTGTATATATGGTACATCTGAACTCCTGGACACTCTCAGACACTTTACTGTATATACTGTACATCTTAACTCCTGGACACTCTTAGACACTTTACTGTATATACTGTACATCTTAACTCCTGAACACTCAGGCCACTTATTGTATATACTGTACATCTTAACTCCTGGACACTCCAGTTTACTTAAATACCAATATATGCACATGTTTATTATGTTAATTTCATCATTATCTACTGATAAGTGCGTCCCTTGCACATTCATGCTAATTTATTTATTACTATTAATTTATATTAATAGTAATTTTATATTAATTATATATTAATTTGGACTTAAGTCTGAAGTGAGGAAAAAACAATCAAACTAGTCCTAAGGAGGGCATGGAAGGTGCTAGAGTTACCAAACGTAGCACACATTGACAAGCCCACACTATGATAACCTGGCCCTAGTTTGGTGACTCTAGGCTTAAAGGTCAAGGAGTTACAGCCAAATCCATTTGGTAAATGTGAATTTGAACATAAGCCTCAGATGGTAAAAACCAATCATGCGAGATCTAGAGAGGGAATGGAAGGTCCTAGATTTACCAAACTTGGCACATGTTGACATCACCACACTCTGATAACCTGGCCAGAGATTAATGAGTCTAGGACCAAAGGTCAGGGAGTTACAGCCAAAGCAATTTCGGAAATGTTAATTTAGACATAAGCCTCAAGTTTTAAAAACCAATCATGCAAGGCCTAGCGAGGGCACACAAGGTCCTACAGTTACCAAACTGGCAAACGTAAACATAGAGATAACCCTGAAACACCACACTCTGATAACCTGGCCCAAGTTTGGTGACTTTAGAATCAAAGGTCAGGGAGTTACAGCCAAATCCATTGGTAAATGTAAATTTAGACATAAGCCTCAAGTGTTAAAAACCAATCATACATGGCCTAGTGATGCCATGGAAGGTCCGTACGAAACTTGGCACACATTGACACCACCACACTCTGATGACCTGGCCCAAGTTTGGTGACTTTACGATCAAAGATCTAGGAGTTACAGTCAAATCCATATAGTACAGTGGGGTGCGAAAGTTTGGGCAGCCTTGTTAATTTTCCTGATTTACCTTTATAAAGCATTGATTGTTTGGATAAAAAAATCTGTTAAATATATCATATAGGGGACAAACACAGTGATATTTGAGAAGTTAAATAAAGTTCATATGAATTACAGAAAGTGTGCAATAATTGTATAAACAAAATTAGGCAGCTGCATAAATTTGGGCACCAAAAAAAACAAAACATTATCTCGATATTTAGTAGATCCTCCTTTCGCAGAAATAACAGCCTCTAAACGCTTCCTATAGCTTCTAATGAGGGTCTGGATTGTGGCTGAAGGTATTTTAGACCATTCTTCTTTACAAAACATCTCTAGTTCATTCAGGTTTGATGGTTTCCGAGCATGGACAGCTCTCTTTAAGTGACACCACAGATTTTCAATAATATTCAAGTCTGGGGACTGAGATGGTCATTCCAGAACGTTGTACTTTTTCCTCTGCATGAATGCATTAGTAGATTTTGAGGAGTGTTTAGGGTTGTTGTCCTGTTGGAAGATCCAGCCCCGGCGCAGCTTCAGCTTTGTCACTGATTCCTAGACATTGTTCTCCAGAATCTGCTGATATTGATTGGAATCCATGCGTCCCTCAACTTTAACAAGATTCCCAGTCCCTGTACTGGCCACACAGCCCCACAGCATGATGGAACCACCACCAAAATTGTAGGTAGCAGGTGTTTTTCTTGGAGTGCTGTGTTCTTTTTTCTCCATGCATTACGGTCCTTGTTATGCCCAAATAACTCTATTTTAGTTTCATCAGTCCACAGCACCTTATCCCAAAATGAAGATGGCTTGTCCAAATGTGCTTTAGCATAACTCAAGCAGCATGATGTGGGCGGGGAAAAGGCTTCCTATGCATCACTCTCCAATACAGCATCTCCTTGTGAAAGGTGCGCCGAATAGTTGAACGATGCACAGTTACTCCATCAGCAGCAAGATCATGTTGTAAGTCTTTGGTGCTGGTCTGTGGGTTGACTCTGACTGTTCTCAACATCCTTTGCTTCTGTTTATTCAAGATTTTTCTTGGTCTGCCACTTCGAGCCTTGATTTGAACTGTGCCTGTGGTCTTCCATTTTCTCACAATGTTTCTCACAGTGGAGACTGAAAGCTGAAATCTTTGAGATAGCGTTCTGTATCCTTCCCCTAAACCATGACGGTGAACAATCTTTGTTCTCAGGTCATTTGAAAGTTGTTTAGAGACTCCCACGCTGCGACTCTTCAGAGAAGATGCAAAGAGGAGAAAAACTTACAATTGCCCCCCTTAAATACCCTTTCTCATAATTGGAGTCACCTGTGTATGGAGGTCAAGGGTCACTGAACTTACCAAACCAAATTTGAGTTTCAATAATTAGTTCTAAAGGTTTTAAAATCAATAAAATGACAACAGTGCTCAAATTTATGCACCTGCCTACTTTTGTTTAACCAATAACTGCACACTTTCTGTAAATCATATAACTTCATTTCACTTCTTAAATATCAGTGTTTGTCCCCTATATTATATATTTAACAGAATTTTTCTTATCCAAACAATCAATGCTTTATAAAGGTAAATCAGGAAAATTAACAAGGCTGCCCAAACTTTCGCACCCCACTGTAAATGTGAATTTAGACTTAAGCCTCAAGTGGTAAAAACCAATCATGCAAGGCCTAGCGAGGGCACAGAAGGTCCCAGAGTTACCAAACTTGGCACACATTGACAAACCCACACTCGGATGACATGGCTCGAGTTTGGTGACTCTAGGCTCAAAATTTAGGGAGTTACAGCCAAATCAATTGGCTAAACGTTAATTTGTACTTAAGCCTAAAGCGAAAAAAAACAATCATGCTAGGCCTAGTGAGAACTTGGCACACGTTAACAAGCCCCACACTCTCATAACCTGCCCCGAATTGGGAGACTCTAGGCTTCAAGGTCAAGGAGTTACAGCCAAATCAATAGGGTAAATGTTAATTTGGACTTCATTAGGGAAAAAAGCAATCATGCGAGGCGTAGTGAGGGCATGGAAGGTCCTACAGTTATCAAATTAGGAGCATGTTGACATTACCACACACTGATGACCTGGCCCAAGTTTGGTGAGTCTAGGATCAAAGGTCAGGGAGTTACAGCCAAATCCACATGATAAATGTAAATTTAGACATAAGCTTCAAGAGGTAAAAACCAATCATGCAAGGCCTAGCGAGGGCATGGGAGGTCCTAGAGTTACTAAACTTGGCACACACTGAAAAGCCCACACTCTGATGACATGGCTCAAGTTTGCTGACTCTAGGATCAAAGGTCTGGGAGTTACAGACAAATCAATAGTAACTTAATTTGGACATATACTTCTATGGTGAAAACCCAATCGTTCAAGGCCTAGTGAGGACATGGAAGGTCCTAGAGCTACCAAATGTGGCACACATTGACAAGCCCACACTGTGATAACCTGGCCCAAGATTGGTGACTCTAGACTTAAAGGTCAAGGAGTTACAGCCAAATCAGTTGGGGTAAATGTTAATTGGGACTTAAGCCTCAAGGTGGAAAAATCAATCGTATGAGGCCTAGCAAGGCCATGAAAGATCCTACAGTTACCAAACTTGGCACACCTTGAAATCACCACACTTTGATGACCTGATCCACGTTTGGTGACTACAGGATGAAAGGTGAGGGCGTTATAGTCAAATCCATTTGGTAAATGTGAATTTAGATGTAAGCCTCAGTCATAAAAAACAATCATGCAAGGCCTAGCGAGGGCACGGAAGGTCCCAGAGTTACCAAACTTGGCACGCATTGACAACCCCACACTGATAACCTGGCCCGAGTTTGGTGACTCTAGGCTCAAAGGTCAGGGAGCTACAGCCAAATCAGTTGGGTAAATGTTAATTTACGATTGTTAATGTTAACCAATCGTACGAGGCCTAGAGAGGGCATGGAAGGTCTGAGAGTTTCCAACCTTGGCACACGTTGACATCAGCACACTCTGATGACCTGGCCCAAGTTCGGTGAGTCTAGGATCAAAGGTCAGGGAGTAACAGCAAAATCTATTTGGCAAATGTAAACATAGAGATAACCCTGAAATAGTAAAAAACAATTATGCAAGGCCTGGCGAAGGCATGGGAGGTCCTGGAGTTACGAAACGTGGCCCACATTGCCAACACCACACTCTGATAACGTGGCCCAAGTTTGGTCACTTTAGGATCAAAGTTCAGGGAGTTACAGCCAAATGCAATTGGTAAATGTAAATTTACTCACAAGCCTTTAGTGGGAAAATCCAATTATGTAAGGCAAAGCGAGGGCATGGAAGGTCCAGGAGTTACCAAACTAGACACACTATGGCAACACCACACTCTGACAACCTGGGCCGAGTTTGGTGACTCTAGGCTCAACGGTCAGGGAGCTACGGCCAAACCAGTTGGGTAAATGTTAATTTAAGCCTCAAGAAGGGAAAAACCAATCGCACGAGGCCTAGTGATGGCATGGAAGGTCCTAGAGATACCAAACTTGGCACACATTGACATCACCACACTCTTACGACCTGGCCCATGTTTGGCAACTCTAGGATCAAAGGTCAGGGAGTTACAGCCAAATCCATTTGGTAATTGTGAATTTAGACACAAGCCTTAAGAGGTAAAAAGCAAACATGCACGGCCTAGCGAGGGCATGGAAGGTCCTAGAGTTACCAAACGTAGGACACAGTGACATCCCCACACTCTGACGATCTGGCCCAAGTTTGATGACTGTAGGCTCAAAGGTCAGGGAGTTACAGCCAAATCCATTTGGTAAATGTAAATTTAGACACAAGCCTCAAGTGGCAAAAACTAATTATGCAAGTCCTACCAAGGGCATGGAAAGTCCTAGAGTTACCAAACTTGGCACTCCTTGACATCACCAGACTCTGATGACCTGGCCCAAGTTTGATGACTGTAGGATCAAAGGTCAGGGAGTTACAGCCAAATCCATTTGGTTATTGTGAATTTAGACAAAAGCCTTAAGTGGTAAAAACCAATTATGCACGGCCTAGCGAGGACATGGAAGGTCCTAGAGTTACCAAACGTGGGACACATTGACAGGCCAAAACTCTAATGATCCGGCCCGAGTTTGGTGACTCTAGGCTAAAAGGTCAGGGAGTTGCATCCAAATCCATTTTGTAAATGTGAATTTAGACACAAGCCTCAAGTGGCAAAAACTAATTATGCAAGGCCTACCAAAGGCATGGAAAGCCCTAATGTTACCAAACTTGGAACACATTGACAACCCCAAACTCTGACAACATGGCCCGAGTTTGGTGACTCTAGGCTTAAAGGTCAGGGAGCTACAGCAAAATCAGTTGGGAAAATATTAATTTGGACCTAAGCCTCAAGTTGGAAAAACCAATCGGACGAGGCCTAGTGAGAGCATGGAAAGTCCTAGAGATGCCAAAGTTAGCACACATTGACATCAAAATACTCTGACGACATGGCCCAAGTTTGGTGACTCTAGGATCAAATGTCAGGGAGTTACAGCCAAATCTATTTGGAAAATGTGAATTAGACATAAGTCTCAAGTGATAAAAACCAATCATGCAAGGCCTAGCGAGGGCATGGAAGGTCCAAGATTTACCAAACTTGACACACATTGACAACCCCACACTCTAATAACATGGCCCGAGTTTGGTGACTCTAAGCTCAAAGGTCAGGGATCTACAGCCAACTCATTTGGGTAAATATTAATTTGGACTTAAGCCTGAAGTGTGAAAACCAATCGTACAAAGGAATAGTGAGGGCAAGGAAGGTCCTAGAAATAAGAACCTTGGCACACGTTGACATCACCACACTCTGATGACCTGGCCCAAATTTGGTGACTCTAGGATCAAAGGTCAGGGAGTTACAGCCAAATCAATAGGGTAAATGTTCATTTGGACTTAAGCTTAAAGAAGGAAAAAGCAATCATACTAGGCCTAGCGAGGGCATAGAAGGTCCTAAAGTTATCAAACTTGACACACCTTTACATCACCACACTCTGATGACCTGGCCCGAGTTTGGTGACTTTAGGTTCAAAGGTCAGGGAGCTACAGCCAAATCAGTTGGGTAAATGTTAATTTGGACTTAAGCCTCAAGTGGGAAAAAGTAATCGTACTAGGCCTAGTGAGGGCATGGAAGGTCCTAAAGTTACCAAACTTGACACACATTGACAACCCCACACTCTGACAACATGGCCCGAGTTTGGTGATCCTAGGCTCAAAGGTCAGGGATCTACAGCCAACTCATTTATAAATATTAATTTGGACTGAAGCCTAAAGTGTGAAAACCAATTATGCAAGGCCTGGCGAAGGCACAGAAGGTGCTACAGTTGCCAAACTAGGCACATGTTGACATCACCACACTCTGATAACCTTGGCCAGAGATTGGTGAGTCTAGGATCAAAGGTCAGGGAGTTACAGCCAAAGCCATTTCGGAAATGTTACTTCAGACATAAGCCTCAAGTGGTAAAAAACAATCATGCAAGGCCTAGGGAAGGCACACAAGGTCCTACAGTTACCAAACTTGGCACACCTTGAAATCACCAAACTGTGATGACCTGATCCAAGTTTGGTAACTATAGGATGAAGGGTGAGGGAGTCACGGCCAAATCCATTTGGTAAATGTGAATTTAGACATAGGACTCAATTGATAAAAAACAATTGTACAAGGTCTAGTGAGACCATTGAAAGTCCTGGAGTTACGAAACCTGGCACACATTGACAACCCCACACTCTGATAACCTGGCCAGAGGTTGGTGACTCTAGGCTCAACGGTCAAGGGAGTTACAGCCAAATCAGTTGGGTAAATGTTAATTTGGACTTAAGCCTGAAGTGGGAAAAAAACAATCGTACGAGGACATGGAAGGTCCCAGAGTTACCAACAGTGGCACACATTGACATCACCACACTCTGATGACATGGCCCAAGTTTGGTGACTTTAAGATCAAAGGTGAGGAAGTTACAGTCAAATCCATTTGGTAAATTTAAATTTAGACATAAGCCTCAAGTGATAAAAACCAATCATGCAAAGCCTCACGAGGGCACGGAAGGTCCTAGAGGTACCAAACATGGCACACATTGAAAACCCCACACTCTGATGACAGGGCTCGAGTTTGGTGACTCTAGGTTCAAAGGTCAGAGAGTTACAGCCAAATCAATAGGGTAGCTGTTAATTTGGACATATATGTCTATGGGGAAAACCCAATCGTACAAGGTCTAGTGAGGGCATGGAAGGTCCTAGAGTTACCAAACGTGGCACACATTGACAAGCCCACACTATGATAAACTGGCCCTAGTTTGGTAACTCTAGGCTTAAAGGTCAAGGAGTTACAGCCAAATCAATTGGCTAAATATATAATATGCAAGATGGCGTCACGAGCACCCCGCGAGGCTCAGCGTCTGACCACTTTTCGCAAATTAGTGTTTATTTACCCAATTATCTCCAGTGTTTTCCAGTGAACTTCAGCTACTTCAGACAGGCGCTTCTGGATATCAATGTTCGCTACGCAAACATCGGTTTTGACCACCCGTTTGACTTCAACCAGCTACCTCCAGAGGTAATCCGGACACCGTGACCAAGCGAGTCACTCGTGCTGACTGGAAGAGCCCCGCGTCGCGAGCGGAAGCAACGACGGGGTAAGCGCGAAGGTCTGCGTGCTAAGCTAAGGCTAAACCCACAAAGGACGGTGCTACCGAGTGTCTTTCTCGCCAATGTTCACTCGCTGCCAGGAAAGCTGGATGAATTAAAGATCTGGACACTCACACAGAGAAGGCTCATGGACTGTAACCTCATGAAACATGGTTAAATAGCGATGTGGCGAACAGCGTGGTGGAACTGGAGGGCTGGGCATTGTTCAGAGCTGACTGTTCAGCCGCAGCTATGGGCAAGACCTGCGGTGGAGGAAACTGCATCTATGTAAACAAAGCGTGGTGCAAAGACTCATGGTAACCCACTGCTCTGCTGACCAGGAGTTCCTGATTATCAAGTGCAGACCCTTCTATTTACCGCGTGAGTTTAACTGTCAATGTCAATGTCAATTTTATTTATAAAGCACATTTTAAAAACAACAAATGTTGACCAAAGTGCTGTCCAATAATGAATAGACAGACATACATAAAAACATAGAAACAAACAAGACAAAACCACGAGATTAACTCACAACTACATTAAAAACCAAAGAATAAAAATGAGCTTTCAGACGGGATTTAAAAACTAGCAGTGTAGGGGCTAGCCTAACATGTAGTGGCAACTCAAGGGCTATAACTGAAAAGGCACGATCACCCCTGTGCTTCAGCCTGGATTTAGGAACCACCAGAAAAAGCTGATCAGCAGATCTGAGTGACCTTGATGGAATGTATGCCTGCAAAAGTTTAGAGAGATAGGTTGGAGCTAAGCCATTCAATGACTTATAAACAAAGAGCAAGATCTTAAAATCAATCCTAAAACGGACAGGAAGCCAATGAAGCAGCAGCATTTTGAACCAACTGTAGCCGTGCGATGGAGGCCTGACCAACACCAGCATAAAGCCCATTACAATAATCAAGTCTGGATGAAATAAAAGCATGTATCGCCCTTTCAAAATCATTGAAAGATAAAAATGGCTTGACCTTAGTTAAAAGCCTCAGCTGAAAGAAACTGGATTTAATGACAGAATTTATCTGTTTGTCTAACTTAAAATCACTGTCTATCATCAAGCCAAGATTTTTTGCATAAGGTCTTACATAGGTGTCCAAAGAACATAAGTCCTTATAAGGGGCCTCAGTAACACTACTGGGCCCAAAAACCAACACTTCTGTTTTACTTTCATTGAAAATTAAAAAACTTAAAGCCATCCACACTTTGATGTCCTCAAGACAGTCTAGTAGCATTTTTAAGGAGTTTGTATCTCTTCGTCGTAGAGGCAAATAGATTTGGGTATCATCTGCGTACATATGAAAGGAGATACCATATTTTCTCAGAATGGACCCCAAGGGAAGCATGTACAATGAAAATAGAACTGGACCCAGAATGGAACCCTGAGGAACCCCACACGTGAGAGGTGCTGAAGAGGATACAAGATCACCAAGGCTGACAGAGAAACTTCTGTCAGATAGATAGGATCTGAACCATTCTAAAAGTGATGCCTTGTATGCCAGCACACTGCTCCAACAGAGACATAAGAATGCTGTGGTCCACCGTGTCAAAAGCAACTGTAAGGTCTAAAAGCATAAGAATGGCAGAATACCCTAAATCAGTAATTAATAAAAGGTCATTAAAAACTCTTAACAGTGCAGTTTCAGTGCAATGAAGAGGTTTAAACCCAGACTGGAACACCTCTAGAATACCATTTCTATCAAAATAATTTTGCAACTGCAAGAGTACAACTTTCTCCAAAACCTTTGAGAAAAACGGGAGTTTAGAAATGGGTCTAAAATTAGACAGCACTGAGGGATCTACATTAGATTTTTTAATCAAAGGTTGCACCACTGCATGCTTAGAATCAGTTGGCACGATTGCTGATGCAAGGCTGCTGTTCACAATGGCATGAATATTTGGCCCAATAGTGTCAAAAATATCTTTAAGAAAATACGGGGGGACAACATCTGTAGGAGAAGCTGAAGGTTTCAAATGAATTATGATTTCCTTTAAAAGAGAAAGAGAGACAGGCTCAAATTGGTGAAAAACAGCAGAGCAAGTGACTACAATAGATGGGTCATAGGAAGGAATTGTAATAGAAGATCTAATATTAGCAACTTTCTCTACAAAAAAAGTGTAAAAACCTTTCACAGTTGTCCAAAGAAATATCAGGATAATGAGATCTGGGGGCATTAAGAACAGCACTGATGGTATTAAAGAGAACTTGAGGCTTATGACCATTATTTGCAACAAGAGGAGAGAAATATTTCACCCTTTCAGCTTTTACAACTATCTGGTATTTCTTCCAGCTATCCTTTAAAATATCAAAAGACACCTGCAGCCTGTCTTTCTTCCACTGGCGCTCAGCTCTCCTACATTCTCGTCTAGCGACACGAGTGGTGACATTCAGCCAAGGTTCAGATTTATGTTTGGAACGCATCATTTTTACTGGAGCAACCATGTCCAAAATACTTCAGCATGAGGAATGAAACAAAGAGATTAGTTCCTCTGTATTAAGACACGATAGGGACCCTGAAATGATCTGCGCATCTTTAAAAGCATTTGAGAACTGTACAGCAGTGGTAGGAGTAAAAACACAACGGCGATGATCCAGAGCACATGGTTTGGTAACATGGGGAAAAGACATTTCAAACAAGACAGGCATAGGATCAAAAAACACTGCATCACATATCTTAATGTTAAAAACCGACAGACCATATGATAAAACGAGATACAATGTGTTTCCATGCTCTTGTGTGGGACCAGCCACAGACTGCACAAGATTAAAAGAGTCAATAATACTGAAAAATTCTTTGACCAGCGGCTTAGTGGGGCAGCATACATGAATATTAAAATCTCCGACAACTAAAACACTGTCATACTTTGGCATAATTCCAGCCAGAAACTCTGAAAAGTCATTGATAAAATCCTTATTATATTTAGGAGGTCGATAAATCACGATGCATAGTATTGGATGAGATCGGCCCAGCTCGAACATATTCAGTTCAAAGCTGGAGTAGATCACTGGCGACAATTGCCGACAGGTAAATGTTTCTTTAAAAATAGTTGCTACTAGACTTCCACATCCAGTCGTCCTTGGAGAATTAAAATATGTACAGCCTAATGGTACACATTCTAAAAACGCGCTCAAATCTCCAGCATTTACCCTAGTTTCAGTCACTCACAACAGATCCAGGCCATGAGAAGTGAAAATAAACGTCTTATTTGCCAGAGATCTAGTATTAATCAAGGCTACCTGTCCGAGGTGCTCGGTCAAAAGTTTTGAAAGTTCACCCCTCTTCCTCGAAAATGGGCAGCAATCCGTATTTAATGTCAACAAACAGCAACAAAACAAACACAGACCAAACGAACAGCAGCGGACGGCACGCCACACACACTGGCGCCATCTTGTTGTGTCTTAGCTGGAATAGTCTATGTGCCCCCCGATGCTAATGCTAACGCAGCTATGGAAGAGCTTTGTGCGGCTATCAGCAAACTACAAACTGACCAGCCAAATGGGGCCTTTATAGTAGCAGGGGACTTTACTCACAGCAATTTGAGATCTGGACTTCCAAAGTTTTTTCAGAATGTCTCCTGCACCACAAGGGGACACAGAACGCTGGATAAGGTTTACACCAACGTGGCTAATGCATACAAAGCCACACCCCTCCCCCATCTCGGACAGTCTGACCAATTTGTCTCTATTCCTGCTGCCCAAATACATTCCAGTCATCCGGCGTGTTACACCAGCAACCAGGTCTGTAAAGATCTGGATGGAGGGAGCTGACTCCTTTCTTCAGCAGGAGTTCCAGCACACTGACTGGAGTGAGTATGCTGCCCGGGCCACCACAGACTCACACATCAACATCGACATCTACACCAACTCTGTCCTGGAACATATCAACAACTGTGTGGATAGAGTGACAAATCACAAATCACACAAAACAATAATAACTTTCCCTAACCAGAAGTCCTGGATGAACAGAGAGGTTCGCCTCCTGCTCAAAGCTAGAGATGCTGCTTTTAGGTCTGGTGACCGGGAGGCTTACAGCTCTGCCAGAGCTAATCTGAGGAAAGGGATCTCCATGGCCAAGCACTGCTATAAACAACGGATTGAGGAGCACTTCAGCTCCTCTGACCCACGGTGTATGTGGCAAGGCATACAAACTCTGACTGACTTCAAGCCGCGTAGCACTGTACTAGCCAACAACTATGCTTCACTTACTGATGGGCTTAATCACTTTTATGCTTGCTTTGACCGGTGGAACAAGGTGGTCTCCTCAAAAACTGATCTGCCACTCCACGATCATCCACTCACACTCTCCACCCTGGATGTTCGTTGCATGCTAAGCAGGTTGAATGTACGTAGCGCTGCCGGCCCTGATGGGGTACCTGGTCATGTGTTAAGAGCTTGTGCCCATGAACTCTCAGGAGTTTTTGCACATATTTTCAATCTTTCACTGGCCCAAGCTGCTGTACCCCAATCATCTCCAAGGGCTTTGAAAGACTAGTTCTTTCTCACTTGAAATCTTGCCTGCCCCCCACACTGGACCCACATCAGTTCGGCTACCGTAGCAACAGGTCAACTGAGGATGCCATCTCCACAGCACCTCACACTGCACTGACCCACCTGGACTGTCAGAACTCCTAGGTCAGAATGCTGTTCATTGACTTCAGTGCAGCATTCAACAGTGATCCCCTCCAAGCTCAACCATCTGGGTATCAGCACAACACTTTGCAACTGGATTTCGGACTTCCTGACTAACAGACCCCAGCCTGTTAAGTTAGACAACCTCTCTTCCTCTTTCATCAGCCTGAACACCGGCGTCCTACAAGGTTGTGTTTTGAGCCCGATGCTGTACTCCCTGTTCATCCATGACTGTGTGCCAGTTTATGGTTCTAACACCATAATCAAGTACACGGACGATACCACGGTGATAGGCCTGATCAGAGACAACAAAGAATAGGCCTATAGGGATGAGGTACAGCATCTGTCTACATGGTACCATGACAACAACCTGACACTGAACACCCAGAAAACCAAGGAGATCATAATGGACTTAAGGAGGTCTTAGAAGACAAGGCTCACCCCGCAATCTACATCAGTGGAGCTGCAGTAGAACAGGTGACCAGCTTCAAGTTCCTCGGCACCCACATCTCCAGTGATCTCACTAAGGATCTCACCTCCTCAGTTCTGGTCAAAAAGGCACAGCAGCGCCTTTACTTCCTTCGGAGCGTGGTGAACTTTTACCGCTGTACCATTGACAGCATACTCACCAATGGCATCTCTGTATGGTACGGCAACTGCTGTGCTGCTGACCGCAAGGCACTCCAGCGGGTGGTGCAAATGGCTCAACGCATCACAGGCACCCAGTTACCCATCATTCAGGACATCTATCACAAGCGCTGCCTGGGCAGGGCGAGGAATATCATCAAAGACGTTTCTCACCCGAATCATGGTCTTTTCATCCTCCTCCCAGGCGCTGCAGGAGCCTCCGCTCCCGCACCAGCAGACTCAAGAACAGTTTTTTCATGAGGCTGTGTGTCTCATGAACGCTGCACGGACACTTTAATTTACATTGCACTCCCTCTACTGCATCCTCGCACCTTCTGTACTGTTAATGCACTTTATTCATCACCAAGCCTACTGTATACTCATCTTTACAGACTGTATACTCGTGTTTACATACTGTTCTCATATTATGTCTACCTCAGATGTTATTTTTATTGTGTACATACTGTGTACTTGCACTACTCTTACAGTTGAAACATTCATTTGTAATGCTGCTCTTATACATTCATATATATGTATATAGATATGCTTATATATGTATATATTAATTTACTACAGCTCTTTATGTAAATAATACTGTACTTGCACTTCTGGTTAGATGCTAACTGCATTTCATTGGCTCTGTACCTGTACTCTGCACAATGACAATAAAGTTGAATCTAATCTAATCTAATCTTATCTAATCTTATCTAAATGTTAATTTGGACTTGTACTTTACTGGGGAAAAAACAATCGTACGAGGCGTAGTAAGAGCATGGGAGTTCCAAGAGTAACCAAACTTGGCACACGTTAACATCGCCAGACTCTGATGACCTCGCGCAAGTTTGGTGAGTCTAGGATCAAAGGTCAGGGAGTAACAGCTAAATCCATTTGGCAAATGTAAACAGAGAAACCCTGAAATAAGAAAAAAACAATTATGCAAGGCCTAGCGAAGGCATGGGAGGTCCTAGAGTTACGAAACGTGGCCCACATTGACAACACCACTCTCTGGTAACCTGGCCCAAGTTTGGTGACTTTAGGATCAAAGGTCAGGGAGTTAGAGCCAAATCAATGAGGTAAATCTTAATTTGGACTTATACTTATTTGGGGAAAAAAGAATTCATGTGAGGCTTAGTGAGGGCATGGAAGGTCCTAGAGTTACCAAAATAGGCACACATTGACAACAACCACACTCTGATGACATGGCCCAACTTTGGTGACTCTAGGCTCAAAAGTCAGGGAGTTAAAGCCAAATCCATATAGTAACTGAATTTAGACTGAAGTCCTAGAATTACGAAACTTGGCACACATTGACAACACCAAGCTCTTATAACCTGGCCAGAGTTTTGTCATTCTAAGCTCAAGAGTCAAGGGAGCTACAGCCAAATCAGTTGGGAAATATTAATTTGGACTTAAGCCTGAAGTGGGGAAAAAACAATCAAACTAAGCCTAATGAGGGCATGGAAGGCCCTAGAGTTACCAAACTTGGCACACATCGACAAGCCCAGACTATGATAAACTGGCTCAAGTTTGGTGACTCTAGGTTTAAAGGTCAGGGAGTTACAGCTGAATCAATTGGGTAAATGTTAATTTGGACTTGGACTCTAATAGGTTTCAGCATGCCATCCGGGTCACGGCACCAAATTGTTAGAAATTCGGGTCTTCAAGAAGAATCAGGAGTCAGGAGATGAGGTTCAGCGTTGTGTTAAGTTTATTCACACATAGAGAGATGCATGGGTACAACTCGGTCGTTCACGATAAAATCTAGTCTTATTCACGTGCATGAAGAATCATGCATGGGCACCAGGCTTAGGTTGTCAGTCTTGTCCAGTCTTGTCCAGTCTTGTCTGACTAGGGGTATTTTGGGAGAACCTTATATACATTGGAAACTGTGGGAGGGGAAAGGATGAAGGTAAGAGGAGTTGAAGGAGGAGTAGGAGGGGGTGAAAGATGAGGGTACTTGGAGTATCAACACTGGGGGGGTTCATGGTCATCACACAACAAAGGGTTATAGATGGCATTCAAACAGATAAGGGAGAGTGATCAGCTGATGGTTATCACCTTAAGGAGGGAGACAGTGGGTCATTTCCATATAAACTGCATAGCCACTCCATAGGTGGGGAGACAATTTACATTTTCTGTAACAAAAGAAACCATCGCACGTTTCCCACAACAACAGGCCATTTGCTAGAGCTTAGTTGAGACCATATGAGAATAGCAGAGTTCAGAGGATTACAATAGAAAGGAAAATAACGTATGTTGAGGCTAGTTTCTTTCATTCCCCCTTTGATTCTCCCTCATGGAGAATCACAAAACTATATTATGACTACAAGCACAAAACATATGTTATTTGAGCAGTTGGAGGCAAAAACTATATAGAATAGGACAGTGCCTGTCTCCATATAGTTATGCCAAAAATGTCCAAAAAAAAACAGGTCCTACTGTTTACCACTCTTTACCAGGACAGAAGTCCCAAAAACATTCCCCAAAGTCTTCAGGTAACACCATGACCACTCCATAAGGAGTGCAGGTCAGAGGGCTTGGATGATTTGTTTCTGCATGACGTCACATCTTCATCAGGCTTGCGGGTGCAATCCCATGCATTTTAGATCATTGCTATGATCATGCACCGTGGTTGGATTCACGACGTATACATGTTGTTCTGGTGAACTTCCCAATTGGCTTGGTTAGATTGTCCTTCAGGTATGCTCTTTTCCAATCAGATGTGCAGATCATCCTAAAGACACACTGATTCAGCAAATCATCAAAAAGATTTGTTCAGCTCTTCTGTGCTGTCGTTCAGGCTTCAAAGGTCAGTGTGATGTTCTGAGTGGATGTGGACACCATCTACCTTCTGTGTTGCTCGTGGATTACACAAATGAAACATATGCAGTGAACTGTTCTCCAACAAAGTTTGCAGGTTTTTGTTCAACTGTTATATAAGGTTACTAGCTGCTCCCCACAGTCTGTCCCTCAGAGAAGGCTGTTATGTTAATGTACAGTGTTGTGTTATCTTCACCTCAAGGGTAGCCCCCATGATAATAGCAATCATAGTTCTTCCTTGAGGCTCTATACATTACCCACCTTCTCTCTTACTGACCCTAAACTCATTGAGGAGCAGGCACAACCTTACAGTCAGAAACCTGAATCCATGTTTTCTTCCATTCAAATTTCACTGTTGAGTTACTAATCAAGATAACCTGATACAGACCATACCATCTAGGTTTATCATGTTCCCCTACCATGATTCATATACCTGAAATTATTGTGGCCAACTGGTTTGCCCAAATACAAGTGACTCAAGTAATCTTGCCAAACAGCCACAACACTAAGTTTCTTTCATTGACACACAACAAACTTCTCGCTTTACAGAGAGGATAACAGCCACAAAACGCTAGGTTTTATCAGTGACAAACAACAAACTTCTCCCTTTAAGAGAGGATAGCAGCCACAAAACACTAGGTTTCTAGGGGGGTGAAGATGAGGGTACTTAGAGTATCAACAATGGGGGGTTGATGGTCATCACACAACAAAAGGTTATAGTTGGCATTCAAATAGATAAGGGAGAGTGATCAGCTGATGGTTATCACCTTAAGGTGGGAGACAGTGGGTCATTTCCATATAAACTGCATAGCCACTCCATAGGTGGGGAGACAATTTACATTTTCGGTAACAAAAAAAACCATCGCATTTTCTTCCCAACAACAGGCCATTTGCTAGTTGAGACCATACACCACACTCTGATAACCTAAGTTTGGTGACTAGGATCAAAGGTCAGGGAGTTACAGCCAAAGCCATTTGGTATATGTAGATTTAGACATAAGGCTCAAGTGTTAAAAACCAATCATGCAAGGCCTAGCAAGGGCATGGAAGGCCCCAGAGATACAAAGATTGGCACACATTGACAACAGTACACTCTGATAACCTGTGCCGAGGTTGGTGACTTTAGGATGAAAGGTCAGGGAATTACAGCCAAATCCGTTTGGGAAATGTGAATTTAGACATGAGCCTGAAGTGGTAAAATGCAATTATGCATGTCCTAGTGATGCCATGGAAGGTCCTAGATTTAGGAAACTTGGCACACATTGACAACACCATGCTCTGATGACCCGGCCCAAGTTTGGTGACTCTAGGCTCAAATGTCAGGGAGCAACAGCCATATCAGTTGGGTAAAATTGGATTTAAGGCTCAATTGGGAAAAACCAATCGTACAAGGCCTAGAGAGGACATGGAAGGTCCTAGAGTTACCAAACATGGCACACACTGACATCACCACACTCTGATGACATGGCCCAAATTTGGTGACTAAGATTAAAGGTCAGGGGTTACAGCCAAATCCAGTTGGTATAGGTGAATTGAAGCACAAGCCTCAAGTGGTTTAGAGCGTGGAATTAATACCCAACGAACGCAGCAACATCACCTTTGCAGTGCGCAATTAATACCGGTCGATGGCAGCAACATCACCTTTACAGCGCAGAATTAATACCGATCGTTTGCAGCAATGTCCAGTTTGAAGCGCGGAATTAACACCGATCGATCGCTGCAACGTCACCTTTACAGCGCACAATTAACGCCGATCGATCGAAGCAACGTCACCTTTACAGCGCCAAATTCATACAGAACGAACAAAGCAAAGTCCCCTTTAGAGCGTGGAATTAATACCGAACGTCACGTGTTTCTCACACTAAGACAGAAACAGTTCTGAGGCACATAAATCACAGAACAAAATTTAGATCCATCACAATATTTTATTTGGATGACGAATCCCAGCAATAATCACTATGAAGTATTTACAGTAAATCGAGTACTATTTGCATATTAAAATATTTAAATACATCCTATATAAATAAAACAAATAAACGGCTGTGTGATAATGCTCCTGTAACTGTTACATGTTACTGTTCTGCCATGCAGTATATGGCCTGTACATACATGCAAATATACATGGTTAGGCTGAGAAGATGTTGTAGAGTCACATGTAAACCAGGGTGATCAACCCAAACAGTCATTTTATTACACAAAAACAAAAAAGGAACAAACGAAACACTAACCTGATGCTCCAATAACAGGGCTGGCCATCGTTCTCTGACTAGAGCAATCTGAGATTCCTGCTCAGCTACCTCCTTCCGCCTCACTGAAAACGTCCGCTCCATAACTGAACTCACAAAGTTCATATTTGGACTCTTCTTCTCCATCTCTACCTTTATTGCTTCTCTTTCTTGTTCCAGGGATTCATCATTCAGTCCACTTGAGTTGTCAGGCAAGAAATTCACCTTAGACCTTCGTGTTTTTTTTCGAATAATGTCCTCCATCCTCAGCACTTTCCTGTCTTGTATTGATGGTCACTTCTTTGCAGTCTGCATTGAGAAGTGTCGTTCTGTAATTTCCTATTTTGAAACTGATACTCTGCCTCCATCCATGCCAACCTTCTCCTACACCTGGCTCACTAGGACAGGGATGTTTGCGGATCAATGCCATGGCTACAGAATCTACCTCATGCTTGGATGGATATGAGTACAGCCTGGGCAATATTGTCCAAGATGTCATTTTTAATGTCTCTTGCAACATCTAGAGGAATCTTGTTCGCTTCATACTCTTCATTGCCCTTTTTCAGTCGAAGTTCCACATCATATGAGAAGGTAGGGATGAGGAAAGGTGTTGGCCACTGACAGCTTCGTCGAAAACTGGACATGGAGGCAGTGTCAAGAGATGACACTGATTAATCTGACCCCTCAAGGCCAGGCCATGTATCATAAATAACTTTTAATGTTGTCTTTTCTTCTGGCAACTCAGAAATATCAGACAAATTGCAAAGCTCATTGCCAAATTCTGGGTCCTCATACTGGAGACTAAAACCTGCCTTCAGTTGAAGTCTACTCTGGAGAATTTCTTTAAGGTAATCTAAAGAAGCAAGTGGCTCAGAAATGTGGTGTTTTCTTATGTTTGCAGGAGAAACAATGACACGCAGCAACATTGTCCATCAACTTCCAAGAGAAACTATAGTACTCCAGAATCAGCAGCAGTGGTGGTGTTGTCCTCGGGTGACCAGAAGTAATTAAAAGCTTTTTAGTAAGAGAGAAAAGTGAATTAAAATTAATTGGACAATTTCTTGACATACATTATATATCTACATGTAGTAACAGCTTATAATGAATGAATTCAGATACATAAAGATATACATTCTGCCACACCCACTTTCAAGAGCATACGCCATACTGCTAATTAGCCAATTCTAATACAAAACCCAAAGAAAAAAACCCTGAAAGTGTGGTACAATAGAAATGGACAGTATAGACAGTACAGAAATCATTCAATATTTTTACTCTCTCAGGAAGCCACCCAGCTGCTTGTCCAGTCTCTGGTCATTTCAAGGCTAGGCCACTGCAACTCGCTGCTGGCTGGTCTTCCTCTGCGACTTGCAACTGGTTTAGAACGCTGCAGCCTGTCTCATCTTCAATCTTCCAACGTTTACCCACGTCACTCCACTGATGCGGTCCCTTCATTGGCTTCCTGTCGTTGCTCGCATCAAATTTAAAACTCTGATGCTGGCCTACAAAGCCAAGAATGGACCAGCGCCTCCCTACCTTATGGCAATGGTGAAGAGTCGATCTGTACCTCGAGCCCTTTGCGCTTTAAGTACAGCTCGACTCGAACCGCCATCCCTGAGGACTCATGGAAGACAAGCGTCCAGACTCTTCTCTGTCCTGGCTCCCAGATGGTGGAATGAACTCCCACTGAGCGTCAGAACAGCGGAGTCTCTCGCAGTCTTCAAACCCAGACTGAAGACCCATCTCTTCGTATTGCACTTGAGTGAGCTCTAGTAAACGTGTAAATTGTGTGTATCGTGTGGCACTTTAATAACCTTTTGTATTGCACTTATAATGACCTTTGTCAATGTGTATTGTGTTGCTCTCATAATGACCTTTTCTCCACTATAGGAATGAGCACTGGGCTAGGGTTGCCAGTTAATGCTTTACTTGTTCTATATCTGTGTATTAATCTCTAGGTACCAGCACTGGCCCCCTGTTCAGGCAGTGTCTGAGCTCGTGGTGAGTTTTAGGCTCTGACCTTCCTATACTAGCTGGAATATTATCCAACGGAACACTAAGCACTGTTGTAAGTCGCTCTGGATAAGAGCGTCTGCTAAATGCCTTAAATGTAAATGTACTTTTACTTTACCTTAAATTGTGACAGAGTGTATTAAAGGCTGGAGCACTTCAAGGACCTAAAAAAACCAAAACAAACAAATGAGAGGCATACGCTAGCTAAAAACTTAAGTCTTACCATAACTATTAACTTGGCTCCGTGTTCCCACAACAGCAAAAGGCAGCTGCATTTTTTACCCTCACTCATGTTATAGCTTCAAAGTTCAGACATTGTATGAAACATTAAGATACTTACTTCGGTCCGAAGCGAAATCCAACTTCCAAGCCAGGGCAAACCACACAACCCTCCTTCCGGCAGTCTGACCGCACGTCTCACGGGGCATGCGCAGAGAATTAATACCGAACGAACGTAGCAAACGTCACCTTTAGAGTGCGGAATTAACACCGAACGAACGCATCAACGTGCGCTTTACAGCGCGTAATTAATACCGAACGATGAAGCAACGTCACGTTTAGAGCGCGGAATTAATACCGATCGATCACAGCAACGTCACCTTTACAGCGGGGAATTAATACCAAACGAACGTAGCAACGTCGCTTTTAAAGCTTGGAATTAATACCGAACAAACGCAGTAACGTCCCGTTCGAAGCTCAGAATTAATACCTAACGAATGCAGCAACGTCACCTTTACAGCGCAGAATTAATACTGACCGATCGTAACGTCCGTTTCAAGTGCGGAAATTAATACCGATCCATCACAGCAAAGACACGTTTAAAGCGCGGAATTAATATGAACGAACGCAGCAATGTCACCTTTAGAACATGGAAAAAATATTGAACCAAGGCGGCAATGCCACCTTTACAGCGTGGATCTAATACCGGTTGATCGCAGCAACGTCACATTTACAGCGCAGAATTAATACGGAACAAGTGCAACAAACGTCACCTTTGCAGCGCGGAATTAATACAGATCAATCACAGTAACGTCCGGTTTAAAGCTTGGAATTAATAACGATCGATCGCAGCAATATCACCATTGCAGCGTGGAACTAATACCGAACGAACATAGCAACGTCACCTTTAAAGCGCACAATTAATACCAAACGAACGTAGCAACGGCACCCTATACAGCGCACATTTAATGCTGATCGATCGCAGCAACGTCCCGTTTGAAATGCAGAATTAATACCGAACGAACGCAGTAATGCATCATTTACTACGCACAATTGATGCCAATCGATCCTAGAAACGTCACCTTTACAGCTCGGAATTAATGCCGATCGATCGCATCAAGGTCACGTTTAGAGCGCGGAATTAATACCGACCTATCACAGCTACGTCCCGTTTGAAGCACGGAATTAGTATCGATCGATCGCAGCAATGTCACCTGTACAGCGCCGAATTAATACGGACCAATCGCACCAACGTCAGGTTTAGGGCGCGGAATACCGAACGAACGAAGCATCACCATTAGAGCGCGAATTAATACCGAACACACGTAGCATCGTCACATTTAGAGCGCGGAATTAATGCCGATCGATCACAGCAACGTCATCTTTACAGCGCGTAATTAATACAGATCGATCGCAGCAACGTCACCTGTTTCAGTACGTAATTAATACCGATCGATCGCAGCAACGTCCCATTTAGAGCGTGGTATTAATATCGATCGATCGCAGCAACGTCACGTTTAGAGCGCGGAACTAATACCGAACGAACATAGCAATGTCACCTTTACAGCGCACAATTAATACCAAACGAACGTAGCAACGGCACCCTATACAGCGCACAATTAATGCCGATCGATCGCAGCAACGTCCTGTTTGAAACGCAGAATTAATACCGAACGAACGCAGCAACGCAACATTTACTGCGCACAATTAATGCCAATCGATCCTAGAAACGTCACCTTTACAGCTCGGAATTAATGGCGATCGATCGCATCAAGCTCACGTTTAGAGCGCGTAATTAATACCGACCTATTGCAGCTACGTCCCGTTTGAAGCGCGGAATTAGTATCGATCGATCGCAGCAACGTCACCTGTACAGCGCCGAATTAATACGGACCAATCGCACCAATGAACGAAGCAACATCACCATTAGAGCGCAGAATTAATACCGAATGAACGTAGCAATGTCACGTTTAGAGCGCGGAATTAATGCCGATCGATCGCAGCAACGTCATCGTTACAGCGCGGAAATAATACAGATCGATCGCAGCAACGTCACCTGTTTCAGTACGTAATAAATACCGATCGATCGCAGCAACGTCCCATTTAGAGCGTGGTATTAATATCGATTGATCGCAGCAACGTCACGTTTAGAGCACGGAATTAATACCGAACAAACGCATCAATGCCACCTTTACAGCGCACAATTAATGCCGAACGACCGAAGCAACGTCACCTTTAGAGCGCAGAATTAATACCGAACGAGCGTAGCAACGTCACGTTTAGAGTGCGAAATTAATACTGATAGATGGCAGCAACGTCACCTTTACAGCGCACAATTAATGCTGATCGATCGCAGCTACGTCAACTTTACAGCGCGGAAATAATACAGATCAATCGCAGCAACGTCACATGTTTCAGTACGTAATAAATACCAATCGATCGTAGCAAAGTCCCATTTAGAGCGTGGTATTAATATCGAACGACCGAAGCAACGCCACCTTTAGAGCGCAGAATTAATACCGAACGAGCGTAGCAACGTCATGTTTAGAGTGCGGAATTAATACAGATCGATGGCAGCAACGTCACCTTTACACCGCACAATTAATACCGATCGATCACAGTAACGTCCGGTTTAAAGCGCGGAACTAATTCCGAACGAACGCAGCAACCTCACCTGTTTTAGCGCCGAATTAATACCGATTGAACGCAGCACCGCCATCTTTACAGCGCAGAATTAATACCGATCGATCGCAGCAACGTCACCTGTACAGCGCCGAATTAATACCGACCAATCGCAGCAACGGCACGTTTAGAGCACGGAATTAATACCGAACCAACGCAGCAACGTCCTGTTTGAAGCGTGGAATTAATACCCATCGATAGCAGCAACGTCCGTTTTAAAGCGCGGAATCAATACCGATCGATGGCAGCAATGTCACCATTGCAGCGTGGAATTAATACCGATCTATGGCACAAATGTCCCGTTTGAAATGCAGAATTAATACCGAACGAACGCAGCAGGGTCACCTGTTTTAGCGCTGAATTAATACCGATCGATCGAGCAACGTCACGTTTAGAGCGTGTGCGGAATTAATACGTGACGAGTCCGGCTACAGTCAGGTACAACACCTGGAGGGTTGGTGCAGAAAGAACAACCTCTGCATCAAAGTAAAGAAGAAGAAGGAGATGATTGTGGACTTCAGAAGGAACAGACATGCCCACCTCCCCCTGCATGTCGGAGGGTCTGCGGTGGATGTGGTCTCCAGCTACAGGTACTTGGGTGTTCACCTGAGCAACAACCTCACCTGGAGCAACAACACTTCCAGTCTGGTCAGGAAAACACATCAACGGCTCTACTTCCTCAGGCGGTTGAGGCGAGCTGGGCTCGGAAGCTCGGTCCTTACCTCCTTCTACAGATGTGTGGTGGAGAGCGTCCTAAGCTCCAGCATCAACATGTGGCACGGAAGCTGCTCTGCTGCAGACAGGAAAGCTCTGCAGATGGTTGTGAAGGCTGCATGGAGGTCGGTCGGAGTCAGCCTCCCCACAATGGACATCTACACCACCAGTTGCAGGAAGGGGGCCAACTGCATCATGAAGGACCCCACTCACCCAGCACACTCACTTTTTGTCCCGCTCCCCTCAGGCAGGAGGCTGCGGAGCATTAAGTGTAAAACGAACAGACTGCGGAACAGCTTCATTCCAGAACCTGTAAGACTTCTAAACAACACTTAGTCAAAACCACTGCACCGACACTTCAGTCACTTTAAATACACTCTGCTGCTACCTTTTCAATTTCCTGCTGCTTTTTCTCTCTATATTTTTTATATATTTTAATATACATTTATGTATATTTTATTTATTTAAGTACTGCTGTCTGGGTGTAGCTGGGTCCTTGGGTACTACAATTTCGTTCCACCCCATGTACCACATGTGATGCGAAAGACAAAGTCTCCTTGAATCCTTAACTGTTAATTTGGACATATACTTCAAAGGGGAAAACCCAATCGTGCAAGGCCTAGTGAGGGCGTGGAAGGTCCAAAAGTTACCAAACGTGGCACACATTGATGGAGTTACCACCAAATCCATTTGGTAAATGTGAATTTAGACATAAGCCTCAAGTGATAAAAACAAATCATGCAGGGCCTAACAAAGGCATGGGAGGGCCTAGAGTTATGAAACTTGGCACACATTGACAACACCACACTCTGACGACCTGGCCCGAGTTTGGTGACTCTAGGCTCAACGGTCAAGGGAGCTACAGCCAAATCAGTTGGGTAAATATTAATTTGGACTTAAGTCTGAAGTGAGGAAAAAACAATCAAATTAGGCCTAATGAGGGCATGGAAGGCCCTAGAGTTACCAGACCTTTCACACATTGACAAGCCCACATTATGATAAACTGGCTCACGTTTGGTGACTCAAGGCTTAAAGGTCAGGGAGCTACAGCCAAATCAGTTTGGTAAATGCTAATTTGTACTTAAGGCTCAAGTGACAAAAAACAATCGTAAGAGGCGTTCTGAGGGCATGGAAGGTCCTAGAGTTAGGTCCTAGAGTAACTTGGCAGACATTGACAACCCCACACTCTGATGACCTGACCCGAGATTGGTGACTCTAGGGTTAATGGTCAAGGAGCTACAGCTAGTAGGGTAATTATCAGTTGGGTAATTATTCATTTGGACTTATACTTAAATTTGCAAAAACCAATTGTACGAGGCCTTGTGAGGGCATGGAAGGTCCTAGACTTACCAAACTAGGCACATGTTGACATCACCACACTCTGATGACGTGGCCAGAGTTTGATGAGTCTAGGATCAAAGGTCAGGGAGTTACAGCTAAAGCCATTTGGTAAATGTTAATTTAGATATGAGCCTCAACTGTTAAAAAGCAATCATGCAAGGCCTAGCGAAGGCATAGAAGGTCCTACAGCTGACAAAATTGGCACACATTGACATCACAACACTCTGATGACCTAGCCCAAGTTTGGTTACTCTAGGTTCAAAGGTCTGGGAGTTACAGCCAAATCCATTTGGTAAATGTGAATTTAGACATAAGCCTCAAGTGGTAAAAACCAAACATGCAAGGCCTAGCGAGGGCATGGAAGGTGCTAGAGTTACCAAACTTGGCACACATTGACAACCCCACACTCTCATGACCTGCCCCGAATTTGGTGACATTAAGCTCAAAGTTCAGGGAGCTACAGGCAAATCAATGGGGTAATTGTTAAATTGGACTTCATTGGGGAAAAAATAAATCATGCGAGGCGTAGTGAGGGCATGGAAGGTCCTAGAGTTAACAAATATGGCACGCATTGACAAGCCCACACTATGATAAACTGGCCGTAGTTTGGTGACTCTAGGCTTAAAGGTCAATGAGTTACAGCCAAATCAATTGGGTTACTGTAATTTTGGACATATAATTCTATGGGGAAAACCCAATCGTACAAGGCCTAGTGAGGGCATGGAAGGTCCTAGAGTTACCAAACGTGGCACACATTGACAAGCCCACATTATGATAAACTGGCCCTAGTTTGGTGACTCTAGGTTTAAAAGTCAAGGAGTTACAGCCAAATCAATTGGCTAAATGTTAATTTGGACTTGTACTTTACTTGGAAAAAAGAAATCGTACGAGGCGTAGTGAAAGAATGCATGGAAGGTCCTAGAGTTACCAAACTTGGTACACGTTACCATCACCACACTCCGATGACCTTGTCCAAGGTTGGTGACTCTAGGATGAAAGGTCAGGGAGTTACAGTCAAATCCATTTGGTAAATGTATATTTAGACATTAGCTTCAAGGGGGAAAAATGATTTATGCAAGGTCTAGCAAGGGCATGGAAGGTCAAAGATTTGCCAAACTTGGCACACATTGACAACCCCACAGTCTGATAACCTGACCCGAGTTTGGTGACTCTAGGATCAAAGGTCAGGAAGTAACAGCCAAATCCATTTGGTAAATTAGAATTCAGACATAAGCCGTAAGTGGTAAAAAACAATCATTCAAGGCATAGCGAGGGCATGGAAGGCCCTAGAGTTACGAAAATTGGGACACATTGACAACCCCACACTCTGATAACCTGGCCAGAGCTTGGTGATTCTAGGCTCAAAGGTCAGGGAGCTACAGCCGAATCAGCTGGGTAAATGTTAATTTGGACTTAAGCCTAAAGTGAGAAAATACGAGGCCTAGTGAGGGCATGGAAGGGCCTAGACTTACCAAACTAGGCACATGTTGACATCACCACACTCTGATAATGTGGCCAGGGTTTGATGAGTCTAGGATCAAAGGTCAGGGAGTTACAGCCAAAGCCATTTGGTAAATGTTAATTTAGATATGAGCCTCAACTGTTAAAAAGCAATCACGCAAGGCCTAGCAAAGGCACAGAAGGTCCTACAGTTGACAAAATTGGCACACATTGACATCACAACACTCTGATGACCTGGCCCAAGTTTGGTTACTCTAGGTTCAAAGGTCTAAGAGTTACAGCCAAATCCATTTGGTAAATGTGAATTTAGACATAAGTCTCAAGTGGTAAAAACCAATCATGCAAGGCCTAGCGAGGGCATGGAAGGTGCTAGAGTTACCAAACTTGGCACACATTGACAACCCCACACTCTGATAACCTGGGCCGAGTTTAGTGATTCTAGGCTCAAAGGTCAGGGAGCTACAGCCAAATCATCAGTTGGATAAATGTTAATTTGTACTTAAGCCTGAAGCAGGAAAAACATGCTAGGCCTAGTGAGATCTTGGCACACGTTAACAACCCCACACTTTCATGACCTGCCCTGAATTTGGTGACTCTAGGCCCAAAGGTCAGGGAGTTACAGGCAAATCAATGGGGTAATTGTTAAATTGGACTTACACTTCATTGGGGAAAAAAGAAATCATGTGAGGCATAGTGAGGGCATGGAAGGTCCCACAGTTAACAAACATGGCACATATTGACAACCCCACACTCTGATGACATGGCTCGAGTTTGGTGACTCTAGGCTCAAAGGTCAGGGAATTACAGCCAAATCAATAGCGTAACTGTTAATTTGGACATATACTTCTGTGGGGAAAACCCAATCGTACAAGGCCTAGTGAGGGCATGGAAGGTCCTAGAGTTACCAAACTTGGCACACATTGCCAAGCCCACATTATGATAAACTGGCCCTAGTTTGGTGACTCTAGGTTTAAAAGTCAAGGAGTTACAGCCAACTCAATTGGCTAAATGTTCATTTGGACTTGTACTTTACTGGGAAAAAAACAATCGTACGAAGCGTAGTGAGAGCATGGAAGGTCCTAGAGTTACCAAACTTGGCACACATTGACAACCTCACACTCTGATGACCTGGCCCAAGTTTGGTGAGTCTAGGATCAAAGGTCAGGGAGTTTGGTGACTATAGGATGAAAGGTGAGGGAGTTACAGCCAAATCCATTTGGTAAATGTGAATTTAGACATAAGCCTCAACTGATAAAAACCAATCATGAGGAAAAGCAAAGACAAGCTTATCTTCAAAGGTCATAGGATAAGAATCTTTCTTGACTACAGCACAGAGCTCTCTCGAAGACGTGCTGCATTTCGACCAATCAAGGCGACTTTGTTCCAGAAATGATTTCGCTTCGCACTCCTGTACCCAGCCAGACGGTGATGGTGAATGGAGAAACCAGGATCTTCGAGTCTCCACATCACAAGTTTTGTGATGAACACCTAACTTAATGGTCAGTTCAAGGAGTTTGTAAGGGCCAGACCTAGAGTCCAGTAACTGTGGTGAGACTTTTTGTTTGTTTTGTTGCCACTATGGTTCTTTGACGTTAAACTTTTTTTTTTATCATTGATTGAAGTCTGGGGATTTGCAATTACTGGCAACTTGACTTACTTCACATTAATAATGTTCTTAGATTAATTTCATGGAATGTTAAAGGTTTGCAGTCCCAGATTAAAACAGTTAAAGTCTTCTCCCATCCTAAGATTAAACGCAGACATTGTGTTTTTACAAGAAACTCACTTAGCTAAATTAGAACATACTAGATTGCGGAAGCCTTGGGTTAATCAAGTTTTTCACTCTAACTATAACAGACAGGCTAGAGGGGTCACTATTTTAGTGAGTAAAAAGATTCAGTTTATCCCAGCCAACATAATTTCAGACAAAAACGGTAGGTATGTCATTGTTGTAGGTACTCTGTTCCAGGTGCTAGTGCTGTTAGTTAATGTTTATGCTCCAAACTGGGATGATGAAGACTTTATGAATGGGCTATTATCTATCCTCCCGAACCTGGATACACACAAACTTATTTTTGGGGGTGATCTAAACTGCGTCATGGATCCAACTCTGGACCGGTCTAATGTAAAGTCAACCTCAATCTCTAAAATGTCTCGATCTTTGTCTTTATTTATGAAGGACAGTGGCTGTGTAGATCCCTGGCGTGTAGCTCATCCCTCTCTTAAAGCCTTCTTTTCTTTTTCTCCGTATCATATAGGGGACAAATATTTGACAAGTGAAATGAAGTTTATATGATTTACAGAAAGTGTGCAATAATTGTCTTAACAAAATTAGGCAGGTGCATAAATTTGGGCACCAAAAGAAAAACCTCCTTTCACAGAAATAACAGCCTCTAAACGCTTCCTATAGCTTCTAATGAGAGTCTGGATTGTGGCTGAAGGTATTTTAGACCATTCTTCTTTACAAAATATCTCTAGTTCATTCAGGTTTGATGAGGTAAAGAGAGCATGGACAGCTCTCTTTAAGTGACACCACAGATTTTCAATAATATTCAGGTCTGGGGACTGAGATGGCCATTCCAGAACGTTGTACTTGTTCCTCTGCATGAATGCATTAGTAGATTTTGAGCAGTGTTTAGGGTCATTGTCTTGTTGGAAGATCCAGCCCCGGCGCAGCTTCAGCTTTGTCACTGATTCCTGGACATTGGTCTCCAGAATCTGCTGATATTGATTGGAATCCATGCGTCCCTCAACTTTAACAAGATTCCCAGTCCCTGTACTGGCCACACAGCCCCACAGCATGATGGAACCACCACCAAATTTGACTTTAGGTAGCAGGTGTTTTTCTTGGAGTACTGTGTTCTTTTTCCTCCATGCATAACGACCCTTGTTATGCCCAAATAACTCTATTTTAGTTTCATCAGTCCACAGCACCTTATTCCAAAATTAAACTGGCTTGTCCAAATGTGCTTTAGCATACCTCAAGTGGCTCTGTTTGTGATGTGGGCGGAGAAAAGGCTTCCTCTGCATCACTCTCACATACAGCATCTCCTTGTGTAAAGTGCGCTGAATAGTTGAACGATGTACAGTGACTCCATCAGCAGAAAGGTCATGTTGTAGGTCTTTGGTGTTGGTCTGTGGGTTGACTCTGACTGTTCTCAACATCCTTCGCTTTTGTTTATTCAAGATTTTTCTTGGTCTGCCACTTCGAGCCTTGACTTGAACTGTGCCTGTGGTCTTCCATTTTCTCACAATGTTTCTCACAGGGGAGACTGAAAGCTGAAATCTCTGAGATAGCTTTCTGTATCCTTCCCCTAAACCATGACGGTGAACAATCTTTGTTTTCAGGTCATTTGAAAGTTGTTTTGAGATTCCCATGCTGCGACTCTTACACTTTCCTATTACTATCCTATTACACTCAAGGAAATTTTGGAAGCCATTGGTTCTATGAATAGCGGAAGTCTCCTGGTCCTGATGGGTTTGGTATTGAATTCTATAAAAAGTTCAAAGAAAATTTGTCTCCACTTCTTCTCGAAGTGTTTAGTGAGTCACTAGATAATGGGTGTCTCCCTCCTATCTATATTCAGGCAACAATTTCATTGAACCCGTTCTGGCTTTGTCAAAGGACGGCACATTTTTTCAAACCTTTGTATATTGTTGAACTAGGTGTACACTTCCAGCTCTTCACAGGTCCCAGAAGCAGTTGTTGCCTTGGATGCGGAAAAAGCTTTTGACCGTTTAGAATGGGACTACCTTTTTGCGGTTTGGGGTAAATTTGGCTTTGGTAGTAGCTTTATTTCCTGGGTCAAGCTGCTATATACTTCACCCTCGGCCCAGGTTTCCACTAATTCAGCATTTTCTCCTTATTTATAGCTTATTTTAGCTCTGGAGCCGTTATCGATGGCTCTTAAGCATCACCAGAGGTCCGAGGTATTGTACGCCAAGGCATAGAAAATAAAGTTTCCCTTTAGGCGGATGATCTTTTATTATATATCAGCCACCCCTCATCTTCACACCCTGCTCTTCGGGCTATTTTGAAAGAATTTGGTTCTTTTTCAGGATACAAGTTAAACTTTGAAAAAAGTGTATATTTTTCCCTTAATTTTCTTCATTTACATCAACCAAGCATTTCTTTTCGTCTGGCTTTAGACCGTTTTAAATACCTCGGTGTTAACATCACCGCACAATGTCTTCCATTCAAGAAGCAAATACACACCCCTTATGTCCGCTATAGGAGAGGATCTCCAGAGGTGGAGTAGTTTTCCCCTTTCGCTTACAGGTAGAGTGCAGTGTGTTAAAATAATTGTCCTCCCTAGATTATTGTATTTCAGTGCCTCCCTTATTTTTGCCCAGATCATTTTTTAAGGCCTTAGACAAAGTCATTATGCACTATATCTGGAGTAGTAAGGTTCCCCGTGTTGGTAAGTTAATTCTACAGAGGCCTAAGAACAAGGGGGGGGTTTATTCTATTATTTTGCAGCCAATGTTCACAAGATCGGGCTTTGAATTCACTCACCAGACACTAACTGGTGTGTTGTGGAATCATTATCATGCCACTCTACATCTTTGACAGCATTAGTTTTCTCTTCCCTACCAGTGTTTCCTTCTCTGCACACTTCTAATCCTGTAGTTGTAGCTACACTCAAGATTTGGATACAGTTTCGTCGACTATTTAGCTCACTAACTAACTAACTAACTATTTAGTCATTTATTTAAGACATGAATCCCATTTAAACAGTGAATAGATTGGATTACAGGGCAGATTTCCCTTTTCATATGTATTAATGTTTTATTTATATTTTTTGTTTATTTATTATTATTATTACTATTTTATTATATTATTTATTTATTTTTATTATTATTATTAGTAGTAGTAGTAGTAGTATATTAGGCTCTGTTTTATTTTATTTCCTTAGTTATTATCTACTTGGGAGACCAGGTGGGTGGCTCTGGGGTATTGAGGGAGGGTGGTTGAGGGGGGTGTGGGAGTGTGGTTGTTTACTGGGTAGGGGATTGGATGATTGTTGTAACTTGGTAAAATATTCAATAAAGATTATCTTTGCATAAGATTAACTCAGCTGGATCTGATAGCTCTGAATTCTTAACAAATACAACCATCTTAAAATGTGTCATATTATAACACATATATAGAAATTCATGTATTAATATGGATCTGAACCACTATACTGTCAAACTAAATTGAGGGGGTAAAAGATTTGTTGTATAGAAAATATATTGCTAAAGCAGATCAAGAAGGTTTTTACAATGACTATTTTGTTTTGAAAATCAAGGTAGAGAAGAAAAGTCAGTGTAAGATGAGCTGTGTCCCGTTGTACACTTCTTGTCTACCTGCACAAAGATGAATCAGAATTCTTTAAGGCCGAAAATGTAAGCAATGTGATTAATTTAAATATACATATATATACATATATATATATATATGTATATATAGTGTAGTGCAAAGACAAATGATGGACAAAAACAAACAGTACGGTAGTTGAGAGTGATCTTCCCGGGTTGCCCAATGGATTTATGGTGTTGTTTAAGTAGATCTATTCTTTCAATTTAGAATATGCAAAGAAACTCGTCCACAAATTCACTTTTATTCAGAAAATACTGACATGGCTGGACGATGGTAATCCAATGAAACCATGCCTTCTGAGTTTAAAAAAATACTTCTTGAAACTCTGAACCAAGCAACTAGCTTGAATGCACATGTGTCTACAATGATCCATACATGTACACTGACAAACTAATATAGTAAAGGCACCATAGTAATACAACTGCACATGCCCGAGCGGGCATAATATGGGCATAGATACAAAGCCTTACTGCGGGTGGGTTTTCAGCATTATGTTTATCAAGCCCAAGTCATGAAACAAGAGCATGGCGCAATCATGTGGCATTACATTTCAGAAACACTATTGTAAAGGAACAGCCATAAGCAATGACAAAAATAGTTACGTTGTCTCACTGAAACCATATTTTACTTGTAGCTATATCCTCTGTCTAGCTAAGCTTCTCCAACCCCCACCACGAACAGATGGATAAAACTCGCCCTCGCCAATGTCATCAAAGGCATATCTTCAAGTAAGTTAATATTTTCATGGTTTGACAAATAGTTTGTGACTGTAATATGATGTTGTAGCAATGCTTGGCTCAGAAAAAAAAAAAAACATTCTAGGAGCTAACTTCATAACATAGCTTAAAAAAAAAAAAAAAACAGATTGTGTGCGCATGCACCAGTGGGTGGAATACTGGGGGAGATACAAAGCCTCACTGCTGGTGTGTTTTAGTGTAGCCCCTATTCCGCCCTTTGGGAAGTGGGGTGTGTGTGTTGAACCTGGGTTCGTGGGTATGGTTCTCACCAGTTAAGCAAGGGGTATTACCTGTGTAGCTTAACTCACCCGTTGTAACCTTGTTTGAACTATAACTACATCCAGTAAACAATACCCAATGAGGGTGGACGCTAATGCGAGCTAAACCCAACATAGGCTAAAAAAGTCAGTGAGACTGTGGGGAGATATAGATTCTTTGTGAGAAATCAAGGACAGGACGAATTCATTGACAAATATGTCACAGACTTGAGGGCGTTAGCTAGTACATGCAACTTTGGACAAATCAGAGAGTCACTAATAAGAGATAGGATTGTGTGTGGAACAAATGATGCTGCTCTGAGAGAGAGATTGCTTAGAGAAAATAAACTTACACTGGACAAATGTGTACAACTTTGTAGAGCTATGGAGCTGTCGAGAGAGAATAGAAGAACTCTGGAGGGAAGAGCAGTAGAGGAGGTGCATATGGTTAAAAAATATACATCGAAGGACAGAGATGAAGACATTTCTTGTAAATTCTGCGGGAAAAGACACGAAAGAAATAATTAAAAATGCCCAGTGACACATATGAAGACATCTTAACAGTCACAGTGAGCGAGAATGCAGGCACAGTGCATCAGGTGAATGAAAGTTCAAAGACAAAACAGCTTTATGCAGGAATGCTGATTGGTAAAGTGTTGGTGAAATTTCAAATAGACTGTGGAGCATCATGTAACATAATACCCGTACATCTACTGAACTCTGACACGAAGTTAGAGCAGACAGAAAAAGTGCTTGTGATGTATAACAAGACAAAACTGCATCCCATAGGCAAATGCAAAGTCAAAGTGAGAAACCCCAGAAACCAAAAACTGTACAGATTAGTTTCAGGTGGTGGACCAGCAGAGTGGGATTCCCCTGTTAGGCAGGAAAGCAAGTGAAGCAATGAAACTGATCAGAGTACAGTATGAGAACAAACTTGCTATAGATAGCATTGTGAAAAAAGTGGAGAATGAGGGAGGACAATGGACACGGGACGATATAATGACAGAATTCAAAGAAGTGTTCATAGGAGATGGCTGTCTGGAAGGTGAATATGCCATTGAGATTGACAAGTCAGTAGAACCAGTCAAGCTCCCAAAACGCAGAGTACCAGTGGCTATGATGAAACCCCTAAAAGAAGAACTTGCAGACCTGGAGCAGCGGCAGATCATAGCACCTGTTGAATGCAGTACAGACTGGATCAGTAGTATGGTGGCACTACGAAAACTATCAGGTAAATTGAGAATATGTATCGATCCAAAGCCTTTGAATAGAGCACTCAAGCGCAGACACTTTCCACTACCGACCATTGATGACATTTTACCAGACCTGTCAAATACAAAAGTGTTCACAGTCTGTGATGTCAAGCAAGAATTTTGGCATGTGAAATTGTAAGACAAATCAAGCTATCTAACAACATTCTCCACACCCTTTGGGAAATTTAGATGGCTGAGAATGCCCATGGGTATCAGCCCTGCACCAGAGGTCTTCCAGAGGAAGTTAATGCAGGCACTGGGGGCCTGCCAGGCATTTATATCATTGCTGATGATGTTCTTATTACAGGAGAAGGAGAAACTATGGAAAGGGCAGCCAAGAAACTGAGACACTTCTTAGAAAGATGTCGTGAAAGGAATATCAAGCTCAATGCTGACAAGTTTAACCTGAGAAAAGAGGAAGTGACATACATTGGACATTTGCTGAAAGGCTGAAAACTAACATTGCCAAGACACCCGTTTTGAAGTATTACAGCCCTAAAGAGGAGCTAACACTGCAATGTGACGCATCAGAAACAGGTTTAGGAGCTGCTCTTACACAAAATGGAAAGCCTGTAGCTCTCACAAGTAGAGCACTCGGCAACAGAAAGAGGCTATGCTCAAATAGAGAAGGAGTGTCTTGCAATTGTCTTTGGAATGGAAAAGTTTCATCAATACACTTATGGTCGTCAAGTGACAGTTCAGAGTGATCATACTAGAAAACATTCTCAAAAAGCCATTACTGAGCGCTCCAAAAAGACTTCAAAGAATGTTACTTCGATTACAGAAGTACAGTATTCATGTGACCTATGTGCCAGGCTGAGAGATGCTGCTTGCTGAGACTTTATGTAGAGCATACTTACCGGAGAGTACCACGGGCTCAGTTGAAGCAGAGATTGAAACGGTAAATATGGTACAGCATTTGTCAATCTCAACAGAGAGACTGAAAGTGATACGTTTGGCAACAGAGACTGATGCAAATCTGCAGAAACTAATTCAGACAATTCAAACAGGATGGCCAGTGAACAAAAGGAATGCACCCGCTGAAGTAGCACACTACTACACCTTTCAAGAAGAACTGACTTTCCAGGATGGGATAGTCTTTAGAGGAGAGCGAGCGATCATTCCAGAAGCAATCAGGGAAGACATTATGCATAGAATACACTCTTCACACCTGGGAGTAGAAGGATGTCTCAGACGTGCAAGAGAGTGTGTGTACTGGCCAGGGATGAGCCAACAAATCAAAACCTATGTAGCCAAGTGTGACACATGTAGGTCAATGGATATCAGACAGCAAAAAAAAACTTTACATCCACCTGATGTTCAGGACAGGCCATGGGCTAAAGTAGGTACGGAGCTATTTGTTTTTGACAACAAAGACTATCTAGTAACAGTGGACTATTATTCCAATTTTTGGGAAGTTGATTACTTACCTGATACTATGTCCAGCACAGTAATTAGGAAGTTAAAAGCTCATTTCGCTAGACATGGGATTCCAGATGTCGTATGTTCGGACAACGGACCCCAGTATATCTCTCAGGAATTCCAGCAGTTCGCCCAGAGGTGGGAGTTTGAGCACAGAACATCGTCACCTGGTTACCCCCAAAGCAACGGAAAAGCAGAGTCTGCTGTTATAATGGCTAAGAGGATAATGAAAAAAGCCTCAGATCGAGACCCCTACCTGGCTATACTGGATCACTGGAATACACCAAGCCAAGGCCTAAACGCAAGTCCAGCTCAAAGACTTTTTAGTAGGAGAACAAGGACTCTTTTACCCATCACTGACAGTCTTCTGAAGCCAGAGATACAACAGACAACACAAGGGCTGAGACACAACCAGCATCGGCAGGCTAAATACTACAATCAAACAGTAAGGGATCTGTGTGCTCTGAAACAGGGAGACAGAGTAAGAGTCCAGCCTTTTGAGCCACAGACGGTCTGGAGACCAGTGACAGTCATCAAACCAGTTGATCACCAATCCCATGAAATCAAATTGGAAAACGGCAGAGTGTTGCGTAGAAACCGGCGACACCTACAAAAAGAGAACATAACACAGACACCGGTGACTGTACCAAGGCGGACACACACAGAAGGCGAACAAATATTTGTTACTAGGTTTGGACGTACAGTAGTCAGGCCTCCTTATCTCATGGACTACACAAAATAAGTACTGAAAAAAAGAAAAAGAAAAAAAAAAGAGACAATAAAAAGGGTAACTGAAGAGGCCGGTTTGAACAGAGACTGTTCTGATTTTCGTAGTTTTTTTCTATGAAGTGGGCTTGGATGTTTCTAATGGAGAAGGGCAGACGTTAAAAAACTTTATTATACAAAGCAACCAAAGTTTACATGAAGTTCTTATGTTTGAGACACTGTATTAAGTTATGTATTGTTATTTTTCTAACAGGTTCTGGGAGGACATTAGTTAACTGTGTGAAGGAACCTACTGAAAACTAAAAGGGATGTAACAATATCATTGTTAAGGAACTGAGTTTTATGTTTTGCACGGACCTTTTAGAGTGTGACACAACGAGTGACTTCGGGTCTGTACAGTGGTAGTTAGAGACACACACACACACACACACACACACAAGTTCCATTAAGTTGTAATTCTTCCAAATAAATATAAAGTAAGCAACATTATTGCTTTAACCGTTTCTGTCTATTGAGAGTGTGAAAGAGAACAGAATGAAACATAGCTAAGCTCCTCCCACCCCGGCTACAAACAGATGGCTAAAACTCGCCCTCTCCATTGTCATTAAATGCCAATCTTTAAGCAAGTTAATATTTTCAAGGTATGACAAATAGTTTGTGACTGTAATATGATGTGCAGTCCCAGGCTTCAAGATCTCTGCTGAGAAGGTTATCAGCAAAAAAAACTGGCAAGGTTGTGGAAAAGAAGCAGCACCCCATGAATCCCAGTGTTCGTAGCCTTCCAAGAAAATTAATAGCTTTTGTCTAGCTATCCATGTACATGTAATGGAAATGTTGTAATTCCTATATGAATGTCTTTTATGTCCTGCATACATTGTTTAACAATGTAGTTCTATGATGTAGTTCAATAATGTGGAGTTTATTTTAAGTCTTTATTTTATGTTGTAATAGCATACATGCTTTGGGAGAAGTGTTTTTCATTTCTGATTCCAGAGTCCTAGTCTGTACATGTCTTTGGAATATGCACTGTTAAAGGCTTGTTACTGCCAAGTATTTGCTATAATGTAAGTCTGTCCTTGTACTGATGGTGTTATACAGTAGATTCGATGTTCAATACGGATGATCATGAAAATGACAGCCTGTTTCTAAGGTCTAGGCCAGCGATTATCAGTCCTATTCCTGGAGATCTAGCTTGTTGCAATGTTTATTACCTGCCTGTGTGCACTGCTAGATGCAGTTTTTTGTGTTTGTTAGAGGGTATATAGCTAGAAACAAGCTGGTTTCACTTGAGTTGTTGCACTATTCTTCACTTGAGTTGCAGTGCAGTGCAGAGTTATTTTATTTAAAGAATTTGATTACTAAATAAAATAAAAGGATTCTGTATTGTTATTCTTGGGGCAGTCGTGGGCTGGAGGTTAGGGAACCAGCCTTGTGACTGGAGGGTCTCAGTAATGACTGAGGTGCCCTTGAGCAAGGCACCTAACCCCCTGCCCACCGCTCGAGGTAGGTGTGCTCACTGCCCCCTAGTGTGTGTGTGTGTGTGTGTGTGTGTGTTTCACTTCACGGATGGGTTAAATGCGGAGACTAAATTTCCCCATTGTGGGATCAACAAAGGATTTAAATCTTTAAAAAAATCTTAAAATTATATTTTGTCTGTACTGTCACATAATTTAAATCAATATCAGTATTCTGTATTCTGATAAAATGAAACGGGAATTGCATGTTTATTTTGATATTGAAGATTTTAAACTGAATATAAGTGTCACAAAGGATAGCAGACGAGGAGGCAGGACGTAAGCGCAAGTGTTTAATACAATACAAGGGGACTAAACAAAACCAAAGAACAAAGCAAACAGGGGAATAGGAATTGGATAACTAAACTAACAGATAAAAACTCAAACATGCAACATGAACACAAAACACCAAGCAAACACAAAGGGGACAACAGGGAGTATAAATTAACCAAGACAAACTAGGAACACCTGGGACGGGGCGGGGCTACAAACAAGGGAACTGACTAGAGGGCGGGAACAGGAGGAGCACATAACCAAAACAAACAGAAGCACATGGAGAAAGACAACAAAGAGCACATGGACAGGGACAGGCAGACAGATGTAACAATAAGCTGTTGTATAGTGTATTATTAATAAGACTACATGTAAGAATTTCATACAGTAATGTTAACATCTGCTATTCACAACTAATCTTTAATCATGGTTAGCCGACAAAAGTTTTACAGTACTTTATTAGCAACGCAGCTTGCCAGGTATATACTGTAATAATTGTAACCACAGCTGATTATTTTAAGAATAAATGCTTTAAATGTGTGTTTTAATGCTTTTACATTGTCATATTTACTGTACAAAAGTACAGGTTAGAACAGGACAGGTAAGACGCCCTCACTCCAAGGCAGGGGCGGATCTAGGAAAATATTTATGGGGTGGCGAGAGGGGGGCAGGAATTTTTGAGGGGTGGCAACGTATGGCAGACGTGTATATATACTGAATTTAACTTTAACACAGTTATCACAGTTTGATGAGAAACAGTAGGTACACACTACAAGAGGGCACGGGCTGCAAGAGGGATGCTGGACGACTTGACAGGCTGGTAAGGAAAGCTGGTTCTGTGCTGGGACTAGAGCTGGAGTCCTTAACACCACTTGCAGAGAGAAGAGCCCTCAACAAGCTGCTGAACATCATGGACAATGTTCACCATCCTCTGCACACCACGATCATCAGGCAGAGGAGCTCATTCAGTGGCAGACTGTTGTCCCAGTCCTGCTCCACAGACAGACTCAGGAAGTCTTTTGTCCCTCAGGCCATAAGACTGTTCAACTCCTCTCAGTACAGCAGATGAAAAACTCTGTGACACTCTTTCATTCCGGTCCCTCCAATGGACACACCCCGATCTCTGCACACACTCCCTCCTAAATGCCCTACATCTATTTATATTGTATTATTCTACTCCATTCTGTACTGTTTACTCTTTTTGCACTGATAATTATTTATATTACTGCGTATTTGCACTGTCTGTATGGCTGACAACAGCCATCTTCTTAATTTGCTTAGCAAACGGTATACCATTACCTCCATCTATACTTTACACTTTACACAGACACTAAGGACTCTATTTTTATACTTTCATACTTTATATAGTATTGTCTCTATTTGTACAAATCTATCTTGCTTCTGTTGTTACTTCTGTATAGTTTGTATACCTGCTACTGGATGCCTTGAATTTCCCTCTGGGATCAATAAAGTATCTATCTATCTATCTATCTATCTATCTATCTATCTATCTATCTATCTATCTATTTACAAACTCATACAGACAAACTTAATCTCGTGCAGTCGGTGTCTTGCATCATGTGAAACAGTTTGTAAGATTCATTAGAGACCATACAATGTGATCTCACTTAACAGGTGATAGAAATTCGGTAACACTACTGTAGGTTGGCATTATAAAAGGAAAGGCATTAAAAGCATAAAAAAGACAAAGGTGATGAGTGGCAGAGGTGTGAGAGGTATAGCAAAACGTTTTTGACTGTGACAGAGTGGCAGCGTTGCAGGCGGCATTTGTAGGAGAAGAAACTATCCAAAGAAAAACGTACCCATGAAAATCTACGGACTGAGCTGTACTAGGTGAGCATAAGTACACTGTGGAGAAAAATGGTCATGGAACAAGGTACTCTACATCCCTTTTATTGTTTTCTTGTTCTCTGTCCATGCAAACATTGCATTTACATGGCCTTCAGATCTGGCATGAGAACAGAAACCACTTTTTTCTCTTTCACTGCATCCTTTTTCCAGTTACAATAACCCTCGGATGAGGTGAAAACAGTCTTTGGAGCATCAGGGAGGGAAAAATGCCTACAAGCAAACAGTAAGCTGCATCTTTCAATAGAGAGTATCCTAACTAGGGATAGGATTTGTACCAGTTGCTGCGGAAGCTCCCTCTGGTTCCTCCCTGGAGGGTCTTAGGAAAACCCCCTCGCATTGGCTGCACGGGCACCTCACACCTGGACTTGGATACGTCTAGAAGATAGAGGGGAGGATTCAAACTGCATTACATCTGAACTAATTATACAACCTAACAACTAGTAAAAACAATCAATTCGGAACTGTCTTTGATTAGTTATAATTATCTGGCTGTGGTAACACACACTAACATTTTAGCCTGTGAGAGTATTTTTAGGTTCTTTTGTTTAATTTTGGAATTTAACCTGAGTAATAGATCTAAAATACATTGTACACAAAATATTAAAACTCTGCCTCCATCTCATACTTTCAAGCTTCCCTAATTATTCATTTTTAAGCAAACATGAATATTTATATTTACTTGAAGTCGTTGTAACGGTCACTTTAAGTGCCGGCATTGAGCGCATGCTGTATGTCGAGAGCGCGAGTGAGGGAATATTCCAGCTAACAATTTACTAGAACGGCACACGGTTCTGTGATTGTAACCACGAGGTGTGGGTGCTCCTCTGCCCAATAAAGGATCCAGTTCTCGAACAGCTGTCTCCCGCCTGGACTTTCTTTTATGGTGGTCGGGAAAGCAGCTAACTCCCTGTGGCTTTCACCCACAACTGAGTTCGTTACAATTTGGCGCCCGAACTTTTGGTCCCTTTCGGCCCGAGGATGGTGGTGACTTATGCCTTCGTTTTTCTTTTTTGTAATTGCTTTTTGCCTTTTCTGTGGTCCGCCAGTCGGTGCGTGTTGATGCTAACTGACTAGCTTGCTCGTTAGCTTGAGCTGCTGGCTGCGTTTTTCGGACATTTCGTGAAGCGCCCGTCGTGTTTGGTGGCCGGTTTCATTCTTCATTTTTTCTCTTTCTGTTTTTTCTGGTGGCATCGCTCCGTGATTTTTGGCGCAGGGGGAGCTTTCCGATTTTTTTACGGGTTTGTTTGCTCTCCTTTCCGCCATTTGCTTTAGCGAGATTCATAGCCTTGGCTATGGACGCTAGCGGTGGCTTCGCTGCTTAGCCCCAGACCACAGCTGCATCGCTTTATTTTGGCGCTTTATCTCTGGGTTTTTTCCCTTGCAGAGTCCGCTCAGTTTCCGGAGGTAAATGCACCTTTTCTGGGGTTTTTTTGCATCTCTTCGGTCTACGCTGTTTCTCTGCTGACCAGACCGTTAGCCGCTAATGCTAATTAGCGCTTGTTTTGGGCGGTTTTTGGAGCCTTGTCTGTTTTTCGCTTGGATAAATGACATATGTACATATGTTTTTTCCCTTCTCCTTCTGAGTTTTCATACGAGGGACGCTTTCGTTGCTGTTTTTTTTTGTTTTTTTTTGTTTTTCTTGCGGACTCAAGTCGCTTTGGTGGGATGAACGACGGAGCCAACAGTGAGTGATACTTTTCCCGCATGGGCTCATGTTTTCCGCGTGAGTCGAATGGAAACAGAGCCGCTTCTGGACTTTTAGTTTGCCTCGTGTGGACTTGGACACTGTTTTTCACGAGTAGGATCATCGGACAACCGTTTGCGTGGAGTGCACAATTTTTTTTTCGTGACTCTGTTTACAGTGCTGTAAACCGTGCCTGCAGGTGCACGGTGCACGGTGCTTCAGACAGCATCATTGAGGAGAGCAAGTAGGACAGTTCACATTATTTGCCTTTTTTTCACCTTTAATGTTCTTCAGTGCATTTCCTATAGATGTTGGCTATACTTTTGCAGTTGTTTAGCTGTATATAGGTGATTTGTCTTAAATTGTTAGTACTAAATTTAGTTTAAAGTGTTCTCTGTTTTGTAGTTTTTGGGTCTATTGAGCTGTCAGATTATTCGAAAATGGATGCTTTTGATAATTTGTCTGACACTGACGATGACTATGGGACATTTGCTGCTGTTTCTGCGCCTAGTTCTAATTCTCTAGAAGGTCAGGTTCTGTTAATGCATCAGGAAATGGGACTGTTAAGAGACTGTTTTAATTCATCACTGCAAATTCAGACAGAAATTCTTAGACAGCTCTAATCTGACTCGAAGACCCGTTCTTCTAGCCAGGGTGTGACCTGGTCTGTGCCATTGAGTGCTTCTACACCCTACGTGCCTGGTCACAGTACAAGCGCCCCTAACCCTAGTCAACCATTGACTTGTACTGACTTTATGCTACATGGTGCTCAAAAGGAGGGTTCCTGTAATTTTCGGCACCCACAGGTTTTGCCAGGTGCTGGGACTAATCCCAGGGCTACTTGCCATGTACATCACTGCTTGAGTGGTTGTGTTGCATCTGATTCTGTTGTGCTACACTGCAAAAAAGGACTGTACAAAAACGAGAAAAAATATACTGAAAATGAGAAGTAAATACTTACATTAAGCAAAAAAATCTGCCAATGGGGTAAGCAAATTTTACTTAGTAAGATTTCCTAAAATAAGCAATAATATCTAAGTCTTCACATCACACTAAATGTCTTAAAACTAGTACAAAAAAATGTAAATAAAGCATTTTAAACTTGATAGGAGCATAACAAATTCAGTTTTAATGCACAATAATAAGAAATATGGACTCAATATAAGACTAAGACAAGTCTCTTGGTAAGACTATATTGCTAGTAATCCAAGCCTCAAAATAATGGACTTGACACTCAAATTAAGCCATCATAAGCCAAATTTGCTTTTCAAAGAAGCAGCAGAAAATCAAAATTGTGCTTTCATATTTTTTTTTATTAACTTTAACAAGTGTGCTATCAAGACGGCGTGATCTGAATACACCACAAGTGCACTAACATGGCAGCTTTATACAAATATACCACAACAAGCATATTTAGGCAGCATCTGAGAGAGTTTTAACAAACAATATAAAAAACAAACAAAAAAATATCCCAGATTCAAGGCCCTCTTACTAATGTCCTAAGCATCAACATTGCTTGGTCTTCATGTGCCATCTTTAAACTTAAAATAAAAAAATGCACTGAAACATGAACAAAAATGTTTCATCTTGAATCCTGTCCTGCTTTAAAATTAAAGTACATGTTTTTGGTATGGCACATTAAACTCATGAAATAAACAACAGGTCTCTCTGCTAAAATCTAAAACTAATTAGCAAACTTTTTGGGACAACTCTTATGTAAAATTAACAATAGAATACTGTTAATACATTATCAGCTAACAGTTTGCAACACAGATAAAAGGGTGACAGTTCACTAGGAATGTCAAATGTGGGGCATAACAGTATTCAATATTCAGTTTTATTTGCTGAATATTAATTTGCAAACCTTTTCCATTCTGACAGCGCTCTCTTGTAAGAAGCAGTGGAATCCTGCTCATGCAGCACGTCACCTAACACTTCAGTCTGCAACACCGAAAGAAGTGTGGCAATGCACTTGGGATATGTCAAATGCAGTGCGTAATAGTAGGCCATGACATACAGAATGCCTTCGTGCAGCAGGTCTTTGGGAAATGTTGTCACTGGGTTTTTCCCAATAGTGATCATGCAGTTCTCCTGGTCAATGAGAAGAAGGGGGCTAGACAGAGGATGTCTACCTAAAAAGGCAGCAGCATTTTCTGAGGGCTGAAAAAACATAAACCCAAGGGGACGGTAAACCACAGACATGGACAGAGCAAATTATAATTACGATTTTTGCAAAACAGTTCAGTTTTACTCAATTAACTATAAAAACAATAAATGAATAACAACTGACAACACTTACCATGAGAATATGGAACAGAGCCTCACTTGGCTGCCCCAGTTTCTTTGGTGGTGGAACTCCTGATGGGAAGAGTGCTGGAAGGCCCTTCAAAATCTCAATGGATTGTTGCACTGTTTGAAAAAAGAATTAAAAAGAAAAGCAATGTCTTACTAAAACTGAAATCACACTACAGATTGTTTTTTTTTTTTTAACCAGAAGTTCCTTGATGTCTGTAAAGGGTTATTACAGGATTTAGAATAAATCCACATGTGGTTTTGTCCTAGACCTTAAGGTTTATTCTAAATCCAACCATAAACAATAAATCAAATGTTGATAATTGTTTAGAATTGCAGTTTACTAGCTATTCATGATGTCCAATACAATGCATTCTGATTCAGCATTTCAGTATTTACATGTAGTAATTTTACTGCAAGAAAATCTGATCCCAGTTTGAATTTACAGAGAATTCTTTTGCATTTTAGGAATGCAGTTCATTATAAAAAATAAAAATGTGCTTTAAAGCATTTATTTAGTTAAGAGAGTATTTGATAAGATACTCTCATACACATGAATTCATTTTTAACATCTTTTTTTTGTCAACCTTTTGTGTTGCTTTCCACAAAAGCATGCACTTTGTGTTTGGCAGTCAGACATTTTAGGTCAAATGGTTATATAACAATTCCAAAGAAAGTCAGTCCTTTGAGAAATTAATATAATTGAATTTACCTTCATCTAAAGTCATTGGTGGCCTCATAATCTTTTTCATGACTCCATAGAACTGTAATTTTGAACAGAATACTTTCCATCTTTCTTTCAGTTCTCCGATGTACTTGTGATTGCTAGGTTGAAGAATCCTCTGCAACTCATCCATGACCTGTAAATAATCAATAATACCATGACAAAATATTTCAGAGAACTTCAACTAAATATTCTTGTTTTTTATTCAGTTACTAATTTATATCTTAATGGTCACAATTCTTTTAGGCCTTGTAGGAAAAAAGTTTGATTCCCCAAAAATTCATATTTAAACAGATCATTTTAACAAAGCATACCACTTCGAAATAAAACACAGCACAACTTTTCATACAAACAGACAAAGCAGCTTCACTGTGGTCCTTATTCTGCTACAAAATATAGGGATGACCCTCTCAAGGGTCTGACCTTACTTACACATTTAACAGTTCATTCACTTTAGGCTAAAAATGTGACAAATTAGAGTGTTATTAGAACTGAAGTAGGTTCTGTGCATCATCAACAGCAGTGTAACTGCTATGGAATCACAGCAGCAATCTCTCAAATGTACACAAATTGAGGTATGACAGTAGTCACAGTTGACAATTTTACCTGGGCAAAACAAATAAGGGGAACCGCTTGCACAGTTTTACAAAATTCTTGTCAGAGTGCAAAGGCTGCATTATCTATGGTATTTTAATTCACACTGCATTAAGAAATCAATTGAAATCACAATTGTATTCTGATTATTTGCACAGTCTTGATAAGGACTAGGCACAGCATATTTTAAATGTTGTGCATATTAAAGAGAGACTTAATATAATGAATAGGTGAACTTGCTCTTCACCAATTACACCTAAAGACAAAGAGCCTCAGAGTGTGACAGTGGTTAAACTCAAGACAATAAAACATCTGCATTGTGTCATTAATAAATAAATATATATATATATATATATATATATATATATATATATATATATATATATATATATATATATATATATATATATATATATATATATATAAATACACACACTTTTTTATTTTTTTTTAATGGATCCAAAAGGATGAGAATTTTTGCAAATGTGAACCACTTACATGATCAATTTCCTTGAAACAAGGGTATGCCTCCAAGACTTCGGTGGGCCTGTCTTGCTCCTTCATGACATCTGAATCAATAAATGCCTTTCGGGACTGAAATTCCAAGTCAAGGAGCTGGACTACAGCACTTTTATTTTTATGTTTTTTGGTCTTGTACATTTCCTGGAGTGTCCTGTAGTGCCGTGCCTGGGTTTATGGACTGTCCAGCTGAATGTTTTGACCTGAAGCAAAACAAATGTGATAGTTTGAAAATGTAAATAAAAATTGTACGCAAATTGTTAAGTCCTCATTTAATTATTATTATTATTTTTTTATAAAAATCAACCAGTTGCACATGCTGTAACTGGCCACTTCATTAAGTTCACTTCCTTGTGTCTACACTCACTGTCCACTTTACCTGGAGGCCCAGACCCCGAAGAGGGTATAAGGGCACTAGCAAAGTATACAAAGAAATAGATGGACTACAGTCTGTATTTGGAGAACTATAAAGTGAACCTATATGGTCAGTGGATCTGATAAACAGGACAATAAGTGTAGATACAAGTATCACCAAGGATTAAAACAAATAAAGCAAAACAGCTTATTTCCATTTTGATCTACACAAAACAGTGCGCAGTGCAGACTCGAAGACAAGTAAAAAAAACACCCAATAGGCAGAGGGTAGGACGCGTCTTCTTGTACATCACGTCTGTTAGAGGCTCTCAAATATCAGACGTAATAGCCTCAGCTTACTAACATTTTGGGCAGTAACTTTTTAAAACCAATTTAAATTTTCTTTCTGTTGAAAATAATTACAATGCATAAATCAGTGAAATACCTTTTTTGTTCCCTGCAGTTAACTGAATATTTTTCAATTAACTCTTAGAGCTACACAAATAACAAAAAATACCTACTATAGTACCTACCAGACCAATGGCAACTATAACCCACAGCACCAAGTATTGGGGAGCCCTAATATGGATTTTCCCACCCAAACACCAATAGCAGCCAAATGAAAGAAGACATTAAAATTTCTGACTATTAAAGTAAATAAGGCACTTACAGGCTTCCTCCTGCTCATTGCTCTCTGGTGTACTAGACCTGAATGGAGACTTGTTAAGAAGCACAGTGGAGCCACTGGAATCTGCATCATAATCGTGCAACATACTGCACGGACTGTCCTTTGATCCAGATCCAAATTCAAGCTGTCGTCCCTTTACCCCTGCTTTGGTTTTCGTTCCAGAACTTGGGGTATTCTTTTCAGATGAACGGGACTTCCGGGGGGTTCTCACGTTCTGGAGTCTTTTCATCAGCAATCTAGTAATTGTTTCCTGAAACATATTTTCAATTTTTCAATTTATGGCTCAGTACCTTAAATAATGCTGACACGTACCAACAACCCACACCCAGCTCTATGATTAACTTGAAGTAATCCAGAATAATTACTAAAGGTAGAACTATGAATGCGTAGATACTAATACTGCTATCAAGTAACAGCCCAAAACGATGCTCATTTCCTTTTACTAAAAGATAAAAATGCAGTGATACCTTACCACCTGATAGCACACAAGCTTTGCTGCTGACATCAACTCGATCACTTAAACATCCTGTCTTGGTATATTCCCCCAAGACATACACTGTGCAATTTGAGCTTATTTTTACAAACACAGTCACAACCACTTCCCCAAAAAGGGTTGAGGCTAACAAAGCAGAAACTGCTTACATGTTATTTCAAGTTAGCTATATTTTACATTTCACTCATTTATACTAATTACTTAACTCTAAAGTAGCTTACTGTCTATGGTACCAGAATTGGTAGGAAATTACTTTACACATACTCATACTCAGTCTATTTATGTATCACTAAATAGAACAAGACATTACTCACCCATTCATATTTACATAAGACAGATCGATCACGCAACATTGGATAGTACTCCACCAAACGTTTGGCCATAGCAATTATGTCATGTTTAGATGGATAAGCGAAGTCCTCTACTGTAGCCCACAGAACAGATATCATGTTGGTCACTGTGTTCCGAATCAGTCGACAGCGGAGTTCTTTGGAGAGGGAGCACTCTTGCTCTTCCCAGCGAGTTGCTTTTCAAAGTAATGCTTTCTTGCTTGGTCTAACTCGGAGTCAGTATAGACCACGTACTCGAGGCTAGGCATTTTCATGACTTTGGATGGATTTGGTTTAGAAGTAATGGAAGTACTGGGACCAGTGTCTTTGGATCTAGAGGTGCTGCAGTCAAAACTGTGACAGCACTATAAAGAAAAAACAGATACTATCATAATCAAACAGATACTATCATTAATTTGTAAAGTGCATTACTTGACCTATACACAATTACAAAGGACACAATATGTACCTCATCTTGATGAGCCACAAGCCACATGGCTTTCCTGTGGAAAAAATGTTCAGGACCTGGTAAGAGATCTCTGATGTCATCACGAGAGAGTTCTGCTAGCTGATCTTCAGTGATGTTGGCAGCTGTACACAAAAATGTTCAGTTAAAAAAGACACTAAATGTAATAATCAAGCTACACAACCTTAACTGCAGTGGAGTGATTTACACAATAGCCAACAAGCTAACAGTAAAGTTGACTACAATTATATGTTTACAGTAATAAAAATCATTATCTAATTATTTATTATGTGTGTGTGTATATATATATATATATATATATATATATATATATATATATATATATATATATATATATATATATATATACGCACACACACACATACATACATACATACATACACACACACGGGTGTCAATCACTACTAGGCATCACAACGCAGTATCGTAAAATATAAGCCATGATATGATTCTACTGCAATTTTTGCAACGTTTGTGGCATGCCAAATACTGAAATATGTTTTTATTTATTACTTTTGACTACAGGTTATTTCCTCAAGAAGCATCTAAAAAAGGAAACATTATCTTACTTAAGTCTTTTTATTAAAACAAGACAGAATTGGGAAGTAGACAAATCAACACTCAAAGAATGTTGTCCTTACATTTAAATATTTAACAAATTACTCTTTTTGGTTATTTGCAGTAGCTATTTGACTGTTTCTAACACTAATTTAACAGTACCTTGGTCAGGGCGCCATGCGTTGAAAATTCCGATTCTAAGAATTGCGGTAACTTAGTGCAGATAAACTAGAACAGCGCGTGTTTTTGATTGGGATGTGGATAGGAAAAACAGTATACCAAAAGGATAACGCCTAAATCAAGGGCTTGGGCAATTCTACAGAGCTAACATCTGGGAGCCCAAATGTGTGCTGCCTAAAAATGTCATCAGGTTATCAAAGAACTCGGTTTTACCACTCACAACTTTAATTAAGAAGCTTTTTGTAGAACTACATCGAGTTACATTTGGTTATCAAACGCAAAAACACGGAAGCAAAATAATCTTCACAAATTAAACTAGCTAGCTAATTAGGCTCGCTAGCGTCAACTAGCCTGCTAGGTGGTCATCAACTGCAAGGCAAATTAGGTTAACATATCTAAAACTCTAGATAACTGAAATTACAGGCTCACAAAACTCATTTAATTCAACATTCCAAACGAAAATATGTTATTACCTTTAAGTGCTGCCGTGGAAATATCATCCAACGCCTCCATTGTGTTGAATCGCCTCCGGTGTTGAATTGTAGAAGCGACGTCCTGTTCCAAAAACCGTCAGGCGGGAACTTTTTTGGGGGGGGGGCGGCGTGCCATCTTGTGATTTAAAAGGGGGTGGACAGTTTATAATGATTAATTTGATAATGCAGCACGCTTTGGGTTAACTGTTTGAGTTAATAAAATATATTAAATTAATTACAGCTCTGTAATCATTCACAGCACTTGTTGAGGACCACTTGGAGCAGGTACACGGACAGACAGACACATGGGGGCACCGACCGTCGATTACAGTCGTGTAAAGGCAGCAGGGGAACACGTAGGACATTTGACCATTTTGGGAACTTTGATACTGGGTTATCAGTATACTCAGGATTCAACAGTGAGGGCACAACTGTGGCCTCAGACCCAGCGCCAGCAGATACAGCGGTGGAAATCCCCACGTCACTCGCGGGTGTAGCTGGACCTGAATCTGCCCCCTCTGTTTTACTGACTGAAAACGGACATGAAAATACAGGGGTAAGTAGCAGTTTGCTAAAAGTGCAAGTAAAACATATCTTTATTAGTATATTTAAAACAATCTATGGTCGAATCATGATAAAAAAACAACACTTGCTGTTAATTTATTACCTTGTCAAAGTTCCCTTGACGAAAATGCTTAAATACGTCTTTGTCAACTGCACATTTCTACATTAATAAAGACACTAATTGTTTTTTGTTTGTTTTTTTTCCTGTTAAGGATACTAGTCCACGACAGTACTCAGAGGACAGAACTGTGGCCCGACACACAACTGCTTTCCTGCTTACAGCTAAAGAAAAACATCACCTGTCAGAGGTGTGTTTTGTGCTCATAGTGGATTTCAGGAAAAAAAATTGGTAGTCATATCATTGACACCTGCATAAGTATTAATGTTGATGGTCCAGAGACCCTTGTTATGCACTGCTTTAGGATTTTACTAGAGTTAATGGTGTTTATCCACATTTTGTCGTTATTGTTTCAGAGCAGTGTGAACACAATTGTAGCTGGAGTGCAGCAGTGCCAAACGTTGCTGATCAACAGCCTGAAGGAGTGGATCAGAACAGTATTTCAGAGTAGTTCCGGGAGTCAGTTGGAAAAAGAAGCAATGGAGATATTTGACACGTTAGAAGACCCATTCGCCTCACTTTCAACAACACACATGCGGAACAGAGCAATACAAGAACATTTTAATGTTGTTGAATCAGAAGAAGTTAAGATTGGCCAAAAAGCTTGCAGGGTGAAAAGAAAAGGGTCTAGTGGCCTTGCCATCAATGACATATCCTTTCATTACATTCCTTTAGTGAAAAGTTTGGAACAGTTCTTGTCTCACCCGAAGATATTAGCCATGATCGATCATGGACCACAGAATTCCAGAGATGGATTCTTGTATGACATTGTAGATGGGGATATACTGAGATTTCATCCGTTGTTTTCAGCAAAACCAGATGCTTTACAGATTGTGTTATATACTGATGAAATTGAGATGTGTAATCCTCTAGGTTCTTGTGCTGCAAAGAACAAGTTACTCATGGTTTACTATACACTGGGAAATATCAATCCCACAAACAGATCTAAGCTCTCTGCCATTCGTCTTCTAGCCATAGTAAAGTCAAGTGATCTCTCTGAGTGTGGTGTGGATGCAGTATTACAAAGAATTCAAGAAGACCTGGTTCTTTTGTACAGTGGTGTTCAGATTCATACAGGTAATGGGAAAAGAGAAATTTATGGTGCAGTGATTTCCCTGTGCGGAGACACTTTGGCTCAGCATGAACTGTGTGGATTTAAAGAGGGTGTAGGATTTGCATACAGCAAATGCAGACATTGTGAATGTATTTTTGAGGATATGCAGAACTACTTTAATGAGGATGAATTTGTGAAACGAACTCTGGATAAACATATTAGGCAGTGCAACGAAATTGAAAAGGCCAGCACTGACTTCTTAAGAAACAGTTTAAGAACAACCTATGGCATAAACAGAAAGAGCAAGTTGGTTAATTTTCCAGGTTTTGATCTTATACAGCAAACACCACAGGATGTAATGCATGTTATACTTGAAGGCATAGCTCAATTTGAAGTTAAATGTGTACTGAAACAGCTCGTTCTTTTAGGACAAATTGATCTAGATACTTTTAATTCAGCCATTCTAGGTTTTCCTTATGCTCTAACAGACGTCAGAGATAAACCATGCCCTATCACATATGCCACCCTGGCATCAAATGATAACAAAATCAAACAATCGTCAGGACAGATGCTTGTTTTGCTTAAGATCTTGCCATTTTTGTTTAATTCTGTTGAAGGAAATCAGTTTGTTAAATTTCTTCTTGAACTGATAGAAATTGTTCAGATTATCTTTGCACCTGTTATCTCTCTTTACACTGTATCAAATCTGAAAGTACTTATTGAGCAGCATTTGAAGCATATGAAAGAACTTTTTCCTGAGATTAACATCACTCTGAAGCACCATTACTTGATTCATATCCCATCCCAGATTAAAATGTTAGGTCCAATGGTTAGACACGTGTATGCGGTTTGAGTCGAAACATTGTTTTTTAAAAAAATGGTCATCAAAATTGAACTTTAAAAATGTCTGTAAGTCTTTGGTAAAACACAGTCAAATGTATGAGTGTTGCCAGAACGCTAACACTTTAGACCACTCTATTTTTAACAAAGAGCAGGAGTTAGGACCAGCATCAGAGGTGAAGAATATGACTTATCTGCAAGAAAAATGTAGAGACTTCATTGACATTGAAGGAATAGATCATGCAGTGTCTGTCAAATGGCTTATTTTAAATGGCAACAAGTATGTAAGTCAAAAGTCTTTTATTGTTACCAGTGCCACTGATGATGATATGCCTGTATTTGGTCTCATACAAGATATATTTGTCATAAATTCAACACTGTGTTGTTTTGAGATTCAATCATAGAACACACTGTGCTTTGACAAAGATTTCTTGTCATATACAGTTGAAATTCCCTACCTTGCACAAGCAAATGAACTAGTGGTGGCAGACAGTCTTGTTGATTTCACCTCTTACTACACATTTTGCAACAGTGAAAATATCTATATTCCTGTGAAGTATTCACTTGCTGATATCATTAGGCTTTACAAAGCATCTAAAAATTCGTAAGTGTACATATGAAAACTACATCCATGATGCAAATATGTTTTCATGTATTTAAATTGCCAAGCACTATGTTAATCACTGGGTTGGTGATATCAGATTCCTGTAAATGTTACAATAAACACTGTGAATATGTATTGTTATGAAGTATTATTATGAGAAGTGAAATGGGGGTCAGAGTCACAGTTTGGTTATTTTCCTTCTCCACCCTGCCCAAAACATTGGTCATTACAGATTTAAATCAGGTCTGCTTAAGCAGGAAAATCACCAAACTGTACTGGAGTCTGGTCCTCCAGGACTGGAGCACCCAGTTCTTGGGTTTTGAGGTAAATAAATGAGATGGTCCTGTACAAGCACCGGCCCTGTTAAGCACTTCGCTGTTAGTGGCAGATTGATTCTGTATGTCTTTCTAAGAAGTACTTTTGTGAAGTAATGTTATAATTCCTTAGTGCATGTCTGTGTAATACATGATGCAAGCATCATGACAAATAAACAATATTGAATGTTTTTCGGTCCGATCTCAAAATCCTTGAAGTAAGACAATTTAAAAGCAGCCTAATTCTTAAAACAAGTGAAAATGCCCTGATTTTGTATTTTAAATATGGATGCACAAATGATAATACCTTGAACATTTACTTTTTGTGCTAATTTTGAGCCCTAAATAACTTAAAATGAGGTAAAACGTCTAACTAAGGCTGATCAAGGTAATTGTTCTAAAAATAAGCAAAATAATCTTACACTTAAAATGCTTTGTAATACAAAAATTCTTATCAGAGAAAAAAAGATTTATTGTCTTAATATAAGATCATTTGACTTGCTAAGATTTTGTTTTTTGCAGTGTAAATAGTACTTCATGGGTTCTTACTTCCCTGCTACAGCACTCAAAAATGGAGCCGCCAAGGTTTGGTGGTTCTAATAGTATTTTGCTAATGGATTGGTTGCATGCTGTTGACGCCTTTAGGCAGGCCATGGGGTTTTCGGATATGCAGATTCTGACTGAACTACCTCGCTTTCTCTGTGGTGAACCTAGTCGCTGGTTCCACATTCTTTAATCTCACTTGAATAGCTTGGATCAGTTCTCTGAGCTCTTTCAAAAAGCTTTTTTGCCGTCGGACAATCAGGAAAGAATCTGGAAGGGTATTCTTGATCGCTTTCAAGCCCATGATGAACCTCTTCCGACGTTTGTAGCACACATGCTAAGCGAATTCAAAAAGCTCAGATGCCCTCCAGCTGAACCAGATCAAGTTGAACTTGTTAGTAAACATGCACAGGAAAAGTACACGATTGCCTTGTATGGCACTCGTATATCCTCAGTCGCAGATCTTTTGTTGCGTGCGCATGAGTTGCATGCTGCGCTTGGACATCGGGACTTGAGTAGCCCCGCAGTAGTTCCTACCAAATCGGCCAAAGCTGTTGTCTGCTTTAAGTGTTCTTTGCCTGGTTACACTTCTCGTACTTGTCCTCAGTGTAACCCTAGTCCTTCTCAAGGGGACAGTGCTGGCAAGGAATGGGTGACTGAGTTCTCGTCACCACTCCAGGGTAGATCGGACACCCGAGTTGTGGACCGGGAGCAGTTTAGGAAGAAAGGCCAGACATCGAGGTATGCGAAAGGTGGGGGACAATATCGACATGGTGGTCAACACTCCTCAAGAGATGCGGATGTACCTACTAATCATGTGACTACGGAGCCGGAAGTACATCACTTAGGGCATATAGTGGATACTTCCTCTAATGCTTCTTGGAATACGCCTTTTTGTGTAAGTGTGAAACTCAAGAATCAGGTTGTGTCAGCCACACTTGACACTGGTGCCTCATTATCTGCTGTATTGGCGGATTATGTGGATAAAGACATAGCGGGAAACGTGAAGTGTGAACCGTGGACCGCCCCTCCACTGAAGTTGGCTGATTCAGCTTACTGTGATCCAGTGGGAGTCACATGGTTGCCAGTCTGGTTTCAAGGCCAACGTTTTTTCCATCGCTTTGTGGTCTTGACTACAATGTCCTCATCTCTTATTCTGGAGATGGATTTCATGATCAGAGCATCCATCTCCATCCATGTCCCAACCAGAACTGTTACTCTGGGGGCACAAAGTGTGCCTTTCAATTTGGAAAATGAGGATAGTATTTATTCAACTTATACTGTGACAACAAATAATACACGAAAGCGGAGGAGTAGCAGAGAACTTGGAGCTAGGCTCGTGTGTTTATTATTCGCCTCTTTTTCTCAGCATGCGTCACAGAAAGCGGTAACCTGGAGAGACCATCTGCATTTGCATGTAACTCTGATTTCCGGTACTTGATGTCGTACGTATGAGCAGAGAGCAGCAACGCCCACCGTTGCATTCGACTGGCAGCTAACGAGGGAATGCCCACATGCGGCCCAAAAATAGTGGTCAGGGGATGGTGATCAGTCAAAAGGGTGAAATTCCGTCCAAATAAGTACTGGTGAAATTTACGAACACCAAATACAATGCCAAGGGCCTCGCGCTCAATCTGGGCATAGTGGCTTTCTGCTTTGTCCAGCGTGCGCGACGCAAAGGCAATAGGCTTTTCTTCTCCATTGGGCATGATATGTGACACAACCGCCCCAACCCCATAAGGAGAAGCGTCACATGCTAGTTGTAATGGCAATGATGGATCAAAATGTGTCAGAACGTCAGACTTTAGCAGAGCTTTCTTTGATTCAGCAAAAGCCTGTGCACACTGATCCGACCATCTCCAGGCTTTATCTTGACACAGCAGCTGATGGAGTGGTTTCAGTAGAGACACCAGGTTTGGAATAAACCTGCCATAGTAATTGAGCAGCCCTAGGTAAGACCGAAGCTGGCTTACATTCTGCGGTGCTGGTGCCTCCACTATTGCCTTGACCTTGGACGGAGCCTTATGCAAACCTTGTGAGTCAATTACATGTCCCAAATATTAGACAGATGGCTGGAAAAACTCACATTTGGATCTTTGAACTCGTAGTCCATACTCTTTCAGCCGCTGCAATGTAGCATCCAAGGTTCTCAAATGCTCCTCTTTAGTCTTTCCAGTAACCAATATGTCGTCCAAATAACACTGGACTCCTACTAGACCATTCAAAATTTGATCCATAGCTCTTTGGAAAAGAGATGGGGCTGATGTGATACCATATGGCAGACGACGGTAACGATAAAGTCCTTTGTGTGTGACTATGGTGAGCAATTCTCTTGAGCTTTCATCCACATGCATCTGGAGATAGGCTTGGCTAAGGTCAATTTTGCTGAATGTTTGTCCTCCAGCTAGCTCAGCGAACAAGTCGTCAATGTGGGGCAGTGGGTATTGCTCTGCCTCCAACAGAGGATTAAGCGTGACTTTGAAATCCCCGCATTTCCGGATGGACCCATCTTTTTTTATCACTGGCACAATGGGTGTGGCCCAATTACTCACGCTGACTGGTTCTAGAACCCCACTCTTAACTAAGGATTCTAGATGGGCTTCTACCTTAGGCCTAATCGCATAAGGAACTGGACGCGCTTTCAGAAATTTGGGCTTGGTGTCTGACTTAGTGTCCAATTTGACAGTAATGTTTTTCATACTCCCAAGTTCGTCCTTAAACAAGTCGGCATGTTTGTTAAGGATCACTTTGAGTCCCGTTTCCTCCTTTGACATCATGCGAATTGCAGGCCAATCCAGTGTAATTTCATCTAGCCAAACACGACCAAACAGAGATGGGTAATTCCCATGCACCACAAACAACGGCAGTTTAGCTGTTTGCTTATTCAGCTGCACAGTGACATCGACAACACCTCTCACAGGCACCTGTTCACCAGTATACGTCTTCAATGTGATGCTAGATGGCTTCAAAGACAGGTGCTGTAGGGACTTTTTGTACACACTTTCCGAAACAATGGAGACTGCTGCACCAGTGTCAATTTCCATGCGTACTAGCTGTCCTTCAATTAATGGAGAAACCCAGTATCCCCGTGAACCACCAGTAACGGTCAGTATGTTGAGCCCTATCTTCTCTTCTGAACTGTCACACTCAATGCCTTGACTCTGCTGGACCTTGTTCACACATTTCTTTCGTTGGAACACCTGATTAGGCTTTTTGTGGATCTGCTTTTTGTGTGTTCCCTTTTTAGTCTTACATGCACGTTCAATGTGACCCTTATTTCCACATCGTCTGCACTCCAAATCCTTGCACCAGCACTCCACAGCTAGATGGCCTGGCTTATCGCAACCTGTAGCATTTGCTCACTGTCTTAGTCCTTTCAGCAGCTACTTTGTTCAGTTTTACATTGGTACTGAACTGATGTGCCTCCTTAGCAGCTAACTCCATAGATGTGCTTATTTCGATGGCCTTTTCCAATGTGAGTGCATGTTCAGTTAGCAAGCGCTTCTGTGTAGCTTCATTTCTCAGTCCGCACACAAGCCTATCTCGAATGGTATCATTCAGCACAGTGTCAAATTCACAATGCACAGCAAGCTTTCTTAGAGCAGCCACGAAGCTCGCTACTGACTCGCCCTCCTCTTGGCTCCTTTTGTGGAATCTAAAGCGTTTGGCAATAACTAATGGCTTCGGTGAGAAATGAGCCGACAGAGTTTCGACAATCGTATCATACGTTTTGCTTCCTGGCTTGGCCGGCTGCACTAAAGAGCGCAACAAACTGAACGTCTTTGGACCCATTACACTCAAAAACGTCGGCACTATTTTATCTCTTTCAATGCCGTTTGCCTGAACAAAGTTGTCAAATCGCTCAGTGTATGAACTCCACTGCTCTGTCCCCTCACACGGTAACGTTCTTTCCTGCACGTCTTCTAATGCTCTTTGAAGCACAAACACTGGCGGTTGCGTTTTAAAAAGACCAATCCAGCATTTTTTTCACTCACGACCGCCGCTTTACAGCCGCGCCGCCACCGTTTTTCCTTCGCCGTTTTTCAGCCAACCAACGCGAATGGAGACTTCGAGCAGCCCTTTTCCACTCGCCCAGTCCCAGTAGATTGGCGCTACCACGGCAAAAACAGTTCCATTATCCTCGTCGCCAAGTTGTTGTGTCTTCAGTATTTATTCAACTTATACTGTGACAACAAATAATACACGAAAGCGGAGGAGTAGCAGAGACCTTGGAGCTAGGCTCGTGTGTTTATTATTCGCCTCTTTTCTTCACGGTACAGGCATACTCGAGTCATGTTGTATATAGTGACACCTACTGGACTTCCAGGAGATACTCAATACATGACATCTGCCACTGACCTATGTTCACTGGAAGGGCCGGACCTACCTCACTCACAGCCTAATGACTCTTTAATTGATCTTGATGGCTCAGCGCTAGACCCCATACAGAAGGACAAATTAGGAAGTCTGTTGGAGGATTTCCGTAGTCTATTTTTGAAGCTTGTCTGGGTCATACAACAGTTGCTGTCCATCACATTGAAACTGGGGATGCGAGACCTATTAATCTTCCTCCATACTGTACTTCACCCTTAAGAAGAAGCTCATTGAGGAGCAGATTCAGTCTATGCTGAAGGATGGTATCATCGAACCTGCTTCAGGTCCATGGTCAGCGCCAGTTGTCATTGTTCCCAAGCCTTCAGGAGAAGCTAGATTTTGTGTGGACTATAGGGGTCTGAATCAGGTGACGGTAAAAGACAGATATCCTCTACCAAAAGTAGACAAATCTCTTGATTTCCTTGCTCGGGGGAAGTTTATCTCTACTCTTGACATGGCCCATGGGTACTGGCAGGTTGGGGTGGAAAAAGGATCCAGAGCAAAGACTTTTATGCTTTTGTGTCTTACTGTGGATTATTCCAGTTCAGGGTCCTGCCCTTCGGTCTGTGCAATGCCCCTGCAACGTTTCAGAGGGTCATGAACACCGTTTTGGCAGGCCTAATCTACAAATGTTGTGCGGTTTACCTTGACGACATTGTGATTGCTTCGCCAACGTTTGAGCAGCATCTTCTGGACTTAAGGGAAGTTTTCTTGCGACTGGAGAAGGCTGGACTTACCCTTAAGCCGGGGAAATGTCAGTTTTGCCGGAAGGAGCTAAAGTTCTTGGGTTACAAGGTTTTGCCTGATGGTATTCTTCCAGACTCTGATAAAATTGATGCCGTGTTGAAGTTTCCTGTGCCCACTGATGTTAAGCAAGTGAGACAATTCTTGGGGCTTACCAGGTATTACCGCCAGTTTATTCACAACTACGCTCAATTTGCGGAACCCTTGTTCGCTCTTACCAAACACGACACACCATTCATGTGCATGTCTAATGCAACGAGACGAAGCTGGTAGAGAGGTGGCTATCGCTTATGCTAGCCGAACCTTGCACAGGTCGGAGAAACCTTACTCTACAACGGAGAAGGAGTGTTTGGGTGTCATTTGGGCCCTTGAACACTTCCGCCGTTATATTGAGGGACTCCCGGGCACAGTGTATACCGACCACAGTAGCCTTAAATGGCTCATGTCACGTCCAAACCCCTCTGGACGCTTGGCCAGGTGGTGCCTCAGGCTCCAGGATTTTGATGTTCGGTTTGTCCATAAGCCGGGTCTCAAGAATACTGTTCCTGATGCTTTGTCCAGGAATCCACAACAAGGGAGCATAGGCCCTACTGATGTACTGCCCAGATATGCCGTTATAGCGAGCCGTGGTCTAGCATCTCAGTCGTGGCCGAGCTTGTTGACAAAGAACAACTTCGCGGTCTGCAAAGGGAAGATCCAGTTGTGACTGAGATCTTGAGGAAACTGGAGGACCCGCAAGGTACTCGCTCTGTTGAGGAGTGGGAAGACAAGTTTGTCACCTGCGATGGTCTTGTGTATTACCGGGACACAGAACACAGTTGTAGCTTACATCCGCTCAGCGACTTGAAGATGTTTGTTCCTGAATCGCCGAGGGGGTTGCTTCTCAAATATTATCACGACCACCCGACTGCTGGTCATCTTGGGTTCACAAACTCCCTGGCCAGGCTAAAAATGCGTTTTTTCTGGCCAAAAATGAGAAAAGATGTTAAGTCTTATGTCCTTTCGTGTCCTGTGTGCCAGCTAACTAAACCATCTCAGCTGAAGCCTGCTGGTATGCTGGTCCCAGTGAGTCAACCTGAGACTCCTGAGAATACTGTACAGAGAATTCATGACCACGCTCATGCATCCCTGAAATCAAGTCATGTGCGACAGAAGCGCCACTATGACAAGACACGCTGCTCCATTGTTTATGAACCAGGGGATCTGGTTCGCTTGAAAAGCCATCCACGTTCAGATGCGGTTGCAAATTTGACCGCAAAACTGGCTCCTGTCTTTTCCGGCCTCTACAAAGTGGTTAAAAAACTTTTTGATGTGAACTATCGTCTCTCGGGGGTGGATGGTACAGACATGGGTGTGGTTCATGTGGTGAACCTCCAACCTTTTCGTGCGCGGTCCACACCTTACACTGAGTCTCACAGCTACCTCACTTCAGGCACTGCTGATAGTCAGGATAGCTCCTCCAGTAGGGTGGTTGATAGTTTGAGTCCAGCATCCTGTGAAAAGCCGGAGTTTGAAATTGGTGAACAGGTGGCTGTTGAGGGTACACATGTGTCAGATAAGCCTGTATACTCTAACTCTAGTCAGATTACACTCTCGCAGCCTCTGGCTGATATGTTTGTTAAGGAGAGGGATATGCCGCTCACTCACTCTTATGACTTGAGGAGCAGAGTCGGTCGTTCAGACATGCTTGACACTCACACAACCCTTAGGTTAGGTCATGACATTAACAGTGCCACGGATGATCTTAGTCAGGTATCAGCGCCAGACTTTGGATTTTCCTTTACTCATTATAATCTCAGACCACGACGTCGACTTTAGGGACTCTGACTGACTGTATGGGACTGGGTTTTGGTTTTCTGTTGAAACCTAGTTTCATGTTTATTTCGGTAATCCTGCTTTAACTTTTGGTATGTTCAGAAATTGTTTAAAAAAAAAAACGGGTAATTTTGGAGACTGTGTTTTTTCTCTGTTATTTTCTAAAGTGTTGTTTTTTGTACCTCTCAACGCTTTTATTTCCCCTGTACCATGTCATGTATGTGTGGTATACTGTGCTGTACCCTGTGCCAAGCTTTGTAGGCGGCTGGGGTCAGCCTTTTTCATGCTGGGGGTAATATGTAACGGTCACTTTAAGTGCCGGCATTGAGCGCCCATATGTCGAGAGCGCGAGAGAGGAAAAATTCCAGCTAAAGATTTACTAGAACGGCACACGGTTCTGCGATTGTAACCACGAGGTGTGGGTGCTCCCCTGCCCAATAAAGGATCCAGTTCTCGAACGTCTGTCTCCCGCCTGGACTTTCTTTTATGGTGGTCGGGAAAGCAGCTAACTCCCTGTGGCTTTCTACTGAGTTTGTTACAATGTCTACGCCATGTCTCTTAAATACACCTTATAGCAGAAGGTCTGTTTTTGTCACGTGTTGTTCTTATTCATATGTAACTATGTAAACTATGAAGAAACAATTTCCATACCCTGTGGACCAGCTCGACTGGAGATCTTTGGTGATGGCTCAGGCACTCTTCTTTTCCTCTTTCACTGTCTGAGCCTTGCAAGTTAACATGTCTCGCTTTCTCCCTCCTCCATATCTTCACCGCTGTGGTGTTCTCCCACCTCCTCCTGTCCCTGGTTGCCTTGGCCTTGTGTTTTATCGCTGTTATGTTTCTGTTGCCCTTCTCTCTCTCCTTCCACCCTTTCTCTCTCTCTCTCTCTCTCTTTCTTTCTCTCTCTCCTCTCACTCTCTTTCTCTCTCTCTCTGTTTCTCTCTCTCTCGCTCTCTCTCTCTCCTTCCACCTCGTCTTCCTTCTCTCTCTCTCTCTCTCTCTCTCCTCTCACTCTCTTTCTCTCTCTCTCTCTCTCCTTCCACCTCGTCTTCCTTCTCTCTCTCTCTCTCCTTCCACCTCGTCTTCCTTTCTCTCTCTCTCTCTCTCTCTCTCTCCTCTCTCTCTTTTTCTCTCTCTATTTCTCTCTCTCTCTCTCTCTCTCTCTCTCGCCCTCTAACTTTACAATGTTTTCCTTGATGTTGAATTAATATTAGCTTAGCTACTTTACACAGAACTAATGTCAGACCCAGCCAACATTTCATGTATAACTGGCGAAATAACGTTCTTCAACCTGATTTTTATAATCTCAAAATTAGCATCGTAACTGTGCTTTCATTATTAATTTCTTGATAGATAGTTTATCAGTTTTTACCTCATTCCTCCCATGTCCTGGCGTGCCCTGGTTCCCTCGCTTCGCGCCACTTCGCGCCACTTCGTGTTTGTTTTCCAAACAAATCAGTCTTTGGCGGCTCTGACGTCATCTCGTGCTGCATTCACTGCAGGCGAACATTGGAGATTCGCGGTCGTAAATGTCAAATTGGCTGTTGGTTTTCTTTTAATTCGCTGTTGCCAACTGGGGTGGCAGCAGGGGTGGCAAGGCTTTTTCCATGCCACCCCGGTAGATCGGTCCATGCTCCAAGGTAAGTATGAAATGCAGAACACACAAAATGTTGGCACAAAGGTAAACAAACAATCACTGAATGAGAAACCAAATGTGTTATTTATTTTATAGAGATTATTCTGTTTGTTTTGTTCCAGGTGTAGTGGAAGCTCAGTCTTTTGTTATGAGGCAAGTTATGAAAAGCCTTTTAACTCTCTCATGTCAAGTCTTTCAAATGCCTCCGCATAGACCAGAACAGTACAAAAGATTATTTCCCTTTAACTGGTGAGATGCGCCGCTGAGAGGATGTTGTCTGAATGGCAGGGTACACGTTAAAAACAACAGCAAGTGAGGGGTGCTAGTGAACGAGCGATGGAGTAGGTAGCGGTTTGCAGCGCTTTTCAGAACTTTTAGTCATTTAAGTGATATTTGGGCGTAATCCAGATCAGAATTCTTTTCACTTTATATCCAACTTGCACATCTAACGAAAGGGAAGGTGAAATATGACCAGCAGGACCACTAAAGGGCATACTTCTGCCATTCCGTCCAGTGGGCCTGCTAGGGCTAATGCGGCGTCACCCCCTCAGGACTCTGGTGATTCAGATGACCCTGTTTTCGAAAGGCTGGGACGGCGGTAAGCCCTTATTCAAATCATGGCCTTTAAGGAAGAACTTGTGGCAGCGTTGCAGGCAGAATTTGCGAGCATTTTCAAGAATGAGATTCGAGTGGTGTTTGAAAAAGCGAAATGTCTGCTATTAAACAAGAGATGCAAGCCGTCAAATCGGAAATTTCCAACTTTAAGACTATTATACGGTAGGATGTAGCAGTGATGGAACACACCATGGAACAAATGGAAAAGGGGTTTTCTGGATGTTCAGATGATGTTGTGGCATTGCAGCATACAGTACAGCAACTCTTAAAGCAGGTGGCTGCTTGAGGCAAATGTGAAGATTGGAAGCAAGATCCAGGTAAACATTGGATAAGGGGGTACAGAGGAGGAGGCAGCGAGTATAGCGGCTATCTCTGCGCTCTGAAGATGCCTCAGTTAGAAAAGGCCCTACTGGATAGAGCACACAACCTACAGACACCCCGAGGAGGGAGCACTCCTAGAGCATAGGGACCTTACCTATAGACTGCTCTAATATTCTGCGCCGCCAGAGGAGAGGAAGCGGTGTATTTTTTCCTTTATGCCTCTTATCTCTATCCTCCCTTTTTTCCTTCCCTTGCCTCTCTTTTTCCCCTCCTTCCCTCTTTCTTTTCCCCACTTTTTCTCATCCCTTCTATCCTTCTCCTTACTTTCTCCACCACCTCCCCTTCCTCTTTTAACTCTCCTTTTTCCTCTCCTTTTTCCTCCTTTCTTTTCTCTTTTCCCTTTTCTCCCCCTTTTACTCCTCCCCCTATCCTCCCCTCTTTCTATCTTTTCTTTTTTCTTTTTATTTTTCTTTTTCTTTTCCCTCTATCTTCCCCCTTCTTCTTCCCTCTTCTCT
>JAMWET010001666.1:170000-172500 GCA_024036415.1 Prochilodus magdalenae | reverse complement strand
TTAGATAAGAGTACAGATCTGAGGATGTGCATTATTATCTGGGTGCTGCTTTTTCTGACTGGTTGTATATTGAGATAGTGTAATCTGGCTGACCATCTGTGGATAGTGGACCGTGTTGCCTGATATGAGATATCTCTTCTGTTTCTATTTTCCAGCTGCAGTCAATGGAGACCAAGCCTGACTTGAAAGGAAGGGGCGTGGCCAGTGTTCCATGTCCGTCTCAGGTGAGTGAAACATTGTTAGACTGGGGGTTAAATTAGGTTTTAGGTTCCAGGCATTCTTTCCAGAGTGGCCTTCATGTTTATTACCTATACGGTTACGGTGGAGTCGTCAAGGTAGACTATTTTAGAGAGGCGGAGTCTCTCCAAAGCAACGACGGGCAGAGGTGAAAAACTGTGCCCTAAAGTTGTGGAGCAATTTTAGAAAAATGTTCCTCAATGTAAAATTGTGAAGGCTTTGGATGTCCCACCATCTACAGTACATGACATCATCAGCAGATTCAGAGTCTGGAGAAATGCCTGTCCAATGAAAGGATATTGCAGCAGGACGATGCACTGCACCATTCAGGGCCAACTTGTCCAGAACTGGTCTGAGTAGGGTTCTTGAGCGTTCCAATGACTGGTGTGGATCGCACATTCACCTGATATGAGACCAGTTGAGGCTTTCCGTGATCAGGCCTCGTTCAATCTCTGATCATACTCCTCTTTAACTCTCTCACATGTATTTACACAGTTACTTGGCTTTTCTAGGAGATGCCGTATCTGTTAACACAGCGTAACTCACCCAGACGACAACTAGAGGGTCATAAACCATCACCCAGCACCGAATTCCAGCCAACTCCAGTGAGTCCCTGACTCTCTCTCTATATAAGTCACACTATCTCCCTATGAGTCTCTCTCTCTCTTCCTCACCCCCTTTCTCCCTCTCTCTCTCTCTCTCTCTCTCCGTCTCCATTTCTGCGTTTGTTCTTTATGTGAACGCATGTATATGTGCTTCTAATTCGTGATCTCATTGTCTCAGTTCATGGGCACCAATCTGTCCTGCGCAAACACGAGTCCATCTCCTTCAGTTCCCACCTCAGGTAAACAACACACAGACCCCAAAGCCTGCTATGCCTCGCTCCTTTCATAACGGGGTTCACTGTCTCATGTTATTGCTCTGTATGTGCACCACAGTTCACGCCCTGAGACCTGCCGATATCAAGGTGGTGGGAGCATTAGGAGACTCTCTCACGGTGAGCACTACCTCATCTATACCCCTCACGCACTCGTCCTGCTCAGAGCAGCTGTAGAGGACTGAATAAACGTATACAGTGTGATGTGTGTAAGACTACATGCTCCAGATCATGCCTGCAGTTACCACAGGGACTTTTAACGCTTCTAGAGAACATTCCAGGCCAGAAGAGTGAGCTCCAATGAAACAGGGTTGTGATGTCACTTCCTCTGTTGAAAACAGGCAGGCAATGGAGTGGGTGCAGCTCCGGACAACCTGCTGGATGTCTCAACGGAATATCGTGGCCTGGCGTGGAGGTACAGGACTTGCAACCCACCCAACACACTGCAATGACTCAACAACTAGTACTTAGTATTACCCAACTTAACACTACACGTTCAGTGATGTGAAAGTAATCAATGTTTGGGGGTCTGTTCTGAGATGGTGTATCAAAAACTGTGTCTTTGGTGTGACCAGAAGTACAATAGATGGACTTTTCCATCCTATTCATTCTTAATAGCAAAAAAACAAAACAAAAAAAAAACCATGCACCAGATCAAAAAACTTTAGACAAGACACCGTTCCTAAAAAGACTGTGAGGATGGACAGACAGACTGTGATGCGCGCTGAGTTAAAAGCAAAGCTAGGTTTATTAAACAGGCTCGTAGCACAACACAGCAGCAACAAGGCACAAGCAGACATAACCAAGAGGGCAAGGACTGAGTCAGAGTAAAGAGACAGGCAGAAGTCAGAACCAGGCAAACCAATCAGATCAGCAACAGTATTAAAAGGGGAAAGACAAAAGACAAAACCAGAAAGTCAAAAGGGAGTCAAACCAGGCAAGCTAACGAGAATAACAACAGGGAGACCCCCTCAGTACGCGCGCTGAGGCAATACTTCGCAACGGCTCAGTGGGAGAGAGGCATATTTGTACCAGAGGCTAATCAGCTACAGGTGAAATCAATATTCTGGAGACTTACACCTCGGAGACGGAACGGGACTGGGAGATGGTGGACATGTGACTGTGATGTCTTCACGTGGTGGATTATGGGAAACAGAGTCCAGGAGATTGAGGATGAGAGGAGAGCCAGCAGGCGTGACAAAGACTGAACAATTTGGAGTTGGAATGGTGACGATATGTAAAAAACTACAGGAAGAAGAAAAAGAAGAAGAGGACGAAGATAAAGCGAAAAAAGATAAGGAAGAAGAAGATGAAGAAGAAAAATATGAAAAGGAAGATGAAGAAGATGAAGAAGATGAAGAATTATGAAGATGAAGAGTATGAACA
>JAMWET010001666.1:145000-162500 GCA_024036415.1 Prochilodus magdalenae | reverse complement strand
AGAGAACCATCTACTGAGGACCTTTCACAGAGAACATTTTACACAGAACCTTCTACTGAGGACCTTCTACAGAGAACCTTTTACACAGAACCTTCTACAGAGACCCTTCTCTTCACCTTCTCTGTATTCTAATGACACCGTGCGGTGTGTGTTTATATGTTTGGCTGTACACTAATATAGAAATATCTCTTTCCTCAGTTCACAAGTTGCGGCCGGGTGACATTAACGTGGTTGCCGCTGTTGGAGACTCGATCACTGTAAGTGTGTGATACAGAGTTGAGTGTGTCTGTGTGTCTCATCACTAGCACTTCTAACACACCGCTGTGTTTCACTTCACGGCCTTTCTCCTAGGCTGGGTTTGGAGCTAAAGCCACCAACCTAAATGAGTTGACTATTGAGGAGAGGGGCGTGTCCTGGAGGTAAGAGGCTGTGCCCTTAGACCACTGTTCTTATTCCAGTTTGATGATAGATCCAATCATCAAATCCAGCTCAGTAGCGTTTACAGAGCTGTAGTTAAATTATTCTGAAGCCTGAGATTCATATGTGACTAGTCGTCACATCACTGTATTCATATACACCGTAGAGTCACATTATTATGACCACTTCCTACTTTCGATGGCGGCAGCATGTAGCTCATGTAGGAAGTCATGTTTTCGTGGTATTCTCTGGGCCCCCTCATCCATGTAGAAGCCTCTCTGAACCCATCTGGGTGTAAATCCATCCTGGCAGATCACGGACACCCATACATGCTGATTGTCCTCCCTGGGGCGGATGGGATTTTCCAGCAAGCCGCATGTCACACAGCTACAAACGTCCCACATGGAAGAGCATCACCAAGACTTCCAAGTACTACCCTGGCCCTCTATTTTCCAGACTTGAAACCAACTGAGCCTCTGTGGACCACCTTGGTCGTCATGTTCGCTCTATGGATCCTCCACCACATACCCTCCAGCAGATGTGGGATGTACTGCAGTCAGCATGGCTCCAGATACCTGTGATAACCTACCAGGACCTTACTGAGTCACTCCGAGTCCATCAAGCTGCCGAACCCTATGGTGTCTCCTCTGTGAACACTATGGTAACTGTCTAGCCACGCTAATGTCAGTGTACTGTGCTTTTTGAACTACAGCACATAGCACTCTCAGGGTCATCTTCAGTGACGAGTCCCGCTTTAGTCAGAAGCCTGGTGTCCCTCCACCTCCACCCCTACCGCACCATCTATAGGAACTGTGTGAGGATATTCAAGCTGCATGGGATGGATTATCACAGGACACCATTAGGAACCTCTACAGCTCCATACCGAGACGTCTGCCATGTTGGGTTAGCAAACACGGCGGCCCGACGCCATACTGAGAGACAGACTTCTGTATGTGTAGCTCAATAAATATTGATCATATCAGTCTAAATTTATCATCAGTTATTGATCCTGGTCACTTTATCTTCCTTCCCAACAGAGTTGCACTCCCACACCTCCTTCTGGGTGTGGCTACTCTATTGATGATAAGTGTATAATTGAAAGCCACTGCTAATCCGTCTCCACAGATATTAGGAATATGTTTTTCGTCCTCTTGCTGTGTTTCTAATGGTCATCGTGATTTGATTGACAGCATCGGTGGAGATGGTAATCTGGAGACGGTCACCACAATACCCAGTGAGTGTTCTCTCCTTTACCTTTTCTCTTATTTAGGCTACTGTGCTGCACTCGCTCTCATTTTTTCTGTGTGTTTCTTCATAACAGTAGACTGTTTGAAAGCACTGCGATCACTGTGTGTTGTTTACAGCTAGACAGCGATGAATGGAGTCTGTTGTTTACACTGTTGTTTGTTCTCTTGACAGAAATGAATACAGGTGCTGTTGTTTACTCTTTCAGACATCCTGAGGAAGTTCAACCCTAACCTGTTCGGCTTCTCAGAAGGAAGCAACAAGAGGCCCAATGGCTTCAATATGGCTATCGGTGGAACCAAAGCCATGTAAGCTCACATGCTCATACACAGTCTCTCATGTATACACGTATGCATGTAGATCGAAATGTACTCAGTTCACCTTCTCTGATTTCCCAGAGGTATACCTGCACAAGTGAAAGACCTGATCGACGCCTTAAGGAACAGCTCAGTAAGTCAGTTCTGATTATTGCAGTTCATGCATATATGCAAATATGTACACTGCTCAAAAAAATAAAGGGAACACTTTTTAATCAGAGTATAGCATCAACTCAGTTCAACTTCAGGGATATTGATCTGGACAGTTAAGTAGTAGGGAGGGCCGTTAATCAGTTTCAGCTGCTTTGGTGTTAATGAAATTAACAACAGGTGGAGTAGAGGGGCAACAATGAGACACCCCCCCAAAACAGGAATGGTTTAAATGGTCATTGACATTTTGTCCCCCCTCATCTTTTCCCACTGATTTGTCGCTAGTTCTGCAGTGGACTTGGGTCAGCCTCACTACTAGTACCATGGTGCGGTACCTGGACCCTACAGAGGTTGCACAGGTAGTCCAACTACTGAAGGATGACACATCAATATGTGCCATTACCACAAGGTTTGCCTTGTCTCCCAGCACAGCCTTAAGAGTACGGTTCAGATTCCAGGAGACAGGCAGTTACTCTAGGAGAGCTGGACAAGGCTGTAGAAGGTCCTTAACCCCTCAGCAGGGCCGGTATCTGCTCCTTTGTGCTAGGAGGAACAAGATGAGCACTGCCAGAGCCCTACTGCTGTGAATGTGTCTGACCAAACAATCAGAAACAGGCCTCATGAGGGCGGCCTGAGGGCCTGACGTCCTGTAGTGGGCCCTGTGCTCACTGGCCAGCACCGTAGAGCTCGATTGGCATTTGCCACAGAACACCAGAATTGGCAGAACCGCCACAGGTGCCTTGTGCTTTTTACAGATGAGAGCAGGTTTTACCTGAGCACATGTGACAGACGTGACAGGCTCTGGAGACGCCGTGGAGAATGTTATGCCGTCTGCAACATCATTCAGCATGACTGGTCAATGATGGTCTGGGGAGGCATATCCCTGGAAGGACGCACAGACCTCTACAGGCTAGACAACGGCACCCTGACTGCTATTAGGTATCAGGTGTATCTGATGTGTTTTCAAAGTGTTCCCTTTATTTTTTTGAGCAGGGTATCATGCAAATATGTATATAACGTTTTATGGGCTATGTTGCAATACCTATACAGTTCCCTATATCATCTATCTGATCCCTATGTGGCTGTTCTGACTCTCTCCCTTCATTTCTATTAGAAGGTGGATTTTGAGCAGGACTGGAAGTTGGTGACTCTGTTTATAGGCGGGAACGATCTGTGCCAGTACTGTCTTGATAAGGTGAGTGACAGGTTAACCTGGGTAAGGGCAGGGCATGCTCTTCAAGAGCGCCATCTCAAGCTTCACACCAGGATTTACAAAATAAATGATTTATGGATATTTAGTCATCCCAAGCCAGATCATATACTTCCAGCTGTTAAGACCAGAGACGGGTGTTTTGACTGGGGGTGCTAGATAACTTCAATTCTCATTAAACAGATATTACATTTTTACAACAGTATACTAATAATAATGATAATAATAATAATAATAATAATAATAATATTAATAATAATGACACCATAAAACCATTAGAGAATATAATCAGCACAGTCTTGTAGTTTACGGTTAACAACTTGGTTCGAGCTTGTTTCACCAGTAAGTGATGCCAAGGCATTTAGTGTGTGATCCCCACAGAGTCCAGTCAGATACTCTGAGATCTACAGACTGTTTGATGATCATTTAGGACATTAAAGGAGCAATTTGAATTCATACTCCAACAATAGAGGGCAGTACAACACCAGACAATGCACAGCTCCTCCTCTTCAGTGCTTACTAGTCTAGAAAAAACTAGACTTCATCAAACGTCATCCCTCACCTCGCCAAGAACGTCTCCAGTGGTACAAACTACAGCAATCTGAACTCCAGTTCTGCTTATATTCATGTCACTTCCTGTGTTTACTGCTGAATGTGGTTTCTTGCCATAGTTGTGTTTACTCTTCCTGTCATTGCCCACCTGCCCTTAAATGATCTAACTGGTAGCAACACCTTCAACATGATTGATAAGGTGAGGTTAGATTACGCCGTCGGGACAGCAGCGATACTTCTTCATCCTCCCATGTTAGACTGATTCCACTCCTAAAGTGCTACACTGATTCACTATCACCTCTGGAGGTACAAAGGTCTGATTACAAGACCGGATGGGCAGGGGCTAGCTGGTTAGCATGCAAACTTCAATATATATATACATATATATATATATATATATATATATATATATATATATATATATATATATATATATATATACATATATATATATATATATATATATATATATATATATACACAACACCATACATATGGTAACATGGTGTTGATCACTTTACATTAAAAAAAACTTTACATATTGCTCCTTTAAAGGTGGTGTAGTGTATCCATGGTTTTGGGATTAGTGATGAGTGGGGTTAAAGAGGTGTAGTTAAACAAGGTTATACCCTGTTAATGTTTTTGTAACGCTGCTGCTTTGTCTCCTTTCAGGTCGGCCTCTCTCCTGCAAAGTTCATGGCACACCTTCAGGACGCTCTGGACATGCTGTATAATGAGGTGACTGGGAGGCAGTGTAGCACATCACTGGACACATAACACACTGCAGGTTACCCTGAAACAGCAGGCTAACAGTGTGTGTTGTGTATGTGTGTGTGTGTGTAGGTGCCCAGGGTGCTGGTGAATTTCGTTGAGGTTCTGGAGATTGAAGGCCTGCGTGAAGTCACATCAAACACCACCGGATGCAGCTTACAGCCGTAAATGAATCACTGCATTGTTTACTTAATAATTATATTAATAGCTGTCCATACTTTCACCCAGCTGAGGGGTCTTGACATATGTGTGCTGTGCGTGTGAGACAGGATCCTCTGCCCGTGCCTCATAATACCTGAGGAGAACTCTGATGAGCTGTATGAGATGAAGAGGATCAACAGAGAGCTGCAGGTTTGTGGTTGATGGATTACGTACAGTGTGTTATATGACTTTATAAGCAGGTAAATATATCACTTACATAAACTGAAACTTTGATTAGCCTTTCAGCATGAAATCATTCGAATGTCTTACAGCTATGGAAGAAATTAAGAGACCCCCTCAAAGTGATTAGTGTCTCTAGTTGTACAGGTTCTGGGTTTGTGTTGGACCAGAATTCCTCAGTTCTGTATTAGATCTGTTTATTTAGAAAATCACTAATGACCTCCAGAAGCCTGTTTTTAGAACCATGCTCGCTGTGTGTTTCACCCCAGCCACCGCTCGCCAGTCTCTCTGTAGGTCACTCGAGGTCATCTTGCGGTGGTTAACTCCCTTCGTAACATTCTTCAGTAATGATAATGAGTGCTCAGTTTATGAGCTCTGTGTGACAGCAGTGTTTTTGTTACAGACGGTAACAGAGAGGCTAGTGTACAGCGGCCGCTACGACGAGCGGGACGACTTCGCTGTGGTCCTACAACCCTTCTTCCGGAGCTCTGTAGTTCCGATGGGGGAGGTCAGGTTCCAGCCTTAACATCCCCTCATAGCTCACAGTCGTTCGATGTACACACATTAACACTGTAACAGACTAACATCAGCCTTCCTGACTTTCAGGATAAGAAGCCTGACCTGAGCTTCTTCTCAGTAGACTGTTTCCATTTCACTGAACGGGGCCATGCTGAGATGGCTATTGCTCTCTGGAACAATATGGTAAGTGTTCAGTACACACACACACACACACAACCACACACAGACACAGACACACACACACACACACAGACACACACATACACACGCCCACACACACACACAACCACACACACAGACACAGACACACACGCACACACCCACACACACACACACAGACACACTCACACACCGACAGACACACACACGCACACACACAACCACACACCGACAGACACACACACACACACACACACACACACACAACCACACACACACACACACACATACACACGCCCACACACACACACAACCACACACACAGACACAGACACACACACGCACACCCACACAGACACACACTCACACACCGACAGACACACACACGCACACACACACACACACAGACAAAGACACACACACTCACACACACAGACACACACACACACACACACAACCACACACAAAGACACACGCACACTCATACACACACACACTCCTCAGTGTTATTAACAAATATCATATCACACAGTTGAATCTCATTATTATGACCGCCAGCTAATATCCAGAGTAACCACCGTGTGCAGCACAAACAGCAGCTAGACGTGCTGGGTGACTCAGTAAGATCCTGGTAGGTTCTCACAGGATGCAGTGCATCCCACAGCTGCTGTGCGGGGTGTGTGCGGTAGCTTATGGTACACGCGTTTCATTTGAAAGTGTCAAACCATACGTCACATTCTGGGTTTTTGGTTTAGCATTATCACTTCTAACCCAACATGCCAGACGTCTCGCCATGGAGCTGTAGAGGTTCCTAATGGTGTCCTGCGATAATCCATCCTATGCAGCTTGAATATCCTCACACAGTTCCTGCAGATGGTGTGGTAGTGGTGGAGGTAGTCCTGCATCGTGCAGTCGTTTGCCAATGGTGCTGGCGCTAACAAGATGACTCGTGGATTCATGAATCATGGCTGTTGGGTCAGTCAGGTGCTGTGATAAGGTCACACGTGCAGCCGAGCGTGACCATATCGTTAGCATGCCTCACTATGTCAAACCTACCCACCGAGTGGGTCCTGTGGGATGATTCCTTCTGGGTGCTATTCTATTCCTTTGATGTTGAGTGCAGTTCTGAGCTAAAAGGTCCAACAAAAATAGGACTACTGTGTTTTTTTATGGAACTTGTGTGTTCAGTACTATAAACTGATTTTAGACGTTTATGAAAGCAGCCTGAAAACGTTTGGTAAGCTTGTCCTGTTGATGACTACTTCAATGACGCCTTTTTACTTTTCCTCTGTGCCAGCTGGAGCCTGTGGGCAGCAAGCAGAGCTACAACAACTTCACTCACGACCGCAGCAAGATAAAGTGTCCTTCAGAGGTAAATCTCCTCCCCAGAAGACCCCCACACAGACCACAGGCTTAATGATGTATTGATCTGAAGGTGGTGATATCCTGCTGTACTGATTTTGGAATGTTATAATCTCTTATAATTAATATAAGTATAATCAGTATTTAACATTGGTAAACCAAACCACCACCACCTGAGCTGTTCCTCCAGCTCTGTATTCCTCTGCAGTGTAAATAGTTCCACCTGACTAAGTGATCAAACTGTGAGATAAGGCACTGAGACCCTGTCCTGATGCACTGTGCCGTCTGCCCTCCATAGTGCCCTGTTCAGTGTCTCTTATATGTACGTCCCTCAGGAGAGTCCCTTCTTCTTCACCCGAGTGAACAGCCTCACCGCTGAAGTCCCGACGACCCCCAGCAGCTCCGAGGACTCTGTGCCCACGTGGGCGGCAGCTGTGCTGGCAGTGGGTGGCCTCTTGATTGGCGTGGCCATCACCTGGATGGTCATGTACTACAGGGAGCGAAGAAAGAAGAAAAACCAGAAGCGGAATTCACAGCCGGGGCACGGGGAGAAGATATAAGACGTCTCTCCACCACGCACACCTTGCACACCTTCACTTTACAGTGTACATGGAAAGGCAGGAGGCCGTACTCGTAGAGCTGAGAATGAGCACTAGGTATAATTCCCTCTTCTGTTCAGAGTATCTAATGTGCTCACAGTGCTGGAGCTGTCTGGCTCTACCTCCAATTTCCTGTGTACTGCTTATGTATATTAGATCCAGTAACTTTTGTAAAATGTACCGTTGTTTTAATTAAAGAAAGTGATTGAAGTGAATGTGTCACTGTTATTCAGTACGACCAAAAGCTCAGAAGGTCACGTCACTCCAGTCGTAAAATCAGGAAGACTGTTCATGATTCTGTTTATGGTTTGTTACAGAAGAGCTGATCACTGTGATGATCTGCTTACTAGGGTTCTTAAGAACACAGTGTATTCCCTACACCACGTATAGAACACAGCAGCTCAGATCCTAACTGACTCTAAACACAGAGCTCATTATTCCTGGCCGGCACTGGCTGCCTGTATCTATTATCAATCAATCAATATTTATTTGTACAGCGCTTTTTACAACTAATGTGGTCTCAAAGCAGCTTCACAGAAAAGCAGTCTATATAAAGGAAAAGAAAAACAAAGAAGTCGAGAGAGAGAGAGAGCGAGCGAGAGTGAGACAGATTGATTAGGGGGATGGAGAGAGAGGGAGAGAGAAAGAAAAAGAGAAAGAAAGAGAGAGATTAGGAGGATGAAGAGGTAGAGAGAGAGATTTGGAGGATGAAGAGGTAGAGAGAGAGATTAGGAGGATGAAGAGGTAGAGAGAAAGAGAGATTAGGGGGATGAAGAGGTAGAGAGAGAGAGAGAGAGAGAGAGAGAGAGAGATTAGGAGGATGAAGAGGTAGAGAGACAGATTTTAGGAGGATGAAGAGGTAAAGAGAGAGAGATTAGGATGAAGAGAGAGAGATTAGGAGGATGAAGAGGTAGAGAGATTAGGAGGATGAAGAGGCAGAGAGAGAGAGATTAGGAGGATGAAGAGGTAGAGAGAGAGAGATTAGGATGAAGAGGTAGAAAGATTAGGATGAAGAGGTAGAGACAGAGAGAGATTAGGAGGTTGAAGAGGTAGAGAGAGAGAGAGAGAGATTAGGAGGATGAAGAGGTAGCGAGAGAGAGAGATTAGGAAGATGAAGAGGTAGAGAGAGAGAGATTAGGATGAAGAGGTAGAGAGAGAGAGAGAGAGAGAGATTAGGAGGATGAAGAGGTAGAGAGACAGATTTTAGGAGGATGAAGAGGTAAAGAGAGAGAGATTAGGATGAAGAGAGAGAGGTTAGGAGGATGAAGAGGTAGAGAGATTAGGAGGATGAAGAGGCAGAGAGAGAGAGATTAGGAGGATGAAGAGGTAGAGAGAGAGAGATTAGGATGAAGAGGTAGAGAGATTAGGATGAAGAGGTAGAGAGACAGATTTTAGGAGGATGAAGAGGTAAAGAGAGAGAGATTAGGATGAAGAGAGAGAGATTAGGAGGATGAAGAGGTAGAGAGATTAGGAGGATGAAGAGGCAGAGAGAGAGAGATTAGGAGGATGAAGAGGCAGAGAGAGAGAGATTAGGAGGATGAAGAGGCAGAGAGAGAGAGATTAGGAGGATGAAGAGGTAGAGAGAGAGAGATTAGGATGAAGAGGTAGAGACAGAGAGAGATTAGGAGGTTGAAGAGGTAGAGAGAGAGAGAGAGATTAGGAGGATGAAGAGGTAGCGAGAGAGAGAGATTAGGAGGATGAAGAGGTAGTGAGATTAGGAGGATGAAGAGGTAGAGAGATTAGGAGGATGAAGAGGTAGAGAGAGAGAGATTGATTAAGAGGACTGAGAGGTAGAGAGAGAGAGCGAGGGTGAGAATGAGAGAGATTGTTTAGGAGGATGGAGTGCGTATAATCCTGAGAATCTTGGAGAAAATTCTTCAGCGCTGGGATTATAATCATTATTATAATTATTATGATTATTATTATTATTATTATTATTATTATTATTATTATTATTATTATTGTGTCAGAGACCCACCATAACAACCACTATTTGACAGCTGCTGCCTATTAGTGTTTTGCCTACAGAGCAGAGATACATTACAGCACCACTGTACACAGGTAATGATGTTCTCCTGAATGGACCTTTACTAAACGATGATTTTGACATACGCACTATAATGCAGGAACTATGTGCACATGCAGACAGCAGTGATGGACCTTTATCATTGATTCCAGAATTATTTCAATATAAGCACAACCTAGTATTCGGTAAAGCAGTCCGTAACACGTTCCATGTCCTCAGCTCCATTATGAACCATATCAAATGGTAACACTTTACATCTGAAGTACGTTTGGTACATTTCACGCTCCTTCTTACAGTAAGGAAATAAAACTTTAATAATGTTTACATTATATTCACTTAAACTGGTATTTTACATCAGCTGAAAACTATTTAGTGTAGTCATTAGATTACCATCCTGAATAGTTACAGAGGAAGGAACTAAAACTGATCCTCTAAAGTGAGTTTATCTTTTATTAATCTTCAGACCTGTATATTTAACTTTCTGAGGCTCATTCTGATGAAAACACGCCCCACTACAATCACTACACCCACATTTACCTCAGAGCTGTTATTACTGTATCCACTGTTTAGAGCTAGCTGCTGCTAACGCTGCTCAGTTCACTTGAGATACGGTTAGCCTAGCTGTTAGCTCCCCTCGGCTATTTCACTCTAAAACTGATCCTCTAAAGCGAGTTCATCTTTTATTAATCTTCAGACCTGTATATTTAACTTTCTGAGGCTCATTCTGATGAAAACACGCCCCACTACAATCACTACACCCACATTTACCTCAGAGCTGTTGTTACTGTATCCATTGTTTGGAGCTAGCTGCTGCTAACGCTGCTCAGTTCACCTGAACTACGGTTAGCCTAGCTGTTAGCTCCCCTCGGCTATTTCACTCTAAAACTGACCCTCTAAAGCGAGTTCATCTTTCATTAATCTTCAGACCTGTATATTTAACTTTCTGCTGTTCAGTAAACTCAGATAAGTGGGGCTATTAAGCTTTAAGGCTTTGTGATGAAGCATGCATACAGCTGGTAAGTGATCTTCAAGCACTGACAATATCCACAACATGCTCAGGAAGGCATATGGGAAATAATCATAAATAATAATCACAAAACAATAAAATATCACCATATTGTCCACCCTCTATGGAAGACCATTTAACGAAAATAAAATAAATAAATAAAGCCCACACAGTATCTCAAAATTATAACTTAGCATCTTATAGTTGTGTTATTATCCCATTATTATGACTATATAGCCTTTCCTTTTTAGTGGTGGGCTGACGGGTAACAGCCCCATCCTATTCAGTACAGAGCCAGATTCCAGCCACTCCAAACGTGAAGAGGACAGCCGCAATCTCTTATATGATCCAGTAGATGGCGTCCAAGCTTCAGATAGATGGATGGCTGGATGAATGGATGGATGGAAACAGACCACTGCACTTACCAATCACCCTGCACATCCACACATGCTAAAGTGCCAGCCTCCATATGTTTCTATATGGTTCTTTCTTTCCATCACTGCCTATCTTTTTATTTCTTTCCCTCACTGCCTATCTTTCTTTCTTTCCCTCACTGCCTATCTTTCTTTCTTTCCCTCACTGCCTATCTTTCTTTCTTTCCCTCACTGCCTATCTTTCTTTTTTTCCCTCACTGCCTATCTTTCTTTCTATCCATCACTGCCTATCTTTCTTTCTTTCCCCTTACTGCCTATCTTTCTTTCTTTTTCCTTTCTATCTTTCTTTCGTTCTTTCTTTCTTTCTTTCTTTCTTTCTTTCTTTCTTTCTTTCTTTCTTTCTTTCTCTCACTGTCTTTCTTTTTTTCTTTCTTTCTTTCCCTCACTGCCTATCTTTCCTTTTTTTCTTTTTTCCCCTTTCTTTCTTTCTTTCTTTCTTTCTTTCTTTCTTTCTTTCTCTCACTGCCTATCTTTCATTTTCTCCTTTTTCCCCTTTCTTTCTTTCTTTCTTTCTTTCTTCTGTCTTTCTTTCTCCTTTTTTCATTCGTTCTTTCTTTCTTTCTTTCTTTCTTTCTTTATTTCTTTCTTTCTTTTTTCTTTCTTTCTCTTTTTTCTTTCTCCTTTCTTTCTTTCTTTCTTTCATTTATTCACTGCCTTTCTTTCTTTCTCCTTTCTTTCTCTCACTGTCTTTCTTTCTTTCTTTCTTTCTTTCTTTCTTTCTTTCTTTCTCCTTTCTTTCTTTCTTTTTTCTTTCTTTCTTTCTCCTTTCTTTCTTTCTTTCTTTCTTTCTTTCTCTCACTGCCTTTCTTTCTTTCTCATTTCTTTCTTTCTTTCTCTCACTGCCTTTCTTTCTCCTTTTTTTTCTTTCTTTCTTTCTCTCACTGCCTTTCTTTCTCCTTTCTTTCTTTCTTTCTTTCTTTCTTTCTTTCTTTCTCTCACTGCATATCTTTCTTTCTTTCTCCTTTCTTTCTCTTTTCTTTCTTTCTCCTTTCTTTCTTTCTTTCATTTATTCACTGCCTTTCTTTCTTTCTCTCACTGTCTTTCTTTCTTTCTTTCTTTCTTTCTTTCTTTCTTTCTTTCTCCTTTCTTTCTTTCTTTTTTCTTTCTTTCTTTCTTTCTTTCTTTTTTCTTTCTTTCTCTTTTTTCTTTCTCTTTTCTTTCTTTCTTTCATTTATTCACTGCCTTTCTTTCTTTCTCCTTTCTTTCTCTCACTGTCTTTCTTTCTTTCTTTCTTTCTTTCTCCTTTCTTTCTTTCTTTTTTCTTTCTTTCTTTCTCCTTTCTTTCTTTCTTTCTTTCTTTCTTTCTTTCTTTCTCTCACTGCCTTTCTTTCTCCTTTCTTTCTTTCTTTCTTTCTTTCTTTCTTTCTTTCTTTCTTTCTTTCTTTCTCTCACTGCCTTTCTTTCTTTCTTTTTCTCACTGCCTTTCTTTCTCCTTTCTTTCTTTCTTTCTTTCTTTCTTTCTTTCTCTCACTGCATATCTTTCTTTATTTCTCCTTTCTTTCTCTTTTCTTTCTTTCTCCTTTCTTTCTTTCTTTCATTTATTCACTGCCTTTCTTTCTTTCTCCTTTCTTTCTCTCACTGTCTTTCTTTCTTTCTTTCTTTCTTTCTTTCACTGCCTTTCTTTCTCATTTCTTTCTTTCTTTCTCTCACTGCCTTTCTTTTTCCTTTCTTTCTTTCTTTCTTTCTTTCTTTCTCTCACTGCATATCTTTCTTTCTTTCTCCTTTCTTTCTCTTTTCTTTCTTTCTCCTTTCTTTCTTACTTTCTTTCTTTCTTTCTCTCACTGTCTTTCTTTCTTTCTCCTTTCTTTCTTTCTTTCTTTCTCCTTTCTTTCTTTCTTTCTTTCTTTCTTTCTTTCTTTCTTTCTCTCACTGCATATCTTTCTTTCTTTCTCCTTTCTTTCTCTTTTCTTTCTTTCTCCTTTCTTTCTTTCTTTCATTTATTCACTGCCTTTCTTTCTTTCTCTCACTGTCTTTCTTTCTTTCTTTCTTTCTTTCTTTCTTTCTTTCTTTCTTTCTTTCTTTCTTTCTTTCCTTTTTTCTTTCTTTCTTTCTTTCTTTCTTTCTTTCTTTCTTTCATTTATTCACTGCCTTTCTTTCTTTCTCCTTTCTTTCTCTCACTGTCTTTCTTTCTTTCTTTCTTTCTCCTTTCTTTCTTTCTTTTTTCTTTCTTTCTTTCTCCTTTCTTTCTTTCTTTCTTTCTTTCTTTCTTTCTCTCACTGCCTTTCTTTCTCCTTTCTTTCTTTCTTTCTTTCTTTCTTTCTTTCTTTCTTTCTTTCTTTCTTTCTTTCTTTCTCTCACTGCCTTTCTTTCTTTCTTTTTCTCACTGCCTTTCTTTCTCCTTTCTTTCTTTCTTTCTTTCTTTCTTTCTTTCTCTCACTGCATATCTTTCTTTATTTCTCCTTTCTTTCTCTTTTCTTTCTTTCTCCTTTCTTTCTTTCTTTCATTTATTCACTGCCTTTCTTTCTTTCTCCTTTCTTTCTCTCACTGTCTTTCTTTCTTTCTTTCTTTCTTTCTTTCTTTCACTGCCTTTCTTTCTCATTTCTTTCTTTCTTTCTCTCACTGCCTTTCTTTTTCCTTTCTTTCTTTCTTTCTTTCTTTCTCTCACTGCATATCTTTCTTTCTTTCTCCTTTCTTTCTCTTTTCTTTCTTTCTCCTTTCTTTCTTACTTTCTTTCTTTCTTTCTCTCACTGTCTTTCTTTCTTTCTCCTTTCTTTCTTTCTTTCTTTCTCCTTTCTTTCTTTCTTTCTTTCTTTCTTTCTTTCTTTCTTTCTTTCTTTCTTTCTTTCTTTCTTTCTTTCTTTCTTTCTTTCTCTCACTGCATATCTTTCTTTCTTTCTCCTTTCTTTCTCTTTTCTTTCTTTCTCCTTTCTTTCTTTCTTTCATTTATTCACTGCCTTTCTTTCTTTCTCTCACTGTCTTTCTTTCTTTCTTTCTTTCTTTCTTTCTTTCTTTCTTTCTTTCTTTCTTTCTTTCTTTCTTTCTTTCTTTCTTTCTTTCTTTCTCCTTTCTTTCTTTCTTTTTTCTTTCTTTCTCTTTTTTCTTTCTCTTTTCTTTCTTTCTTTCATTTATTCACTGCCTTTCTTTCTTTCTCCTTTCTTTCTCTCACTGTCTTTCTTTCTTTCTTTCTTTCTCCTTTCTTTCTTTCTTTTTTCTTTCTTTCTTTCTCCTTTCTTTCTTTCTTTCTTTCTCTCACTGCCTTTCTTTCTCCTTTCTTTCTTTCTTTCTTTCTTTCTTTCTTTCTTTCTCTCACTGCCTTTCTTTCTTTCTTTTTCTCACTGCCTTTCTTTCTCCTTTCTTTCTTTCTTTCTTTCTTTCTTTCTTTCTCTCACTGCATATCTTTCTTTATTTCTCCTTTCTTTCTCTTTTCTTTCTTTCTCCTTTCTTTCTTTCTTTCATTTATTCACTGCCTTTCTTTCTTTCTCCTTTCTTTCTCTCACTGTCTTTCTTTCTTTCTTTCTTTCTTTCTTTCTTTCTTTCACTGCCTTTCTTTCTCATTTCTTTCTTTCTTTCTCTCACTGCCTTTCTTTTTCCTTTCTTTCTTTCTTTCTTTCTTTCTCTCACTGCATATCTTTCTTTCTTTCTCCTTTCTTTCTCTTTTCTTTCTTTCTCCTTTCTTTCTTACTTTCTTTCTTTCTTTCTCTCACTGTCTTTCTTTCTTTCTCCTTTCTTTCTTTCTTTCTTTCTCCTTTCTTTCTTTCTTTCTTTCTTTCTTTCTTTCTTTCTTTCTTTCTTTCTTTCTTTCTTTCTTTCTTTCTTTCTCTCACTGCCTTTCTTTCTTTGTCTCTCAGCCTTTCTTTGTTTCTTGTATATCTCGTTATTAACGCCTGGTAAGACTAATCTATCTTCAAGGTCAGATTTGTATCTTATCTGAGGTGCATTACGTAAAATGGCCAGATCAAAGTATCTGTGCTATTGAGCCTCAGCAGAAAGGACTCTGAGATTTGACTCAGGCTTCTTTGCTGTAGTGTTGATAGAAATGTTGATAAAGGTTTAATCATGAAGAAAGAAGTTAGCGTTTGGGTGCTATATTGCCTTATAGCATGTATAGCATGTAACCCTCCGCCCTGAAGGCGTTCCTTAAAGCTAAGATAAACCTAATATTTAGTTAATTTTTTACTGTGTATTTGACATGATCTTATGTTTTTTATTACTGTTATTAGTTTAAAATCTCAATAATGTTATAGTTACTGTTATTAGCATTTAATATTCAGATTTTCCTGTTGACATCGACACCCCTACTGTGGGACATTGGGACCTTGTGCATGTTGCTCTGGTGGTGTCAACACTTTATGTAATAGTCTTATATTAAATGCTTTGGTATCTGGATCGTATCACCACCACTATAAAGGTTTTTACAGCATGCTGAAGTTCACATCAAGCCACGCATGAAGAAATTCTCAGAAAAAAAACCCACAAATGTACAGACATTTGAGGGGGGGGGGCAGGTCCAAGCCCCCCTTGAGCAAGCCAGAGGCAACAGTGCCGAGGAAAAACTCCACTGATTAAGGAAGAAACCTCGAGAGGAACCAGGCTCAAGGGCGGAACCCAACCTCCTCAGGTCGAACCCGGATGAGGAGAGAAAGACAGAACTGACAGAGTTCCTGATCAGAGCCATGCAGATCATGTGCACCCATACATGCTGATTGTCTTCCCTGGGGTGGATGGGATCTTCCAGCAAGACAGTGCTACACACCACTAGAAATGTCCGACCCTGGTTAAAAGAGCATTACCAAGACTTCCAAGTACTACCCTGGTCCCCTAATTAGGGCTCTGATCCTAACGATGTGCCCTGCGGACATTAAGTTAGCATGCCATTGGCAGCAGTTGATAGGATCATGAAGGCGACAGGTAGGATCTGGAAGACCTACACAAACCATGGAGAGAGAAGACCAGTGAATCCAGTATGATCACGAATCCAGTATGATCACGTACAGCAACACAATGGGACATGCTGCACTGCTAGAAATGTCCCACACTGGTTGAAAAAGCATGACCAAGACTTCTACCCTGCCCCCCTAATTCCCCAGACTTGAACCAGAATGGAGCATCCATGGGACCACCTTGATCATCATGTTCGCTCTATGGATCCTCCCCCACACACCCTCCAGCAGTCAGCATGGCTCCAGATACCTGTGACTGAGTCACTCCCAGCCCATCTAGCTGCTGTCTGCACTGCACACCATGGTTACTCTGGATTTTAGCTAGCGGTCATAATAATGTGACTCAACTGTTTAGCAATCACAATACAGCATTGTTAAGGGTGATGACCCCAACACAGTGACATCGGTCTACTGTCCTGAGACGTTTTGTGGACGTCACGTCATATTTGTCATATTAACACTATAAAGTTTGGATAGTAGCCGTACGTGTGGTCACTGAACGCCGTTGTTGCTCTATTGTTTGTCTATCAGGAAGCTTTATTGAATATGTGCCATGGTCTTTTACACCATATCATCATTCCTGGATTGATTCTGTCTGTGACCTATTATATCACATATCGTTAAGGGCCCAAAGGTGAAGCTGTAAAGCTGCTTGATTATCACACACACACACACACACACACACTCCTTGGTAAGGGGTGGGTCTGAGAATGACAGTATATATAGGGGGGCACCAGCGTGGGTCAGATTGCCCAGGTGTGCACAGGTACAAGACAGGACACGTGAGTGGTGCTCTGAGCTGGTGACTGAGAAAGACACTGAGGTGACATCTCCATTATGGGAACACAGGGTCGTGTCTCGTCCCCTGCTGGGCTGCTTGTGCTAATTCTGCTGGCCTCTGCGTGCTCAGGTACTCCTATTCAGACTTCTCTCTGCAGCTGGACGACTGACCACATATTCACCATCTCTCATAGGACTGTTATTGAATATGATGTCTCGTGTATATGATGGAGGTGGATGATGGTAGTGGTTTATTGATTTCACTGCAGGATAAGTTACATGTATTCAGGTTTTTTTGGGGGGGCAAGCTTTCAGTGGAACCTACAGTTGTATGCAAAACGTTTGAGTGAATGATGTGGTTTAGGAGGTGTAAATAAGTTTCTCTACATGGAACAAGTTAAAACTGTCTGTAAGTGCTAGCTTGGTCTCAGTTCAGGAAACTAGACTAACTATAAATTGGGCCATAGCTTTTGAACGTGCCATCATCCATGTCTGATTTTGTCCCAGTATCGTAAATTCAGCTAATAGACTCTAATAGCCCATTTGAATGCGCATGTGATGCTGTTTAGTCGTGGTGTAAACATTCAGCTGGAGCTATGGCACTAATGCATGCAGGCTCGGAAGTTGTTGGAAGTTCCAGGAGATGAAACCCGCAGCCTGTTGAGCTCTCATTGTGCTACTCATGCAACAAA
>JAMWET010001666.1:135000-140000 GCA_024036415.1 Prochilodus magdalenae | reverse complement strand
GTGTGGTGCTGCAGTCCAGTCCAACATACATCCACTCCTCAGGCAGTGCAGTGAGTCCACAACACCTCTACACCTCCCTCACAAATGAGAGCACCATTTAAGGTGGAACAGGAAAGTTAGATTCCCAGGCACTAGAGCGTAACCGCTGCACCTTTTAAGGTGGAACAGGAAAGTTACATTACCAGGCACTAGAGTGTAACTGCAGCCCCATTTAAGGTGGAACAGGAAAGTTATATTCCCAGGCACTAGAGAGTAACTGCAGCCCCATTTAAGGTGGAACAGGAAAGTTAGATTCCCAGGCACTAGAGTGTAACTGCAGCCCCATTAAGGTGGAACAGGAAAGTTATATTCCCAGGCACTAGAGAGTAACTGCAGCCCAATTTAAGGTGGAACAGGAAAGTTAGATTCCCAGGCACTAGAAAGTAACTGCAGCCCCATTTAAGGTGGAACAGGAAAGTTAGATTCCCAGGCACTAGCGTGTAAGCGCTGCACTATTTAAGGTGGAACAGGAAAGTTAGATTCCCAGGCACTAGAGTGTAACTGTAGCACTATTTAAGGTGGAACAGGAATTTTAGATTCCCAGGCACTAGAGTGTAAATGTAGCACTATTTAAGGTGGAACAGGAAAGTTAGATTCCCAGGCACTAGAGTGTAAATGTAGCACTATTTAAGGTGGAACAGGAAAGTTAGATTCCCAGGCACTAGAGTGTAAATGTAGCACTATTTAAGGTGGAACAGGAAAGTTAGATTCCCAGGCACTAGAGAGTAACCGCAGAACTATTTAAGGTGGAACAGGAAAGTTAGATTCCCAGGCACTAGAGTGTAACTGCAGCAACATTTAAGGTGGAACAGGACAGTTACATTACAAGATGCTGAGACATGTACTCTAACTGGATTAATATTTATTTGTATTTGCTGTTATGTAATGCTTTTATAGACGCAATCACACGTCCAGCCAAGATGGGTTTTACATCCATTCATAAAGGACTGTATTTCTATTGCTCGTAAAATACGTTTATTTCTTCCTGTGTTGTGGATTTGCTGACAGGGAGGGAACGTTTTATGTCTGAACGATTTGCCCTGTGAACATACTGTAAACGTACTTACTGACTGGGCAGAAATACAGGACAGGAATTTGGTGTTTTGACACTAAAGACTGACTCAGTGTTATTCATGTACTCTTCAAATATATCTATCTACATCTCTATATCATCGCTGTCCAATGAAAACATGTATCTCCATTTTTGTCCATTTTGACTTTTATGCGTCAATTGAAAACAGCCGATGCCTTTTACACACTATGAGATTTGCATGATGAACAGATGAACAGAAATGGCCCAAAACTGCGTGGAATGACGTCTGGTTCCATTGACTTACATTAGAATCGAATGAGGTTTTTGGCCTCTCCTGTAAAGTTGCCATTTTGGAGATACTGGTCTTCTTTGGACAGCGATGATATATATATATATATATATATATATATATATATATATATATATATATATATATATATATATATATATATATATAGATAAATAGTTAGATAGATAGATAGATATTACATATATATAAAAGGTTCTCTGATGTCAATAATTAATTATTCTTTATTCCAGAATAAGATCGATGATGTGACGGGCTCATCACATTTAACAGAGACAGTGATTCAGCTGTGGACTAAACTGGTGAGTTAACGATACTTGGTGAACGACGATCAGAGACGAATACCTGATGATCTGTTTTGCTGATCAGCATGAGTTGATGAGTTACAGTGTACTGTGGTCAGTGTGGTACTGACAAGGCCCTTGTGTAACATTTCAGTGATAAAGACTCTGGCGTCTGATTGGACGGATCAGATAAGAGTACAGATCTGAGGATGTGCATTATTATCTGGGTGCTGATTTTTCTGACTGGTTGTATATTGAGATAGTGTAATCTGGCTGACCAATCTGTGGATACTGGACTGTGTTGCCTGATATGAGATATCTCTTCTGTTTCTATTTTCCAGCTGCAGTCAATGGAGACCAAGCCTGACTTGAAAGGAAAGGGCGTGGCCAGTGTTCCCTGTCCGTCTCAGGTGAGTGAGACATTGTTAGATCGGGGGTTAAATTAGGTTTTGGGTTCCAGGCATTATTTCCAGAGTGGCCTTCATGTTTATTACCTATACGGTTACGGTGGAGTCGTCAAGGTAGACTATTTTAGAGAGGCGGAGTCTCTCCGAAGCAACGACGAGCAGAGGTTCACCAGTTTGTGAAGAACTGTGCCCTAAAGTTGTGGAGCAATTTTAGAAAAATGTTCCTCAATGTAAAATTGTGAAGGCTTTGGATGTCCCACCATCTACAGTACATGACATCATCAGCAGATTCAGAGAGTCTGGAGAAATGCCTGTGCACAAGGGACGAAGCTGATGGTCAGTACTGGATGCTTGGGTCTTCGGATCCTCAGGCAGCACTGCATGGACAGGCTTGAATCTGTACTGGGAATCACTGCATGGGCTCTGGAACAGCAGAAATCTGTCTGGGGACACAGTTCGCCGTGTAGTCCACAGATGCTCTATCATGTAAAGAAGAAGCCATATGTCAGCAGGATCCTGAAACGCTGCCGACGAGGCAAATGGGAAAACTGTTCTGTGGTCAGATGAACCAAAATCTGGAATTCTTTTGGAAACCAGGGATGCGAGAAGACCACGGACCACGGAAGAGAGGAGGAACTGTCCAGCTTGCTGTCAGCACACAGTTCAACACAGACTGTATCTCTGACGGTATGGGGTTGCATGGTGTGGGCAGTTACACATCTGGATAGGCTCTATCAATGCTGAGTAGAGGTTTAGGACAACATGTGCTCCCATCCAGACCACGTCTCTTTCAGGGAGGCCTTGCACAGACAGAGCTAACCGATCTACCGATGGTAGCCCTGGACTGTTGAGCAGCTAGAATCCTACATTGGAAAAGAACGGGACAACATTCCTCTCCCAAACTCCAGCAGTCGGTTTCTTCTCTTCCCAGATGTTTCCAGACTGCTGTACAGGAGTAGGGATGCTACACAATGGTAGTCATGGCCCTGCCCCAACTTTGTTGAGATGCTACCATGAAATTCTAGGGGAGTTATTAAATTTCATGGAATTGTAAAATGACCCATGGGCTGGCTCCATTGAGCCACCTAAACAGATCCTTGCTACGTTTCACTGTTTGGTGGCCATTGCAGCCCTTCATGGACCTCAGTGTAACACCACAATGAAGGGATATTGCAGTAGGATGGTTCACGGTGCCATCCGGGGCCAACTTGTCCAGAACTGGTCTGAGTAGGGTTCTTGAGCGTTCCAATGACTGGTGTGGATCACACGTTCGCCTGACATGAGCCCAGTTGAGGCTTTCTGTGATCATGCCTCGTTTAATCTCTGATCATACTCCTCTTTAGCTCTCTCACATGTTTACACAGTTACTTGGCTTTTCTAGGAGATGCCGTATCTGTTAACACAGCGTAACTCACCCAGACGACAACTAGAGGGTCATAAACCATCACCCAGCACCGAATTCCAGCCAACTCCAGTGAGTCCCCGACTATCTACCTATATAAGTCACCCTATTTCCCTATGACCCTCTCTCTCTCTCTCTCTCTCTCTCTCTCTCTCTCTCTCTCTCTCTCTCTCTCTCTCCATCTCCATTTCTGTGTTTGTTCTTTATGTGAACGCATGTATATGTTATATGTTATGTATATATTCTAATTCGTGATCTCATTGTCTCAGTTCATGGGCACCAGTCTGTCCTGCGCAAACACGAGTCCATCTCCTTCAGTTCCCACCTCAGGTAAACAACACACAAACCCCAAAGCCTGCTATGCCTCGCTCCTTTCATAACGGGGTTCACTCTCATGTTATTGCTCTGTATGTGCACCACAGTTCACGCCCTGAGACCTGCCGATATCAAGGTGGTGGGAGCATTAGGAGACTCTCTCACGGTGAGCACTACCTCATCTATACCCCTTACGCATGCGTCCTGCTCAGAGCAGCTGTAGAGGACTGAATAAACGTATACAGTGTGATGTGTATAAGATCGTGCCTGCAGTTACCACAGGGACTTTTAACGCTTCTAGAGAACATTCCAGGGTAGAAGAGTGAGCTCTAATGAAACAGGGTTGTGATGTCACTTCCTCTGTTGAAAACAGGCATCCAATGGCGCGGGTTCACCTCCGGACAACCTGCTGGATGTCTTAACGGAATATCGTGGCCTGGCGTGGAGGTACAGGTCTTGCAACACACCCAACACACTGCAATGACTCAACAACTAGTACTCAGTATTACCCAACTGTGCTTAACACTACACGTTCAGTGATGTAAAAGTCATTCTATGGATATGATATATATGATATCATATATATATCCCCAAGCAGATCCACTTTCCTTATATATGCTGTAGTTGCTATGGGGTGAACAAGGGATGAATAAACAGCACATAGAGGAGTGTTGGTCAATATGGCTGTGGATTACAGTTTGGGATGTGCCCTGAGTGAGTCCATGCAGTTTGGTGGCTGTAGGGGAAATGAAACAATAGGGTTTAGGTAAGGCTATAAATGAATGGGTCTCTATGGGGGGAAAGAGGGATGGGAAAAAAGACTAACAGAGGAGTGGGGCTCAGACCAGCATTAAATCTATATTTGGGGGTCTGTTCTGAGATGGTGTATCAGAAACTGTGTCTCTGGGTCAAGCCGAAGTTTAGTTTTCCATCCCATTCATTCTTAATGGCAAAAAATCCGCTGCTATGCAGAAACCGAGCATCGGATCAAAAGACTGTACACCAGCACACCTTTTCCCATCAGACTGAACAATTTGGAGTGGTGCTGATATCTAAAAAAAAAACTACAGGAAGAAGAAGAAGAAGAAGAAGGAGAAGAAGAAGAAGACGAGAGTGAAGAAGAAGAAGAAGAAGAAGACGAGAGTGAAGAAGGAGAAGAAGACGAGAGTGAAGAAGAAGAAGAAGAAGAAGACGAGAGTGAAGAAGGAGAAGA
>JAMWET010001666.1:65000-130000 GCA_024036415.1 Prochilodus magdalenae | reverse complement strand
GCTGCTCGTTCAGTAGACGTCTCCTCCAGGACACTTCTATCACTGTCTGAATCAGTCTGAACTATGTGAACCATCTGAGGCTATAACTGTGTGTCTGTACACTACTCCTCCAGTGTCGACTATTTAAATGATCATAAGTACAGAACACAGAAGGAGAACCGGTTCTATTAGCTAGAACTATAAAATCACTTTTTGCCAAATAGTAAAGTTTCAGTTTAAGATTTATTCGGAACTTAGTTACAAGTTTAATATAATAAGAACTGGGTTTAAACAGGATCACAGACGTAGGAAAGGCCCCTTTGAGCAGGCCAGAGCAGCTTAGAGCATCTATTAGATCCAGTCTGATTAGATCCAGTCTGATTAGATCCAGCCTGATTAGATCCAGTCTGATTAGATCCAGTCTGATTAGTCCTAGATAGAGTTCAGGATCAGAGCCAGGCGCTGGTCAGTGTACAGGCTGTTGTGTTTGTTACTGTTCATTGCTGGATACAGCACACACTGGTCTACACTCTGCAACAGGTTAGACTATGTCTAACTCTGCTAGTGTAATAGTATCCCGTATGCATCTCTCTCTCTCTCCTGTTACTTCTCTCTCTCTCTCTCTCATCTCTCTCTTCATCTCTCTCTCTCTTCTCTTCTGATGCTTCCTCACCTCTCTCTCTCTCTCTCTCTCAACTCTCTCTCTCTCTCTCTCTCATCTTCAGCTCTCTCTCATCTCTCCCTCTCTCGTCTATATTCTCCTCTCTCTAACTCCCTCTCTCTCCTCTCTCTCATCTCTCCTCTCTCTCTCTCTCCACTCTCTCTCTCTCCTCTCTCTGGTCTCTCTCTTCTACCACTCTCTCTCGCTGCTCTCTCTCTCTCTCTCCTCGTCTCTCTCGTGTCTCCACTCTCTCTCGCTCTCTCTTTCTCTCTCTCCTCTCTCCCTCTCCCTCTCCCTCATGTATCCCCTCTCTCCCTCCTCCCTCTCTCTCCTGTCCCTCCTCTCTCTCCTCTTTCCTCTGCTCTCTCTCTCTCTCTCTCTCTCTCTCTCTCTCTCTCTCTCTCTCTCTCTCTCAGGATGGAAGGCCTGATCGCTCCTACTTCGCTCCAGACTGTTTCCATCTCAGTCAGAAGTCTCATTCTCTGATGGCTCGATCTCTCTGGAACAATATGGTGAGTCCCGTATCACTGTACTCTGAGTCCAGTGTGAAAACCTTAGAGCTGCACCACATCGCTCTCCAGCTTTACCACCTAAATAAACAGAAACATGAAAAACATGCATGCATAAGTGGTTTCCACGAGTCACGGAACACGGAACGGCATTGGAAATATCGGGGAATTTTGTTTATAGCAGCTTTACACTTTTAGCTGCTGTTACATTTCCCATATTGTGCGAGTGATTATGGTAACAACCGGCAATGTGTAACAAGGAGGTTCGAGATTGGTTACAAGTGCAGAGTGGTTTATTAGGAGTCGTCTAGAAATCATTATTAGAACAGGCAGGGGTCCGAACACAGGCTGGGAACATCAGAGAAACTCCAACAGAAGGAGTTAAGGCAGAACCTGGCATCCCTGGGGGCCAGCACAGACAGAGCAGGCACAGGAGCAGGACAGCAAGTAGCTTAGAAAGCCCACACTGGATCAGGAATGATCCAGCACCAGGAGCGAACCAAGAAGCAGAATCAGCAGACAGTAGGCCTCAGGCACGACATGAGGATCGGGGGCCACTGTCAGGTCAGAGGGCAGGTCAGCAGGAAAGTAGGCAGATGGGTTGTCCGTCAGGTAAGCAGGCAAAAGAGAAGCTGGCACTGGAGCGGGAGCAGTCACCAACAGGAGCCCGGGCAGGGACGCATCGATGTCCTCGGGTGCATGTGGGGCTGCACTGACATCCCCGGGACAAGCAGGGCCGTATAATTGTCCTCGGGGCAGGCCGGGGCAGGCAGGACCACACTGATGTCCTGGTGGTTGGTGTGGTGCGGTGGATAACACCACTACCCACCAGGACGCTACTGTCCTATGTGGGAGACTGGGGTTCGAATCCCGGTCTGGGTGGCTATGCTGTGTTACACCAATACCAGTCCTTGGGCAATCTCGCTGGATGAGGGTGTCAGCTAAATGCCGTAGATGTAGACGGGTGTGGGCGGCATTGTGACACACAGGGACATATCTCTGGTGCCCTCCTGAGCACTAACTGGCGCTCTACAACCTGAAGCCATCTCTGCAGTGAGGGGGCCTGTAACCCCCGTCTCACCATGGCTCCACTGGGTGACACAGGGGCCACAATACTGATACACTCATATTCACTTTTCAATATGAGCACCGTCCTGCTATGACACAGGCGAGCAAACCTGGATATCTGTGCTTTACGCCGTGAGCACTAGTACAGCTCAGTAGTGTGTGGGTTTAACCTCCTGTGGCTGTGTGGCTGTATTTCGTCTGGTTATTAAAGGTCTTGGAAATTCAGCTTTTAGACACTGAAAGTCAGGGAGGCTGACGCTTGATCGGAGAGGGAACCCTGTCGATATCTCACGTTAGGCATTTCAATAACCTGTATTATAATCTCATTTCTGGGTCCTTATGTTCATCATAATGTCTGTGTCTATCAGCTGGAGCCTGTGAGCAGTAAGACCACCTCTATAGACCTCCAGGCCGGCGTCACTGCAATGTGCCCCTCCAGTGTAAGCTATTTTACGGATCATTAGCATCTCTGCCGAACGGTATCAGTTAAATTCAGCTGTAAAAATGTACTAATGTTTAATTTACTCATGTTCATATTTAGAGCACCCACTATCTGGCAACCTCTGGAAACAGTAAATCCTCATACGTAGCCACACCAGTAGCTCTTCCACCGGTAAGCAGTCTACACCTGTATCCTCCACCTGTTGTTATTCCAGTCCTGCATGTATTGCATTAAAGTCCAGTCCAATGGATACTGGTACCGGTACTGAAAGCTCATGCCTAACCTGACCTCTAACTGGGTTTTACCTCGACTTCATAGAACTGGGGCAGTGACTTCTCATGCAAATCCCTGGCACCCTCCGATACTGTACCTGCATCAGGTGAGTCCCAAGAGTTCCACTGGATTTACTCTGATTCCTGAACGAGTGTGTTAAAGGGGAGGTTGTGGTTGAGGTTACAGGGTGATGTCATTTCGTAACACAGTTCTTATGGACCGCCTATCAGCATGCTTGGCCCCCTCCCCACACCTCACACAGAGAGCTAGAACAGTGAAAACAGTGAAATGCACTCAAACCCCACTGTGAGAACAGCCTCAGCGGTGTGAGGCGGAACTTGTAGCAGGACTTGTAACTTCGTCAGTCAGCACGAAGCGGATAGAGTCCCACAGCGTGGCTGCTGCTTACAGGCTGCTGTTGGGGTTGTGATGCTGGTGGAACTGCTCCGTTCTTCAGAGGAGCAGTAACAGGATCTACAGAGAACCTTCTACAGAGAACCTTCTATTGAGAACCTCCTACAGAGAATCTTCTACAGAGAACTATCTACTGAGGACCATCTACTGAGGACCTTCTACAGAGAACCATCTACTGAGGACCTTCTACAGAGAACCTTCTACCGATAACCTTCTATAGAGAACCATCTACTGAGGACCCTCATACCGAGAACCTTCTACAGAGAACCATCTACTGAGGACCTTCTACAGAGAACCTTCTACAGAGAACCTTCTACAGAGAACCTTCTACAGAGAACCATCTACTGAGGACCTTCTACAGAGAACCATCTACTGAGGACCTTCTACAGAGAACCATCTACTGAGGACCTTCTACAGAGAACCTTCTACAGAGAACCTTCTATAGAGAACCATCTACTGAGGACCTTCTACAGAGAACCGTCTACAGAGAACCTTCTACAGAGAACCATCTACTGAGGACCTTCTACTGAGGACCTTCTACAGAGAACCTTCTACAGAGAACCTTCTCTTCACCTCCTCTGTATTCTAATGCCACAGTGCGGTGTGTGTTTATATGTTTGGCTGTACACTAATATAGAAATATCTCTTTCCTCAGTTCACAAGTTGCGGCCGGGTGACATTAACGTGGTTGCCGCTGTTGGAGACTCGATCACTGTAAGTGTGTGATACAGAGTTGAGTGTGTCTGTGTGTCTCATCACTAGCACTTCTAACACACCGCTGTGTTTCACTTCATGGCCTTTCTCCTAGGCTGGGTTTGGAGCTAAAGCCACCAACCTCCTAGAGCTGCCTATCGAGGAGAGGGGCGTGTCCTGGAGGTAAGAGGCACACAAGACATAGGACACACAAACAAACACCCAGCGTGAGTCAGCCAGAGTGATTTATTTACATAGCTTAATGAGTCTCCCGCCGTCCGCCATGTATCCTGCCTCCTTTGCCACTGAAGAGAGGGCCAGTTTATGAGGCCACAGTGCCCCGCCTCCTGATCGCACACACCTGTGCGTGATAGCCGGGGAGCACGTGCCCACTTCTGGCACTTTCGTTGGCGGCGGTATGTAGCTCATGAAGGAAGTTGTGTTTCCATGGCGTTCTCTGGGGTGATGGGATCTTCACCTAGAAATAGTTTGAAAGAGCATAACCAAGACTTCCAAGTCCTACTCTGGCTCCAGATAACTGTGACATCCTCAGATATTAGGAATATGTTTTTCGTCCTCTTGCTGTGTTTCTAATGGCCATCATGATTTGATTGACAGCATCGGTGGAGATGGTAGTCTGGAGACGGTCACCACAATACCCAGTGAGTGTTCTCTCCTTTACCTTTTCTCTTATTTAGGCTACTGTGCTGCACTCGCTCTCATTTCTTAGGTTTCTCTGTGTTTCACTTCATTACAGTGTTGTACTATCTGAAAGCACTGTGATCACTCTGTGTTGTTTACAGCTAGACCTAATAAATGGACCTACTGGAATGGGTCTAAGTGTGTTGTTTACAGTTTACAGTCCGGAATGTGATGTTTACAGTTTACAGTCCTTATTATGATGTTTACAGTTTACAGTCCGGAATGTGATGTTTACAGTTTACAGTCCTTATTATGATGTTTACAGTTTACAGTGCTGAATCTGTTGTTTACAGTTTACAGTCCTTGTTGTGTTGTTTACAGTTTACAGTCCGGAATGTGATGTTTACAGTTTACAGTCCTTATTATGATGTTTACAGTTTACAGTGCTGAATCTGTTGTTTACAGTTTACAGTCCTTGTTGTGTTGTTTACAGTTTACAGTCCTAAATGTGATGTTTACAGTTTACAGTCCGGAATGTGATGTTTACAGTTTACAGTCCTTATTGTGTTGTTTTTTATAGTTTACAGTCCTTATTGTGTTGTTTACAGTTTACAGTCCGGAATGTGATGTTTACAGTTTACAGTCCTTATTATGATGTTTACAGTTTACAGTCCGGAATGTGATGTTTACAGTTTACAGTCCTTATTGTGTTGTTTTTTATAGTTTACAGTCCTTATTGTGTTGTTTACAGTTTACAGTCCGGAATGTGATGTTTACAGTTTACAGTCCTTATTATGATGTTTACAGTTTACAGTCCTTATTGTGTTGTTTACAGTTTACAGTCCTTATTGTGATGTTTACAGTTTACAGTCTGGAATGTGTTGTTTACAGTTTACAGTCCTTATTGTGTTGTTTACAGTTTACAATCCTTATTGTGATGTTTACAGTTTACAATCCGGAATGTGTTGTTTACAGTCATATATGTGACGTTTACAGTCCTGAATCTGTTGTTTACAGTTTACAGTCCTGAATGTGTTGTTTACAGTTTACAGTCCTGAATGTGTTGTTTACAGTTACGGTCCTTATTGTGATGTTTACAGCTAAACAGCTAGACACAATGACTGGACCAATAGAAATGGTCCTAAATGACTTGTTGCAGCAACTTACATCAGAAGTTCAGAACAGGTGGAGATTCCTCCATTAGAAGTGGAGGTCTGAAGGACTGTTTTACGTGTGTCTGTATTGTCTTATATACGCCTGACGGAGAAGTCTGATTATTATAGCGTGTTGTTCTGTTGACAGAAATGAATACAGGTGCTGTTGTTCACTCTTTCAGACATCCTGAGGAAGTTCAACCCTAACCTGTTCGGCTTCTCAGAAGGAAGCAACAAGAGGCCCAATGGCTTCAATATGGCTATCAGTGGAGCCAAAGCCGGGTAAGCGCACATGCTCATACACAGTCTCTCATGTATACACGCATGCATGTGGATCGAAATGTACTCAGTTCACCTTCTCTGGTTTCCCAGCGGTATACCTGGGCAGATGAAAGAGCTGATCGATGCCTTGAGGAACAGCTCAGTAAGTCTCCGCTCTCTCTATTCTAACAGTTCTGATAACTTGATCCAGTCATATTTAATATACTCTAATTTATATATATTTATTTATTTATTGCAGTTCATGCATTTGCTAATATGTATATAACGTTTATGGGCCATGTTACAATACCTTACAGTTACCCATATCATCTGTCTGATCCCTGTCTGGCTGTTCTGACTCTCTCCCTTCATTTCTATCAGAAGGTGGATTTTGAGCAGGACTGGAAGTTGGTGACTCTGTTTATTGGCGGGAACGATCTGTGCCAGTACTGCAATGATAAGGTGAGTGACAGGTTAACCTGGGTAAGGGCGGGGCATGCTCTTCCAGAGCGCCTCTCAAGATTCACAACAGGATTTACAAAATAAATGATTTATGGATATTCAGTTATCCCGAGCCAGATCATATACTTCAGCTGTTAAGACCAGAGGCAGGCGTTCTGACTGTGGGTACTAAATAACTTCAATATATACAGATATAACATTTCAAACAGTATATTACTACTACTACTACATAATTATTATTATTTCTTAACATTGTGTTGATAATTTTACTTCATTTCTGAAAGTTTTACACTAAAAACTTTACATATTGCTCCTTTAAAGGTGGTGTAGTGTATCCATGGTTAAAGAGGTGTAGTTAAACAAGGTTATACCCTGTTTATGTTTTTGTAACGCTGCTGCTTTGTCTCCTTTCAGGTCGGCCTCTCTCCTGCAAAGTTCATGGGACACCTTCAGGACGCTCTGGACATGCTGTATAATGAGGTGACTGGGAGGCAGTGTAGCACATCACTGGACACATAACACACGTCAGGTTACCCTGAGACAGCAGGCTAACAGTGTGTGTGTATGTGTGTGTGTGTGTGTGTAGGTGCCCAGGGTGTTGGTGAATTTGGTTGAGATTCTGGAGATTGAAGGCCTGCGTGAAGTCACGTCAAACGGCACTGGATGCTTCTTACAGCCGTAAATGAATCACTGCATTGTTTACTCTATACGTTTATTAATGGGTTGCCAAGTTTTCGCCCACCCGGAATGTGTTTATAAGTGTGTGCTGTGTGTGAGACAGGACCCTCTGTCGGTGCTTCATAAGGCCTGAGGAGAACTCTGATGAGCTGTATGAGATGAAGAGGATCAACAGAGAGCTGCAGGTTTGTGGTCGATGGATTACGTACAGTATATTATCGCTTATATGAAGTGAAACTCTTTGATTAGCTGTTCAGTTTGAAATCCATGTGGATGGATTACTACACGCATCCAGACACCCAGAGGGAAGTGTCAGGTTGCAATGCAATAACTGGTGATGAATCTAGACTGATATGATCAATATTTATTGAGCTACACATACAGAAGTCTGTCTCTCAGTATGGCGTCGGGCCGCCGTGTTTGCTAACCCAACACGCCAGACGTCTCGGTATGGAGCTGTAGAGGTTCCTAATGGAGTCCTGTGATCATCCATCCCATGCAGCTTGAACATCCTCACACAGTTCCTGCAGATGGTGCGGTAGGGGTGGAGGTGGAGGGACACCAGGCCTTCTGGACGTGTGACGACGAACCGTTCATCTCGGTGCTGACCACGGTGCCTCCACACACGGATTCGTTGGGCGTCTCCACCAAGACTAAAGCGGGACTCGTCACTGAAGATGACCCGCTGCCATTCTGAGTCACTCCATGACAGTCTGGTACGACACCACTGCAGTCTTTGGGGATGTTGACGTGGTGTTAAGGGCAGCGGTTGGTGCATGTAGTCCTGTGTTGTGTAGCCGTCTGCCAATGATGCTGGCACTAACAGGGTGCTCCCTGGATGTCATTGACTGCCCTTAACACCATGTCAACATCATCAAATGGTGTCGTGCCACACTGTCATGGAGTGACTCAGAATGGCTGAGGGTCATCGTCAGTGGCGAGTCCCGCTTTAGTCTTGGTGAAGACGAATCTGAACGGGTCACACATCACACGACTAGAAGGCCTGGTGTCACTCCACCTCCACCCTTGTGAGAATGTTCTGCGTGGGATGGATTATCACAGGACACCATTAGGAACCTCTACAGCTCCATACCGAGACGTGGCATGTTGGGTTAGCAAACACGGCGGCCCAATGCCATACTGAGAGACAGACTTCTGTATGTGTAGCTCAATAAATATTGATCATATCAGTCTAAATTTATCATCAGTTATTGATCCTGGTCACCTTTATCTTCCTTCCCAACAGCACCGCACTCCCACACCTCCTTCTGGGTGCAGCTGTTCTCTTGATGATGTGTGTATTGATGTAATGTGTGTGTTGGTGTCCGTCTCTTGTCGTGCTCAGTTTATGAGCTCTGTGTGACAGCAGTGTTTTTGTTACAGACGGTAACAGAGAGGCTAGTGTACAGCGGCCGCTACGATGAGCGGGACGACTTCGCTGTGGTCCTACAACCCTTCTTCCGGAGCTCTGTAGTTCCGATGGGGGAGGTCAGTTTCCAGCCTTAACATCCCCTCACAGCTCACAGTCGTTCGATGTACACACATTAACACTGTAACAGACTAACATCAGCCTTCCTGACTTTCAGGATAAGAAGCCTGACCTGAGCTTCTTCTCAGTAGACTGTTTCCATTTCACTGAACGGGGCCATGCTGAGATGGCTATTGCTCTCTGGAACAATATGGTAAGTGTTCAGTACACACACACACACACAACCACACACACAGACAGACAAACACACACACACACACACACAGACACAGACACTCTCACACACACACACACACACACACATACCCACACCCACACCCACACACAGACACTCACACACACACACACACACATACATACACTCCTCAGTGTTATTAGCAAAGATTATTTCACACAGCCGAATCTCATTATTATGACCACCAGCTACTATCCTACTATAGTAACCACCGTGTGCACGAACAGCAGCTAGACATGCTGGGTGTGACTCAGTAAAGTCCTGGTAGGATGTCACAGGTATCTGGAGCCATGCTGACTGCAGTGCATCCCACAGCTGCTGGAGGGGGGGTGGGGGAGGACACATAGAGCGAACACAACAATCAAGGTGGTCCCACGAATGCTCAGTCGGGTTTAAGACTGGGGAATCAGGGGACCAGGGTAGTATACGGAAGTCTTGCTGTATCGACTGTGTAGATACCTATTACAAAAACAAACTAGCAGAAATGAATCATTAACATCAATCTGAAATAAAATAGGATAATAATTCATAGTGTCAACAACAGATCCACGACTGGAGCGAGGAGTCAAGTGCAGGTTTATTAATGGAAAACTCAGAGTCCAAACAAACCAGGTCAATCACCAGAAAATCAGTCCAAAACTACCAAACAAGGATACAGCCAAAACACAATACAAATACCAAACCCAAAAACCAAAGCCAGGAATCAAAACCAGAAGAGCAATAAAGACAAAGGACAGTTCAGATGAGACAGAAAGGGTAAAAACGGAGCGTATAAACACATAAAATGGCCGCTGATTACAATCAGGTGGGAAAAACATGGGCTAGAATTCAGGTGAGAGCGACCTCTGTGGGCAGGGAGGGGAAACAGCAGAATGAGATGTGACACATAGAGAGATATTGACACCTTTATGTAAAGCCAAAGTCCTCTTAGGAAAGTCTGTTTACTTGGTGGCTGTGGTGTATTGTAGTTGAGGGTGTTTCCTCAACAAGTTTTGTATTAGACGCCCAGTAGGGGATGCTGTTGGAAAAACCCTGTGTTCCGGCGAAGGAAAAGTGGGAGACAGCGGTCGGGCAACAAGAGTGATAGCTGTGTTGTTTGCCTGGAAAATAAAATTAAACAAAATTAGCCTACTGAGGCTATTGCGGTCATTTCTTTTACCAGTATGGAGAGTACCAGTACTAAAGTATGTACCTTCAGATGTACTTAAGTATGGAGAGTACCAGTGCTAAAGTATGTACTTCAGATGTACTTAAGTATGGAGAGTAACAGTACTAAAGTATTTAACCTTCAGATGTACTTAAGTATGGAGAGTAACAGTATTAAAATATGTACCTTCAGATGTACCTAAGTATGGAGAGTACCAGTACTAAAGTATGTACCTTCAGATGTACTTAAGTATGGAGAGTACCAGTGCTAAAGTATGTACTTCAGATGTACTTAAGTATGGAGAGTACCAGTACTAAAGTATGTACCTTCAGATGTACTTAAGTATGGAGAGTACCAGTGCTAAAGTATGTACTTCAGATGTACTTAAGTATGGAGAGTAACAGTACTAAAGTATTTACCTTCAGATGTACTTAAGTATGGAGAGTAACAGTACTAAAGTATGTACCTTCAGATGTACTTAAGTATGGAGAGTACCAGTACTAAAGTATGTACCTTCAGATGTACTTAAGTAAGGAGAGTACCAGTACTAAAGTATGTACCTTCAGATGTACTTAAGTATGGAGAGTACCAGTGCTAAAGTATTTACCTTCAGACGTACTTAAGTATGGAGAGTAACAGTACTAAAGTATTTACCTTCAGATGTACTTAAGTATGGAGAGTAACAGTACTAAAGTATGTACCTTCAGATGTACTGAAGTATGGAGAGTACCAGTACTAAAGTATGTACCTTCAGATGTACTTAAGTAAGGAGAGTAACAGTACTAAAGTATGTACCTTCAGATGTACTTAAGTATGGAGAGTAACAGTACTAAAGTACGTACCTTCAGATGTACTTAAGTATGGAGAGTAACAGTACTAAAGTATGTACCTTCAGATGTACTTAAGTATGGAGAGTACCAGTACTAAAGTATGTACTTAAGTATGGAGAGTAACAGTACTAAAGTATGTACCTTCAGATGTACTTAAGTATGGAGAGTAACAGTACTAAAGTATGTACTTGAGTATGGAGAGTACCAGTACTAAAGTATGTACTTAAGTATGGAGAGTAACAGTACTAAAGTATGTACCTTCAGATGTACTGAAGTATGGAGAGTACCAGTACTAAAGTATGTACCTTCAGATGTACTTAAGTAAGGAGAGTAACAGTACTAAAGTATGTACCTTCAGATGTACTTAAGTATGGAGAGTAACAGTACTAAAGTATGTACCTTCAGATGTACTTAAGTATGGAGAGTAACAGTACTAAAGTATGTACCTTCAGATGTACTTAAGTATGGAGAGTACCAGTACTAAAGTATGAACCTTCAGATGTACTTAAGTATGGAGAGTAACAGTACTAAAGTATGTACCTTCAGATGTACTTAAGTATGGAGAGTAACAGTACTAAAGTATGTACCTTCAGATGTACTTAAGTATGGAGAGTAACAGTACTAAAGTATGTACCTTCAGATGTACTTAAGTATGGAGAGTAACAGTACTAAAGTATGTACCTTCAGATGTACTTAAGTATGGAGAGTACCAGTACTAAAGTATGAACCTTCAGATGTACTTAAGTATGGAGAGTAACAGTACTAAAGTATGTACCTTCAGATGTACTTAAGTATGGAGAGTGCCAATACTAAAGTATGTACCTTCAGATGTACTTAAGTATGGAGAGTAACAGTACTAAAGTATGAACCTTCAGATGTACTTAAGTATGGAGAGTACCAGTACTAAAGTATGTACCTTCAGATGTACTTAAGTAAGGAGAGTAACAGTACTAAAGTATGTACCTTCAGATGTACTTAAGTATGGAGAGTAACAGTACTAAAGTATGTACCTTCAGATGTACTTAAGTATGGAGAGTAACAGTACTAAAGTATGAACCTTCAGATGTACTTAAGTATGGAGAGTAACAGTACTAAAGTATGTACCTTCAGATGTACTTAAGTATGGAGAGTAACAGTACTAAAGTATGTACCTTCAGATGTACTGAAGTATGGAGAGTAACAGGAGTATGGTTTATTAGGGCTCTAATGTCCTATTATCATTTCTGGAACAGGACTCTTCATCAGCTCAGTGTAGGTGAAGAGACTCTAGTGTCTCTCAGTCCACCAGTCTTTAATAGAAGCTCATTCATTAGTCTGACACTGACGTCTATTCACACCATCATCAGCACAGAACACTGAAGGAGAACAGGTTCCGTTAGCTAGAACCATAAAATAGCTTTTTGCAAACTAGTAAAATTTCAGTTTCAGAGTTATTTGGAACTTTGTTATAAGTTTAAGTTTAATAAAAACTGGCTTTAAACAGGATCACTAATGAGTTCCTCCTTTACTGTACTGTATCTGTAGGTCTCAGTTCAGAAACATAAAGCAGCCAAACACATGTACCATAAAGGGAATAGAGTTTATATAGATTCAGAATAAAGCGCGTGTGTACATGTTTCTGTATTGTGGTCTATGTGCCCACAAACTCAGGAACAGTCTGTTTGATCTGTTCACTGAGGCTTTGATGTGTGATGGTCAGTCAGTGTCTGTACTAACCCCAGTCTGCTTTACCCGCCTTCCTCCAGGTGGCCGTTAAAGTAGTCCAGCCCTGAACTGGACATTTCCACAGATGCTAGGACAGGACAGGTTCCACATGAGTGGGATATTAGACTCTGAAATGTGGTGGGGTAAAGTAGAGAGTAGTCCAAAATGGAAACACTTTGGTAAAGACACAGGAAAAAACGAAACCAGTGACCTTTACTTCACTGCCGTCCACCACCGTACTCATATGGCACGGGCCGCCTCTAGGGTTTTATCAAAGCAGCCTGAAAACGTTTGGTAAGCTGTTGTCCTGCTGACGGCTCTTCTAATGACGCCTTGTTCCTTTTCCTCTGTGCCAGCTGGAGCCTGTGGGCAGCAAGCAAAGCTACAACAACTTCACTCACGACCGCAGCAAGATAAAGTGTCCTTCAGAGGTAAATCTCCTCCCCAGAAGACCCCCACACAGACCACAGGCTTAATGATGTATTGATCCGAAGGTGGTGATATCCTGCTGTACTGATTTTGGAATGTTATAATCTCTTATAATTAATATAAGTATAATCAATATTCAACATTTCATGTGTGTGTGTGTGTGTGTGTGTGTAAACCAAACCACCACCACCTGAGCTGTTCCTCCAGCTCTGTATTCCTCCGCAGTGTAAATAGTTCCACCTGACTAAGTGATCAAACTGTGAGATAAGGCACTGAGACCCTGTCCTGATGCACTGTGCCGTCTGCCCTCCATAGTGCCCTGTTCAGTGTCTCTTATATGTACGTCCCTCAGGAGAGTCCCTTCATCTTCACCCGAGTGAACAGCCTCACCGCTGAAGTCCCGACGACCCCCAGCAACTCCGAGGACTCTGTGCCCACGTGGGCGGCAGCTGTGCTGGCAGTGGCTGGCCTCTTGATTGGCGTGGCCATCACCTGGATGGTCATGTACTACAGGGAGCGAAGAAAGAAGAAAAACCAGAAGCGGAATTCACAGCCGGGGCACGGGGAGAAGATATAAGACATCTCTCCACCACGCACACCTTGCACACCTTCACTTTACAGTGTACATGGAAAGGCAGGAGGCCGTACTCGTAGAGCTGAGAATGAGCACTAGGTATAATTCCCTCTTCTGTTCAGAGTATCTAATGTGCTCACAGTGCTGGAGCTGTCTGGCTCTACCTCCAATTTCCTGTGTACTGCTTATGTATATTAGATCCAGTAACCCTTGTATAGGCTGGGAAAGGTAAAACATTGCCTCACTGAGAGTTAATAAAGAAGAGATAATAAAGAAATGATAATGTGAGATAAAGTGAGATAATAAAGATAATTAAAGAAAGCCTTTGAAGTGAATGTGTCACTGTTATCCAGTACGACCAAAAGCCCAGAAGGTCAGTCGTAAAATCAGGAAGACTGATCCGTTTGTTACAGCAGAGTCGATCACTGTAATGGTCCTCTTTATAGACCAAAGTTTAAAGTTTGGTCTATAAAGCTTTGAGGAATCTAGAACCTGCTTACTTAATAGAACGTCTCTCTGTTTAAGTTCCAGCTGGTGATCTTAGATCTGCAGATACAGACGGTCTCAAACAGAAACTCTGGAGAGACTCTTTCGGTTACTCTGATTCATGTCAAGCTCATTTCCAGCTTCTATTACACATTCAGGCTCAGTGATCTAGCTTCAAGCTCATCATTCAAGCTCACTATTATTATTATTATTAATAATAATAATAATAATAATAATAATAATAATAATAATGATGATGATGATGATGATGATGATGATGATGATAATGATATTACTATTATTATTTTTATTATTATCATCATCACCATTATTATTATTATTATTATTATTATTATTATTGTTAATAATAACAATGAACTATTCAGATTGGTAATCTAATGAATACAGTGATTGTTATGGTGGGTCTCATATGCAGCACATAATAATAATAATAATAATAATAATAATAATAATAATAATAATAATAATAATGATATTATTACGATTATTATTTGTATTATTATCATCATCATCATCACCACCATCATTATTATTATTATTATAGTTAATAATAACAGTGAACTATTCAGATTGGTAATCTAATGAATACAGTGATTGTTATGGTGGGTCTCATATGCAGCAAATAATAATAATAATAATAATAAAACATATAATAATAATATCATCATTATCATCATCATCATATTTATTAGATTACCATCCTGAATAGTTACACAGGAAGAAGGTGGAAGGAAAATGGTTCCTATACTACGTCATCATTTACAGCAGCATCTTATTTGAGAGATAGATACACATTCATCCCACTAAATAAACAAAGAAATGATATAGATATTTTTGCGTTACAATCGATTCTTAAATGTAAATGCCAGGATCAGAGGTATCGATCCGCCCAGCCCCAGTTTATCATGTGTGTGATAGACATGGTGACGTCTGGTTCCCATCACCATCACTGTACAGAGAGACCAGCTCGAATAAATACCTCTACAGTGACCCACTGCACATGAGCCCCCTCTGAGGGCCTGTTTATCTCATCCGCTGAAATGTTAATACAGAAATAGTGGAAAATCGGTGGAATTGCCCTTTAACGGTTCTCTGGGGACGGGCAGTGAAATGCAATCCCTACTTCTAGTCGTAGGATTATTTATGCACGTGCGCTTCCTCAGACCTGATTTCTGACGTCAAAACTGACCAAAAGTAACCAAAACCGGCTGAAACGAGCCGCGGTGCAATGACGTCATCCCCTAGTGCCCCCTACCGGCCGCCGAGTGAAAACAAGCCCAGAGAGAAGTTCAGTGGTGAAGATGGCGGAGAGCGAGCTGAACGTGGACAGCCTTATCTCTCGGCTCCTGGAGGGTGAGCGGTTTTATGAGGTTTTGGTTGATATGAACTGAGCCGTGGCTCTGTTTCTGTTCGACTGTGAGCAAAAAGACCTTTCCGCCGGCCCGTGATAAAACATGTCGCTCCGCTTCGTAAGCGCCGATGGCCGCTAGTTGGTTAGCCTAGCCTAGCCGGCTAATGTTTACAAACAGGAGTTTAGCTAGCGGGGTAGCGTAACTTCGCTCTGACAGGTCTGGTTACCAGACGTAGCCAGAAATTTCGCCTCCCGTTATGCTGGAAAACCCTTTTCCAGATATTTCCAAGCTTAATAATAAACACTGGACGCGGCTGTCTGTTAATTTGAGTCGAAAGGTGTAGCGAAGAAACGTTAACGTTGATAATCAGCGTCTGAGGAGTTTTGGTCAGGTCGGCGGTACGTACGTTCCGTTTCGGGCGGCTAGTTATTTGTTTACGTTGCTGTTATTCTGGAATATGTATTTTGTGCTGAGGGAAGTGATCCACCGTGGGCAAAAGTAGGCGTGTAAGCTGCAGTGTAGCCGCATCTCGTTCAGGATGAAGACGGGAGCCAACCCCCGGCTGAGGTGGGCTTTATATTCGGATGCTCTATTCCACCTTAAACGGAGCGGCGGTTACAGTATGTCGTCTGAACTGTGGAGCAGAAACTGCTGCAGCATTTAAGGTGGAACGGACCTTTTAAACAAAAAGCTGGAAAATAAAATCAGATTTAAGTCTCAGCAGTGAGAGGATGTTTAGGGGAAGGCTAGAAAGACTGGAATTTGGTGCCACTTGTTCAGTGTGAGAGCTGTCTGATTGAAGCCGGAGGAAAATGGCAGGTCAGTCTGGCAAAGCGCCGTCCAGGCATTGTGCTGACAGTCCAAACCATATGACACACACCTCAAGCTGGTGACACACACTCTGCTGAGCGGGGATAATAGGCAGTGTGTGAATGCTACAGGCCAGGGTTCAGCATCACGTTAACTTCATTTTCACCCTCTCAGATGAATATTCATGTTCAAGTTTTCTATGAAACGAGGAGATCAAAGGAGAAGGTGGAGACTAATCTGAGGTGACATCTCTCTGATGTGTCTGTGTGGGTTTGAGAAAGTTCACCTTGAAAATTCAATAGAATGCATTCGTACTTCTGTGATGTCCGCGTAGGAGGTACGTGACTTTGGCCTGGGTGTGAAATGGGGAGATGTGGTTTTGCATGTCTGTCTATGGCTAGAATTTGATCCTGGAATGGAACGAGCTGTCTCCCCCGTTTTAGGTGAGGCCTGTCTTTGTGTGAGTGGGGCGTTTAGGGCCGTTTGTGTTTGAGCACAGAGGAATTTGTCTTCCACATTTAACCCATCCGAAGTGAAACACACACCTGCACGCTAGGGGGCAGAGAGCACACCTGCCTGGAGGGGTGGGCAGATTTATCCATGGTGCTGGGGATCAGTTGGGGGTTAGGTGTCTGCTCAAGGGCAGTTCAGTCGTGTCCCTTCAGGGAACTGGTCCTCCTCCAGCGCACGACTGCCCCCACTGCCAGCGCACGAGTGTCCCCACTGCCAGCGCACGACGGCCCCCACTGCCAGCGCACGACTGCCCCCACTGCCAGCGCACGACTGCCCCTCTCTCCTCCTCCAACCCACAACTGCCTCCACTTCTCCTCCAGCCCGCGACCGCCCCCACTCCTCCTCCAGCCCGCGACGGCCCCCACTCCTCCTCCAGCCCGCGACGGCCCCCACTCCTCCTCCAACCCGCGACTGCCCCCACTCCTCCTCCAGCCCACCACCGCCCCCCCACTCCTCCTTCAGCCCACGACCGCCCAGACTGCCCCCACTCCTCCTCCAACCCACGACTGCCCCCACTCCTCCTCCAGCCCAGGACTGCCCCACTCCTCCTCCAACCCACGACTGCCCCGTTCCTCCTCCAACCCACGACTGCCCCGTTCCTCCTCCAACCCACGACTGCCCCGCTCCTCCTCCAACCCACGACTGCCCCGCTCCTCCTCCAACCCACGACAGCCCCTCTCCTCCTCCAACCCACGACTTCCCCCACTCCTCCTCCAACCCACGACAGCCGCTCTCCTCCTCCAACCCACGACAGCCCCGCTCCTCCTTCAACCCACGACAGCCCCGCTCCTCCTCCAACCCACGACTTCCCCGCTCCTCCTCCAACCCACGACTTCCCCGCTCCTCCTCCAACCCACGACTGCTCCCGCTCCTCCTCCAACCCACGACAGCCCCTCTCCTCCTTCAACCCACGACAGCCCCTCTCCTCCTTCAACCCACGACAGCCCCGCTCCTCCTCCAGCCCACGACCGCCCCCACTCCTCCTCCAACCCACCGGTTTTAGCTAATACCCCAGACACATTCCTAATCGATGAGTGAGATTCTCCGTTTTGCTGTGAGAATGTTTAGTTGCTGGTGAATGATGGAGTGTGACTGCCAAGACACGTTGGTGTTAAATGCACCATGGCCTGTACCACAGGTTTAAACCGGTACAGTTAAAAGGGTGTGGCTTCTCTTGCCTAGGTGTCAGTCTAATCTGCTTAATGAGCTCCAACCCCTGCGGTAACTCCTAACCAGAAACCTGCCTCATGCTCTTATTTAACTCTTAGCTTCTGTTTTCCCATCTCCACCATTCGGTTTGTGTCCCTTGTGATCCCTCGTGTCTTATGCCGTCGGCCACTGCCTGTCAGCTTGTCGTACATGCGCTGCTGTTCAGGGGAGGGAGAGCTTTCCTTCTTAGCCCTGGTTTAAGGTGGCTCTTTCTCAAAAGTTGTCCCACCGCCAAGACCCTCTGTCTGCCTGTGTATGCAACATTGTGTCATACATTGTTTGTGTACTGTGAGCTCTGTTTGCCTACTAACACTATGAAGATGAACTGTCTAACTTATGAAATGAGCAAACCGAGAGCGACAGGGACAGACCACGGTGCCTCCACATACGTCTCCATCAAGACTAAAGCGGGACTCGTCACTGAAGATGACCCGCTGCCATTCTGAGTCGCTCCATGACAGTCTGGCACGACACCACTGCAGTCCTTGGTGACGGTGACGTGGTGTTAGGAGCAGTCGCTGTAACGGTCTGTGTGCATGTAATACTCCGTGGTGCAGCCGTCTGTCCTAACAGGATGACTCATGGAGGACCTCACAGTTTACTGGATGCCTGTAATCGTGGCTGTTGGGTCTGTCCGGTACAGAGATGAGGCCCGTTCTTGCTTATGTCATATGCACAGCTGAGCGTGTACCTTGAATCATCAGCACGTCTCATAAAGATCAGTGTTTCTGTGGATGTTTTGATTATGTAAAGATGTACACGTTCCAAAAACAGCAGAACGCTGGTCAGTGTAACGCAGACCCGTCTTTAACCATATCACATGGCTCACCTACGGTGTGTTTACCATGTACCGCAGTAGTGTGCTCGCTAACGTCTGTATTTGATGATGGAGTGAAGCCCGCAGTGGTGTCTTCAACCAGTCACTCAGTATTCTGTATCCTATCTCGAACACTGCCTTGTTTTCGTGATGAGATTTTAGACTGTGGTATGTGGGACATGCACGTTCCTAGCAGAAAACAAACTTAACCAAGGCGCAGTTTGTGGTGCCATCTGTCTCTATTACTTCTCCAGCACTCCTGTAGCGCTCGCCGTGGCTTCTCCCTCTCTCTGCTACACCATCTGTGGTTCTGTGTGACCCTGACGCGTTCTGTATCTCTGCTGCTTATTTATTTATTTATTTATTTATTTATTTATTTATTTATTTATTTATTTATTTATTTATCTCGCCCTGGACCAAACATGCCTTCCTGTATTCTGTTCCCTCTTCTTCCTTTTCTCTGTTGTGTATCTTTCCTCCGTTACTCTGCTCACATTTTTGCCTGTCTGCTTTCCTTCCTCTCGTGCTGGTTTCTGTGCCTTCGGTTCACCTTCTCAAGGTCTCACTTTATTATTTAGGCCCCTGTCTTCGGATGCTGACTGCACTGCATCACTCTTGCTAAGCTTTTCCAGCTGCTTTAAGGTGGAAATCAAACTGTTGCTTCTCAGGAACTCTTGTAGTTCTTGGCAATCAGACTGTATGTATAAAAGCAAGCGTAGCTCCAATGAGTGTATATATATGTTCAGAATGTTACACGTAGCCTGTGTACATGTACATGTGTTGTTCTGTTTGATGAAAAGGACTGATGTCTCGGCTCAGCTCGGTCGTGATGCATCAGTTTACCTGGCTTCGTCATCCGACTCTCTTGATGCTGTTTATGCAGTGCTGGATTTCCTGATAAAAACAAGATCACTTAAAGGTGCTCTCGCGCTCTCTCGCTTTTCTTAACGTACATTACTAGTGATGGTTGGTTTTGAAACAAACTCATGTGTGTGAAAGAGTTATCATCAGTGACATGGCATTTAAGGCATTTAAAGGCATTTAAGGCGCTCTGGTGCGAGTGGTGTTTTGGCCGGCGTGCTCTGGTGCGAGTGGTGTTTTGGCCGGCGTGCTCTGGTGCGAGTGGTGTATTGGCCGGCGCGCTCTGGTGCGAGTGGTGTATTGGCCGGCGTGCTCTGGTGCGAGTGGTGTATTGGCCGGCGCGCTCTGGTGCGAGTGGTGTATTGGCCGGCGCGCTCTGGTGCGAGTGGTGTATTGGCCGGCGCGCTCTGGTGCGAGTGGTGTATTGGCCGGCGTGCTCTGGTGCGAGTGGTGTATTGGCCGGCGTGCTCTGGTGCGAGTGGTGTATTGGCCGGCGTGCTCTGGTGCGAGTGGTGTATTGGCCGGCGTGCTCTGGCGCGAGTGGTGTATTGGCCGGCGTGCTCTGGCGCGAGTGGTGTATTGGCCGGCGTGCTCTGGCGCGGGTGGTGTTTTGGCCGGCGTGCTCTGATGCGAGTCGTGTTTTGGCCGGCGTGCTCTGATGCGAGTCGTGTTTTGGCCGGCGTGCTCTGGTGCGAGTCGTGTTTTGGCCGGCGCGCTCTGGTGCGAGTGGTGTTTTGGCCGGCGCGCTCTGGTGCGAGTGGTGTTTTGGCCGGCGTGCTCTGGCGCGAGTCGTGTATTGGCCGGCGTGCTCTGGCGCGAGTCGTGTATTGGCCGGCGTGCTCTGGCGCGAGTCGTGTATTGGCCGGCGTGCTCTGGCGCGAGTGGTGTTTTGGCCGGCGTGCTCTGGCGCGAGTGGTGTATTGGCCGGCGTGCTCTGGCGCGAGTGGTGTTTTGGCCGGCGTGCTCTGGCGCGAGTGGTGTTTTGGCCGGCGTGCTCTGGCGCGAGTGGTGTTTTGGCCGGCGTGCTCTGGCGCGAGTGGTGATTTGGCCAGATTTTTCAGGTTCAGGTTTTTTATTATTATTATTATTTTTCATGTAGTTCTGTTACTGGGCCTGTAAAGTGGGTGACTCTTAGCCTTTCCCAAACTTGGGAGTCTCTTGTTCTCTCGCGCTCTCACACGTTCTCTCTCTCTCTCTCTGCTAATTACTCTTTCCAGCTCTAATTAGCCTGCTGCTCCAAGCCCTGACAGTCCTACGAACGTGTAGAGCGAAAAGAACAAGGAGGCTGACGTGGCTGCGTAGCCTGAATGAGAACATGTTAATCAGCTAACAGATGTGGTAATGTTCTGTGTGCACTGTGGCATCATTCTCTCTGCAGGTGTGGACAGTTCCTGACCCAATGGGTCACAGCTTTGCCCAGAGATAGCAAGCTCTGAAAGATGAACAGATGTGGGACAGTGGTGGAAGCTGAGTAGTGAAACATTAACGTATATAATGGCATACGTGATAGAAGCCTTGGTCTGTACAGTTTGCCGTTTTCCATGGAATGTGAAAGGGCTGTGGTGATGGCCGACCTGACTGCCAGTGCCTGCCCCTTCAGGCTCTTGCTCCAGCCTGTAGACTCTACTTTATTATTAGTCAGAGGCTCCAGCCAGAGGCTCTGTCTGTAAAGCTGCTGCTGACTTAAGTTATAGACCGTTACATAACATCACATTCGACACGCACGGGTCCGCGAATCTGCTGCATCACATAGAAACGCGGGATCCACATTCAGGCTCTGGCTCACAGAGCACATGAGGAACAGTCATGTCCGGATGCGAGGGTGTGTCCTGGCGTCGGTGCGATGTGCTGTAACCCACTTTAGAGCTGCGTGTGCAGGCGCAGCCTAGTTTTATCAGCTCTCCTAAATGAGTGCTTGCCAAAGGCTGTTCGCCGTCGCGAGTTTTGAGCCCTTAAGCTTCATAAGTTTATCATCCGCTATAAACAGTAACAGGACTGATAGATCAAACACTTGTTTGTTTATCTGACCTCGTGAGCACCTTGGCATTGGGTAGAATGATTCAGTGAATCTTTTAACGTGAGAAAACTGAACTGAACGTTTAGAAATGGTTCTTAATGAAGGCTTTCTGATGAAAGATGACTTTGGGAAATCTTAAAAAGGTAGAGCTGGCGCTCTGGTCTGTTATCTCGCTATCAGGGATCTTCGGATTATATCAGCATCAATAAGCACAACATTATCAGTAAGTAAAATAAATATTGACTGACTTATCTAAGGAACATTGTGTCAGTGCTTCGCTACGGTATCGTGCATCCTGCACACATTAGCGCCGTTGTTCACTGATAACATCTTGTTTATTCGTGCCTGTATACATTTACGGCTTAAATCAAAGTTGAAGACCTTGGCAAATTATCAATTCATCTAAGATAATAAAACAAGTCTGTGACGGATGTTTGACGGGGTCGGGTGATGGTGAAGGCCACTGCAGATTCTTGGGGGCGCTATATGTCATATATGCTATATGGCCTTGTCATTCCGGAAGGGACCACCCTGTCAGGTTAGGAACGTTTCGTCATAGAACGCTCAGACTGTGGCAGGAGGACGCCCTCGCATCTTAACAGGGCAGAAGATCGTTCACCGTAGTGAACAGTTCCTACTAACCTCTCAAATGGTCAGTGCTTTTTCCCCCCCGAGTGTTCAGTTAATAAGTGGTTTTCATGGGTGCGGTCACTTACTGATCGTGTTTTAGGTGGAGTGGTCCGTTGCTGAGCGTTTTTACATTGTAGTGGTCAGTTGGGAGTCCTGTTTTGGTTGTATACTCGGTTGCAAGCTGTGTTTTGGTGCGATCTGTTGGGAGTGGTGTTTTGGGAGTGTGAGCCCTGGCGGTGTCAGCCCTCCAGGCTCAGAATCCATCCATTGGGTTCAGTGGTACAAAATGCAGCATGAAAAGCCAAATCTCCACATCCCATATCTCGTTACTACGTAGATGAAGTTATGCTGTTCATCTGTGAGGTACGTGTGTGAGGTGCTTGGCATCTGCAGGATTGAGTTGAGCAAGCCCGATTCAGTCCTAAGCAGGCTGCTAGAAATTGAGACCTGCTAGTGGATTGCTAAATTCTGCAGGAACAGAGGACGGCAATCAATGTGGTAGAAGATTTAGTCACTCTTGGCCTGTGGCCCTGATGCACACTAAGCCACAAGGTAGAGTCTCTTGACGGGTTCTGTACTGAAGAAAAATGATTCATCGGACCAAAGGAAACGGTGGATTAGACGCCCCCAGTAGCCCATTGGTGGACATTCAGTTTGGCTTATCAGTTACCCCGTCCTCTCTCGTCCCGTCTGCTACCCCGTCCTCTCTCGTCCCGTCTGCTACCCCGTCCTCTCTCGTCCCGTCTGCTACCCCGTCCTCTCTCGTCCCGCCGGCTACCCCGTCCTCTCATCTGCTACCCCGTCCTCTCTCGTCCCGTCTGCTACGCCGTCCTCTCTCGTCCCGTCTGCTACGCCGTCCTCTCATCTGCTACCCCGTCCTCTCTCGTCCCGTCTGCTACCCCGTCCTCTCTCGTCCCGTCTGCTACCCCGTCCTCTCATCTGCTACCCCGTCCTCTCTCGTCCCGTCTGCTACCCCGTCCTCTCTCGTCCCGTCTGCTACCCCGTCCTCTCATCTGCTACCCCGTCCTCTCTCGTCCCGTCGGCTACCCCGTCCTCTCTCGTCCCGTCGGCTACCCCGTCCTCTCTCGTCCCGTCGGCTACCCCGTCCTCTCTCGTCCTGTCTGCTACCCCGTCCTCTCTCGTCCCATCTGCTACCCCGTCCTCTCTCGTCCCATCTGCTACCCCGTCCTCTCTCGTCCCGTCTGCTACCCCGTCCTCTCATCTGCTACCCCGTCCTCTCTCGTCCCATCTGCTACCCCGTCCTCTCTCGTCCCGTCTGCTACCCCGTCCTCTCATCTGCTACCCCGTCTTCTCTCGTCCCGTCTGCTACCCCGTCCTCTCACACGGTTTATTTGTTTTAGTAATACTGAGGCTCACCTCTGACAGGCAATATACAGTCCTCTCAACCAGGAAGTCTTACTCAGGATTTTGAGAAAGTAGGTACATCATGAATGTTAAGGTCATTGGTCATCACTAACAATCAATCAATCAGTCAGTCAGTCAATATGTATTTGTATAGCGCTTTTTACAACTAACGTTGTCTCAAAGCAGCTTTACATAAAAGCAGTGTGTATAAAAGAAAAGAAAAACACGGAGTTAATGTACAGACGTAGGAAAGGGAAAACAGGACCACCCCCCGTGAGCAAGCCAGGGGCAACAGTGGCGAGGAAAAACTCCCTTGGGTTCGAGGAACCGGGCTCGAGTGGGAAAGCCATCCTCCTCAGGTCAATCCCGGGTGAGGAGAGAAAGACAGAACTAACAGGAGAAGCAGCTCAGAGCATCTGTTCATACAGTCTGATTAATCCAGGAGGGAGTTACCTGGCGAGCTTGTTACTAACGCCACTGAATTGCCACTGTCTCTAAGAACTCCTATGTAGCAGCTTCGTGTTATGAAGTACGTTCCTAAAATCTACAAACCTTCTGTATTTGCATTATCTTTTGTTGTTGTGATTCCTGGCTAACCTCACACTTTAACCTTTGGCCCACCAAGACCAGATGTTTGGGCTCCCCTTGCCAACATTTGCAGCTTGTTGAGAAGTTGGTACTTCACCTGTTAGCTGTGATCTGTAAAAACAGACTACTGAAAAACAGACTAGTGTCTAACACCCACGATGCTGCTTTTCCATACATGCTGACCTTCACTGTTTCATTAGGATCGTTGTACTGGTGTGACAGTGTTGATGACGAAGGCTCGTCTCTGTCCCCGCAGTGCGAGGATGCCGTCCGGGGAAGATTGTGCAGATGACCGAAGCAGAGGTGAGAGGCCTGTGCATCAAATCCAGAGAAATCTTCCTCAGCCAGCCGATCCTGCTGGAGCTGGAGGCCCCACTTAAAATCTGCGGTATGTCAGCCAGCTTTGGCCCTCTTATCTTTTCTCTCTGTCTTCGTCACTTTCCATCTGTCCGGTCTGACACACACAGCAGCTGCTGGAAACAGCTAAACGTTAAAATAAACCGAACGATGGCTAGCGAGCTAATTAGGCTGCTTACAGTTGCGCTGAGCATAACGTCACTGTTTCAGGAGCATCGCTGCTTTTTGTTGTGTTTGTTTTTCTTTTTACATATCAGGTTTCATGAGATCGGTAGGTATTAACATTGGGCTGTTATCGGCAGACAGCGGTGGATCTGTAAATGCAGGCGATTTTATCAGAAGGAGGTCCGTGTTTGTTTTTGTGGTTACAATGAAAACTGCTGATAAATGAGACCACACACCGCAGGATGAGACGCACTTCCTCCCTCATCATTAGAGCTCAGCTCACTGCTCACACATGAGATTTAAGTAAACACAGAGAGAGACTGTGTGTGTGTCTCAATTTTTCAGTCTTGTGTAGAACAATCTCCTTCGTTCACTCACACTGGAATGTGCTTATGTAATCCGGATGGAGAGATGCGGAGACATGCTGTCATGTCATTCTCTTTCTCATGAGGGGACACAATACTCACAGCACTCAAGACCAGCAGACATACAGCCCTAAATATATAACACACAGCTCTAAAACCGAAGCCTGAACGTGAGCCATACCAGCGGCTGTGGTCACTTTTTCCTTGGTCATCTTAACCATGCTTCGAGACCTGGAACGGCTTAGTGGGGTGATGGAGCTACTCGCTGATTGGTTCTTCATTCATTCTGGTATTGTGCCAGCTGCTGTGCTTCAAAAGCGAAACTAACGACTTTGGGTTGGTAGCATGTCCTGTGGGACTTTATCTAAATGCATGTTCGCTAACATGGTACCTCCCACTCTTGCTCGGAATTAGCTCTGCGAAGGTGGATCCAGTTCTTCTGGCCTTTCAGGATCCGTTTGTGGCTCAAACTGATATGGCAGAGCTGACACCATTATAACAGGAACCATAGCATTGTGGAGGCGAAACTTAGACCAGGATCCTGCTTATTTGATTGACAAATCAGAACAGGACTGGGCAAACCGACCAACCAAAGCCTGTTCTGGAGGCGGTGCTTAAAAATGCAGAAGGTCTGACAAAGCATTTCAGACAGAGAAGGGAGAATACATTCACAACAACAAGTTTATCGTGAATGTGCTTCACTTGCTGCACAAGCATACAGACGTAACCACGGGTTAAGCACAGTATTATTGGATGCTGTGGTCAGAATTTAATTGGAGTCTGGAATGCGGAGAAGAGTGAGTGAGTGAGTGAGTGAGTGAGTGAGGGAGTGAGGGAGTGAGGGAGGACAGAGGACAGAGAGAGAGATGGTGGGGAGAGAGAGGGAGAGAGAGAGAGATGTAATCCTATTTAATTAACTTTATTTACCATCCAAACCCAGTGGTGAATCTACCACATCATTTTTTGATACACTGTTGAGTCACATTATTATGACCACTTTAATATACAGAGTAACCACCGTGTGCAGAATGGACATCGGGTAGACGGGTTGGGAGTGACTCAGTAAGGTCCTGGTAGGTTGTCACAGGTATCTGTAGCCATGCTGACTGCAGTGCATCCCTTACCTGCTGGAGGGCGCGTCGGGGAGAATCCGTAGAGCTAACACAGTCATCCAGGTGGTCCCATAGATGTCCGGTTGGGTTGAGGCCTGGGGATTTAGGGGGCCAGAGTAGTAAGTCTTGGCCATGCTCTTCCAACCAATATCACATTGTCTTGCTGGAAGAGCCCGCCTGCTCCGGGGAAAGTAATCAGTATGTATCGCGCCTTTTACCCGTGACGGCAATGATGGGTATGCGTGCAGACAGCCATTCGCAGACCTTACATACCCACCGAGCCCCCTCATGACACCCAGCTTCCTTCATGAAGTAGATGCTGTCGCTGTCAAAAGTAGGAAGTGGTCATAATAATGTGACTCTTCAAAAAAACAAACTATAATCAACGAGTTTTAACTTTTGAATGTCAAACCTGTAAAAACTGTCCGAACAAAAAACTTTCTCCTCCCTCCCTCTCTCTTTCTCTTGCGCTGTCTCTCTGTCACTTGCTCTGTTCGCTCTGGTCCATGTGTCAGCACCCTGTCTCTTCATCTCTCTGTTTCAATGTCAGTTGTTCCCCTCTGAACTCTCCTATTTTCTCTCTCCCTCTCCATCACTTGCTTCTGTTTTTGACTCTCTGTCCTTCTTTTGCCTTTGTCCTCCCACTTGATTTCTAGTACGGCATGTACTGTCATTTCTTCTCCTTCTTTTTCTCTCCTTTAACGTTGCACACCCTCGTACTCCCGCTCTCTTTTTGGTCCTGCGGTCCACCCAGTCTGCTGTCAGAAATAGCTGTCCTCCCACTTTTGGCCGTTTGTAGCCAGTTGTTAGTTGCCCACATAAAATAACCCACAGTTGGGTCATCGGATCATTCTCTCCGCTGCCTGTAGGCTATTTTAAAACGGAAGTCCATGAAGGGTTGCAAATGATCACCAAGCAGTGAAACGTAGAGGACACCGGTCAGTGACATGTTTAGGTGGACCCAACCTATGCCATGAGGACAGCTGAACTTATATAGGTGTGGGCACCCCCAAGCCGTCCCCTGAGTTAACACCACTTCTGTAGATGTTTGTCTGGTTCTTTGGTGACCTCCTGGATGGGTCGTCAGTGCCACTGTTCCAGGTTTTCTCTGTTTGATAAGATAGATAATGAGTCTCACTGTGGTTCACCAGAGTCCCAGAGCCGTAGCTGTGGCTTTGTAACCCTTCCCAGAGGGTAGATTTTAGTTACTTTGCTTGGCATCCGCGTGTGAATCTCTTTATGACGTGGCACCATGCTGCCTTTATGAAACCTTCTAGCTGCTTTACATTCCCAGAGAGGGTCTATTTAAATGATGTTTAGATTTGGTAGGTCTGGCAGTCATCATGCCCGTGTGCTGCTAGTGAAATTGGGCCAAATAGTCAGTTGATGGTGGTTATGGGGTAATTACTCTCCACATGCAGGTAGGGCTGAACGGCATTTTGGGTTGTCTTGGGTTCCTTGACTCATATCGAGTCATTTAAATGTTATAAGAATGCAAATAGTAGAAGAAATTGGGAACGGAGCAAATGTACTAATTTCCCAGAATGTGCTACTCCAGTGAACTGGCCTTGACCTCACAAAAGAGGCACCTATAAGTCTATGTGTCTCTATATAGATTTGATCAGGCGAGTTCCGATTTGACCCACATTATATATACGATGGCTGTTTATTAGCATGGTGCTAATAAAACCTGGCATCCTCATGCAACCTGGCAACCTTTGAACCAGCCAGATTTATTTAGCTGAGTTTTAAAAATGGTCTTATCATAACAAGACTTTTATTGCTTAGATATGGCATGACTTGCCATAATATCAGAAAATTAACCCATTGTCTTCTCCTCGCTGTCTGTGTCCTCTTGTCCTCACTTCTTATTTCATCCCGTCTTCCTCTTTTTTTTAAAACTCTTGCAGCAAAGTTTATTTTGGACCTTCTACATGACCTACACACTGTGTGGAGGTGTCCCCAGCACTACCCCTGATTACCAACCCCCTCAGAGGTTTCCTGGTTCTCTTGAAGGAGTGTAACAATTCACAAACTCTGTTGTGATATGGTTTTGTGTCCAAGACTAAGGCTGAGATTTGATAGAATTAAAAAGAGGGAAATCTAACCCTATCTAAGGTTCAAACTGTGAACGGATGACAGTTTTGAATCTCTGCCTGTTTTGGGGGCTTGCTGCGTCATAGTTTCACCAGAAGAACATCGGTGTGCTTCACGTCAACAGCGCTTTATTTGTTCTCTGGTTCAAATAGAGATTTTTTATGTGAAAGCAGGAAGTTGACAGTGATTGCTACAGAAGGGCTTGGAGATGAACAACATTCTGTATCCTCAGAGAGTAAACAAATGCCTTGACGTGACCCCACATATGGAAATCCAGAGGGGGTTACATTGATTGGAACCCCACGACCAATCCGCTTTTGGGAAAACGGCATATCAAGATGGTCTTGTGGCGCATCCGTAATGAGGTGTAAGGCATTTAGGAAATGTTTCATCCTCTGACAACATGAAGGAAACGTCTTCATCTAACAGTGTGAATGAATTTTGAATTTTACTCCATCCCTATACCACAGCTGATGGGGAAAACGCAAGTTCTATATGACGGTCGGGCTCGCCTTTGGTCAGGTGTAGCAGAATCTGAATTTTGTAAGGTTGCCATTTATAAGTAGGCAGAATTCAGCAAATTGAGACACAGCCAAACCCACATTTCGGAGACAGGCGACGGGTGATACAGCGTGGCCTCTTGCTGAATAAGACAGAACAGAACAGTTGCTGCATCTGTAGCGTTTTTTGCTTGGGCAGCTTTCGGTTTATTTACATTCTGCATGGCCATCCTTCATATGTCGCCGGGACAGAATAAGGACCCCAGGACCAAACACAGGTGTGTCTCACACACCTGCCTTCCGATTGGAAGATGGTGGCATACGAGATGGCCCCAGTTTCCCCATAGCTTGAGTGCATGTGTGTGCACGTGTGTGGTGCAAGTTATAAATATGAACGTAATGAGGGCAGGTTTGAGAGAAGCTCCTTCTCTGTTCCCAGTCTGACATCATATACCCACATGTGCGCGCACACACACACACACACACACACACGTTTTACTCCTGACATGTTCACTGTGGAGGATGGTTTGAGTTGTTGGACTTTACAGTCTTTAAAACCAACAAAGACATACACATCATTAACCTGGATTCTCCATCTCCTGGGTGATCAGATTGATCTGTAGACCTTTATGGGCCATGGAGCTGCAGCCCAGCTATGTTTTTATCGTTCCTATCCCACTACTGTGTAATGACCGGAATAATCCGGTTGGAATTCTTGATGCGTTTTAATTGTTTCCTTTAACTCATCTTCAATAATCCATACTCATCCCTGTCAGAGATGCATGGCCCTGAACTGTATTGGCCTTTCCTCCATACAGGGGATATCCATGGTCAGTACACAGACCTGCTGAGGCTGTTCGAGTACGGCGGGTTTCCTCCGGAGGCGAACTATCTCTTCCTGGGAGATTACGTGGACCGAGGGAAGCAGTCTCTGGAGACCATTTGTCTGCTGCTGGCCTACAAGATCAAATACCCAGAAAACTTCTTCCTGCTCCGTGGCAACCACGAGTGCGCCTCCATCAATCGCATCTATGGCTTCTACGACGAGTGTGAGTCCAGTTGAGCATGCATACAGCCCATAATTAGTTACTCGGGTACAGTAAGGATGTACAGTGAGGAGGTGGAGAAAGGCTAACTGCCCATTTGGGCTGCAGGTTTGGAAATCACTGACATCTTAGAGGGTGCCCGTCTTTTGAAAAACATTATCAATAAATAGTTTTATTGCTCCAGATATTGTGCCTAACCTGGCAACCCTAAACCGGTGTCTGGCATTGTTTGAAAAGCAGGGAAGTGTCACCATCACCGTTAGCATCATAAAAATTAAAACAGCTTTGGAAACCTTATGAATTGGAATGAGGAAGGGATGAAGGCTTTAAAGCTATTCAAGACAACCTGGTGGTTGATCAGCTCAGCGGATAACACCACTACTCTCCAGGCAGCCACCACCGCATGTGAGAGACTGGGGTTCGAATCCCGCTCTGTGCTACACCAATAAGAGTCCTTGGGCAAGACTCCTAACACTACATTGGCCTACCTGTAATATGATTAAGGGATTAAGTCGCTCTGGATAAGAGCGCCAGCTAAATTCCATAAATGTAAATGTAACTTGGCACCTGGTTAACTTATCACATGATCCAGTCTGACTAATTGTCCTACAGCTACAAGAAGCTAGCTACCCAGCAGGCTGGGTCATCCATGAAAATGACCACGCTAGCTAGCAGAGGAAGAACACATACATAGACCAGAAATTGGAGTTTAGATCTGAATGAATTCAGTTAAACTGGCTTGTGTTTTTGATTCACCAGTGACCTTTCAATGTATTGGATGTACAGCATTGTAATCTCTGACGTTTGAATGAAATGTTTGGATATTTGGTCCAGCCGAACATTTCATCAGTGCACATCAGCACAAGCACATTAAAAGGCCTCTGTGGTTTGGACACCATTGTATGACCCTGTGTCTGTGTCTCACAGGCAAGCGCAGGTTCAACATAAAGCTGTGGAAGACCTTCACAGACTGCTTCAACTGTCTCCCCATTGCTGCCATTATCGATGAGAAGATCTTCTGCTGCCACGGAGGTACGAGCACATGGTTCACACTGCTGCTGAAGGCTAATCATCTCTAGCACCTGGAGAAGTTTGAAGTTTTTGGGTCTCTGTCTGAGTTGGCAGACTTCAGAAGTATAAAAGCTCTAAAGGGCATTTTTACCGATATGCGGTGAGCCTGGTGTATACACATACACCAAAAGTCAAATTTGTCCAAAAGGCAAAGAGATAAGGAACATTCCAGGTGCACAACTCGGACTCCTGGTTTAAACACTCCGGCTTTGGTGCACCACATGGTAATCTCATTGGTTATTCTTCTATAAAGCTGCCTTAGCGTTTGCATCTCTCCTCTCTCTTACTCCTTGCACAAACACTACCTCAATCACCATCCCCACCCACTCTCCCTCCCACTGTGTCGAAATTTGGCTGAGCCCTCACTTGTTCACAAGCTCTCCTGCAACATGGAGGGAGTTGCAGTGCTAAAGATGCAGTGCTGTGGAGAGAGGACGGTGGGAGCAGTGGTGCGGAATGAGTACAGTGGCGTGAGGATGGTAGAGCAGTGGTGTGGAGTGAGGATGCTTAAGGGAACACAACAGATCACATGGCTTTGACTTGAAACTGAACATTTAGTCTAATCTAATCTGATCTTTAGTCTAATCAATCTAATCAATGAATTATTTAGCCTCCTATTATATGTTCATATGAGAGCATGAAGATGTGGCTAAGCAACTTTGGAGAGCACTAAAATACAGATCCCTTCCTATTCACTCGTCCTCCCAGGTCTTTCACCTGACCTGCAGTCGATGGAGCAGATCCGACGGATCATGAGGCCCACCGATGTTCCTGATACAGGTGGGTTTACGTGCCTATGGACGATGCTATGTTTGCTATAGCTCATAAGCTAATCATTCTCTCTCCGTCTCTATAGGGTTGCTGTGTGATTTGCTCTGGTCAGACCCTGATAAGGATGTCCAGGGTTGGGGGGAGAACGACCGGGGTGTGTCCTTCACTTTTGGGGCTGACGTGGTCAGCAAGTTCCTCAACCGTCACGATCTGGACCTCATCTGCAGAGCTCATCAGGTCATAACCCCCAGCAGCCAAACATGTACTCCAGACTGGGATTGACCACAAAGCTGACCACTTATCTGCTTGATTTGCAAACCATGAATAAACATGCTGACCGAGGTAGAACAATAACCTGTATCTGGCTAGCACAGGATTGTGTAACAGTTATGTGAGCGTGCTGCTCTGTTGTGTTTAGCTCCAGGTTGTAGAGGTCGGATACGAATGTGCTGCACTGTGCTGTTTAAGTCGAAGTGATCCAGAGTGGATGCTTATTGTCCTGCTGCATGTAATTCCAGGTGGTGGAAGACGGTTATGAGTTTTTTGCGAAGCGCCAGCTGGTCACTCTGTTTTCGGCACCGAACTACTGTGGAGAGTTTGACAATGCCGGAGGCATGATGAGCGTGGACGAGTCCCTCATGTGCTCCTTTCAGGTGCGATAACTAATATCCCTGTGCATGTCTTGCACACTGTGCACTCAGGCTCACAACAATGGTGTTAGGCTTCGAATAATATTATTTGGAAAATTAATTTTACAATTACAGGCTGTAGTCCACCTGTTTCTCTGCGTACTTTAGCGTACTTCATACTGATCCCTCTTTTAGCGTGTTCTTCGATGGATAGGACCACCACAGAGCAGGTATTATGTGGGTGGCTGATCAGTCTGAGCACTGCAGCAACACTGACGTGGTGGTGCTGTGTTAGGGTGTGTGGTGCTGGTGTGAGTGGATGAGACACAGCAGTGCTGCTGGATACCTCATCCAGCATAACAGCGTCCTGTGGGGCAGCGTCCTGTGGGGCAGCGTCCTGTGGGGCAGCGTCCTGTGTCCACTGATTGAAGGACTAGAGGATGACCAGCACTGCACTGTGCAGCAGCAGATGAGCTATCGTCTCTGACTGTCCATCTACAAGGTGGACCAGCAAGGTAGGCGTGTCTAATAGAGTGGACAGTGAGTGGACCCAGTGTCTAAACACTCCAGCAGCACTGCTGATCCACTGATCCACTCACACCAGCCCCACACACACTAACACACCACCACCACGTCAGTGTCACTGCAGTGCTGAGAATGATCCACCACCCACATCATACCTGCTCTGTGGTGGTCCTGTGGGGGTTATGACCTTTGAAGAACAGGGTAATATAGTATACAGAGAAACAGATGGACTACATCTACAGTTACAGACTGTGTTACAGATCAGTGGAGCTGATGAAATGCATAAGGAGTGTGTAAACAAGGAAGTTACAATTGGCATAATGTTAGGGGTGTTAAGGCTGATTGGTGTATTGTGTTGCTCTCTTTATAATGAACCAGGCAGCGGTTGGTCAGTGTCCTAGAAATACTAATGACATCCATGACCAGTTTAGAAAAGACAATTCTGATATAATGCATCACAGTAATGATGTAAATTGTCATGTTGCCCTGCTATAGCTGTAGATGATTCTAAAATGACTGTAGATTTTGCAGAAATAATTAAAATAACTTGTAAACTAATCAAAAAAATTATATTTCAATTATAAATACATATTTCAAAGGCCAAATGCTGAGAGGGCGATACATTCTGGCTTCTAGTTTATAATATTTAATAGTTTTTTACATGATCAGTTATTTATCAACAAATATTAGATGTTAATATTGTAAATGCAAACATGCATGTAGGGCCCACTGACTCACTCGCTCGCTCAGATTTGCTTTGCTCACACATCTTTTCACCTTCCCCTCTCAGATCCTGAAGCCTTCAGAAAAGAAGGCCAAGTACCAGTACGGCGGAGTGAACTCGGGCCGTCCCGTCACTCCTCCCCGTACCACACAGGCCCCGAAGAAGAGGTGAGCAGCCTGCCCGTCACCAGCGAAAACGACCCCCCATCCGACACATCCCACACTCTACAAGACCCCAGGAAACAACACCCCTCTCCATAGGGGGCTACTTGTCGCTGAATCGCCCCTTCTCATCATCTTTTCTTAATATCCCTGTACATAAATTTTGCTGTGAGCAGTTAATAACCTCTTTCTTCGTTTCTCTCTGCCTGTCCGGGTATTTTTAATAATGGGAACAATAATAACCATAACAACCATAACAACAACCATAACAACCATAACAACATGGAGGATTGTGTTGATGCAGGGAGGATTTTGAGTGCATTGGCCGTCTATTTGTATCTCTCTCTCTCTCTCTCTCTCTCTCTCTTTCTCTTTCTCTTTCTTTCTCTCTCTCTCTTTCTTTCTCTCTCTCTCTCTCTCTCTTTCTCTTTCTCTTTCTTTCTCTCTCTCTCTCTCTCTCTCTCTCTCTCTTTCTCTTTCTCTCTCTCTTTCTTTCTCTTTCTCTCTCTCTCTCTCTCTCTCTCTTTTTCTCTTTCTTTCTCTCTTTTTCTTTCTCTCTCTTTCTTTCTCTTTCTTTCTCTTTCTTTCTCTTTCTCTCTCTCTCTCTCTCTCTCTCTCTTTTTCTCTCTTTCTTTCTCTCTCTCTCTTTTTCTCTCTCTTTCTCTCTCTCTCTCTCTTTCTTTCTTTCTTTCTTTCTTTCTTTCTTTCTTTCTTTCTTTCTTTCTTTCTCTCTCTCTCTCTCTCTCTCTCTCTCTCTCTCTCTCTCTCTCTCTCTCTCTCGACACAGTATTAAAGGATGATGAAACATTTGGAGGCCATTTAAAGAACATTCCAGCACTGACGTCTACAGCGTGTGATCAGCTACTACCAACAATTATTTCAACATGTTTCACTGTAACAACTGAACCCACTGACTCGAGGCATTAGGGCTCTTAAATCGTTTGTTTAATTGTGTGAAATTAATCCGTGTTTGTGAGATTATAGGGGGGGGTTTCTGCATAACCCGTGGTTGTGGTGTAAACTCCGTCACTGAGTGGATTGATGGGAAAGTGGTTTATTGTAGAAACTCCAGAGCGACTTCTTTACAGAGCTGGTATATATCTGACTATTTAATTTAACATCTTTCTGTGAGGGAGCTTGGTGGATGCCTGGTTCCCATCATCACCACTGTGAACCATTCTGATTTTGCCCAGAGCATTACGTCCCAAGCCACTCCGAATGACTTTGTTTACATCCCAGCCGTTTAATTACACAGAATGTTCCTTAGTTGCTCAAATTTAACCAGAAATCCTTTTTTTTATTCCATTTTAAACGCAGTGCATTCCGTTGTACAAGTGGATCGAATATATAATGATAGTTTTTATCAGCTGAACTCGTAACATAAACGCAGGGTGAACACGAAAAGGTGAAAGCAGTTTCTGCTGATATCCCCTGAGAGCACCAGTGGCCACACACCTGAGATTCTCCCTCCAGTAGTGCAGTGTCATCTTGTTTTGAAGGTAACCGGAACTTTCCACTTCACTGCTGCGTGTGTTAGTTTGCTGCTTGTTAATGTAGCTCTCTTGTAACAGGTTTATTGGAGAGACAAATCCGTGGGATGTTGTGGCCAGTTGTGTTTGAGCAAGATGAACAACAACCGCAGCAGTGCTCAGTGTTACGGTGTTAGCTCTGGCGTCATTCCTGCTCAAGCGCTTGCTTACTGGCATCCATTGTGCTCGTTTTGAGTCCACTGGTTTGCTCTGCGCTTGCTCGGTACAGGGAAACATGTTGGGATGATGGTCCGTGTTGGTCTGCTCTATATTACAGGTGCAGCAGATGAGACTGGGTGGAAAGCTGCTGGGATATTCTTTGAAGGATGTGGGTTTGGTGGGTTTTTAGTGTATAAGACCCTCAGTGTCCCCCAGTATGAGACCCTCAGTGTGGTCGACTGTGACAGTCTTTGTCTCTCTCTTGCACGCTGACCCCCCTCCCCTCTCCCATGCACACTGCCCTAGAGTATGACGTAATGCAACCTCATTATAAGACCAGGCCTGGGTACATTTTTATACATCCTCCAGGGCCAGCGGGGACTCGGAGGGAGATGGAAGTTTCGGTCTGTGTGTGGAGCTATTTAACCCCACACCGTTGCGTAACTCCACATTTCAACTGGATATACGACTCCTCTAAATCTCTGGCGGCACATTTACTGCTGGTTTAATTCTCTAAAACCTGGCAGACCAAAGCGACGCTTGGGAAGCTAAACGCAGAGCCAGAAAATTGGAAGTAGAAGGGATTTGAAAGCAGAACGTGAACAGTCTTCAACGCTAGCTCACGTCTTCAGTGTACAGTTTGCACACCGTGGACTGCGCAGTATTCGATTGTGCTGAGCTTTGCAGTAGAGCACTGTAGTCGTGTGGTTATCCCACTCTAACTCCTCCAGAAGGACGAGTGGTGGTTTGTTTGGACGGGTGGTCTTTACCAGGATGATTTTTTAAGCTGCTGTTTGTTGAATGTATTGCGTCATGTGGTGATGGAGCTGGTGTGTTCCTGTGTAGGAAGTTAAAGATACAACAAAAAAATCACAACGTGTGAACTCCCCCTTCCCTCTCCTCTCTCGTCCTCCCTCTCTCCATTTCTGCTTGTCCTGCCTCTTTATTTGCTACATGTTAAAGTGTCTGTGGTCACATGCTCATCATGTTACTTTGGAAATTAAGGGGGCTTCATTTGTCCCTTCTTTGGGAGTCTTCTTGACACTAGGAACATTGCTTTGAGGTTTTGATTGCATTTAGCACTTAGAAAAGTATTAGTGAGGTCAGGTACTGGTGTTGGAGGATTAGTTCTGGATCACTCCAACACATCCCAGTGGTACTGGGTGACCCCTCCATCTCATTCCAATGGTACTGGGTGATCGCCCCCCAACTCGTCCCAATGGAACCTGATCCTTTCCAATTCATCCCAGTGGTACCTAATGATCACTTCCAACTCGTCCCAATGATACCGGGTGATCCCTCCCAACACATCCCAGTAGTACCTGGTGATCATTCCCAACTCGTCCCAATGGTACTGGGTGATCGCCCCCAACTCGTCCCAATGGTACAGAGTGATCCCTCCCAACACATTCCAGTAGTACTGCAAGGTCACTGGGTTTTTGGTGTTTTTTTGTTTTTTTTTTTCCCCTCTCTTCTCGCCCCTTTATCATCTTCTGTCTTGTTCTTATTGTTTCAATTCACGGTACGATCTCCTTATTCCTCGTTCTCTCTGTCCCTTTTCTATTCCCCCCATCCTCTCCCTCTTCCACTAAGTGCACATGTGCTCATAGTAGAGCAAAAAAATATAATGGGTGAAATCTGTGGTGATGGCGCCCCCTGGTGTATACAGTGTGTCACCGCACGAAAAAAAGGCTGTTTAAATAAATTCAACAGTAGGATCTCATGATTGACCTCATTTCCACACCAGCTGAAGGGTCAGTTCTGATCAGAACACTGCTCCACACGATGTAAACTCTGGTCAGTCACACCTGTTGGAAATACTGGAGAATCCTTTCTGTGAGTGAACATTGTTGCCTCATTTAACGTTTTTTTGATGACTTCTTGTTCTATCGTGCGTCGGTGTTCTTGGTTTGTTTGTTTTTCTTTAATTTATATTTGAACGTTGGGAACACTGAAAGTATTACCAAAAGCAGAGATTTGTATAAGTGGATTTCAGATTCTTTGAACTCAATAAATGGATGAAGAAAAGCTCACTGCTGTTTCATTTAAATATTCATCTACAGATCTTAAACGCTGCATAGACACGTACGTGCTGGCACCACGCTACCATCGGTACTGTTCAGGGATATGGTCTGTGTTTGCACCAGCTTTTATTGGAACCAAGAACATCAAAAGGAGTAGTACCAAGATGGCGGCGCGAATAGATGACCTGCACACGTTTGGGCTGTTATTCCTGATGTTTGTTTATATCCAGAAAGCAAGCACAGATCAACTACTGGGGATGAGACTACATAGAAGAGGTTCTAAAGCTGACCACTGGGTGGCGCCATTGTTGCCATCATTGTTCTCAACAACTGACACGCCCACATATGATGTCACGGTTCGTGCTGAAGAACCTACTGTTCCCAGGTTCCAGCTGGAAACTGAACCTGATTATTCTCGGTGGGAAAATGCCGAGTGGTTCAAAATGAGGTCCACTAACGGAACAGAACCGGATCTATGTTGATGGAAAAGGACCAGAACTCATCTGTCATTTCAAACATCCAGCTCTCCACTGCCACACCACCCGTATGTATTTCAGCTTTATTGCTTCCTTCAGCTTTCTCCCTTATGTCTCCTCTCACTGACTGCTCCACCACTGAGCCCAGGCCTGGCTCATGGATCTCATCACAGGCCCACTGTAGATCCAGTTGATGAACCCAAGAAGAAAGCATGGTAGGCCCAGGTGTGGGTCGGACAGGAGCCACATCAGCAGCAGGCACAGAATTGCCCAGAAGAGGAGGAGAAGGAGCTTGGCCTGGGGTGTGGAAGTCAACCAGCTGACCAGCCTGCTGGCTCTCCTACACAGCCAAAGACCTAAAGCACTGTCCCTCAGCCAGGTCACCAGACAGCAGTCCAGAAGGGCCGAGGTCAGAGCCTGGACACCAACGTTCTTTCAGTCACACAATTAAAATCACAGATTTAAGGTTCTAGGAAGGAGAAACCTAATAGGACGGTTCTTCACCCTCGTCCCACTCCATAAGCTGAGCCTGATGTCCTGAGGTTGCTTCTTTAGCTTAGCTCTGAAGCTAAAAGTCTAATGTAGCTAACAAGTAATGGATTATCTAGTTCATGGTTATTTTAGGATTAGCACACGACATGCAACCGCCCTTCCTACCATCATCACAGTCATCTAGCTGCTGTCTGTGCTGCATGCTGGATATTAGCTGGTGGTCATAATAATATGACTCGACTGTATAAAACCTTAGTGGTAGGTTTCACTGGGAGGCACATGGTGACTCCTGGTTCCCTGTATGTTTCTCTAAACCGCTTCAAGCCACTGAATGAGTCTGTTTAAGAAACTTCAGGTACCAGGACATTAAGGTATATGCTAACTGAGTCTAAACGGCGCAGTGTGTAAGATGTAGTGGTATCTCTGAGAGTGAGGCTGTAATCAACTCCTGGAGGGGTGAGGAAGAGTACCCTGGCTTTCCAGGTATATAGTAGAACCTACAGTGGCTGCAGGTTCTCTGATGATGAGGATTTAACCCTGTTGTGCTGAATAATGCGTATAATCCTCCCGTTATCCAAGTTTTGGTTCCCAGAACTCCGGCACCGGCAGCAACCACAGATTCTTCGGCATCTTCCAAACAGTGTAAGAGCGCCAGAGACATTCATCGAGCAGTGATGTCCTCCATTGTGAGTGGTGAGTCATCACCATTGGCAGACGGCTGCACCACGCAGGACTACATGCACACAGACCGTTACCACGCCTGTCCTTAACACCACGTCACCGTCACCAAAGACTGCAGTGGTGTCGTACCAGACTGTCATGGAGTGACTCAGAATGGCAGCGGGTCATCTTCAGTGACGAGTCCCGCTTTAGTCTTGGTGGAGACGCCCAACGAACCCGTGTGTGGAGGCACCGTGGTCAGCACCGAGATGAACGGTTTGTCGTCACAAGTCCAGAAGGCCTGGTGTCCCTCCACCTCCACCCCTACCGCACCATCTGCAGAAGCTGTGTGAGGATATTGAAGTTGCATGGGATGGATTATCACAGGACACCATCAGGAACTTCTACAGCTCCATACCGAGACGTCTGGTATGTTGCATTAGTCGTACTGAGAGACAGACTTCTGTATGTGTAGCTCAATAAATATTGATCATATCAGTCTAAATGTATCATCAGTTATTGATCCTGGTCACCTTTATCTTCCTTCCCAACAGCACCGCACTCCCACACCTCCTTCTGGGTGCAGCAATTTTTTTGATGATGAGTGTAATTACAAATTACACCACAGTTTTGTATATTACATTCCCTTTCTGGTAATCGATCACCCTAAATCTTACACACTGCTCCTTTAAATCAGGTTTCACGTTTCTCTCTGTTACCTGTTGATCTGCCTGCGGATGGAGCTGAGAACTCTCCTCTGAGCTGGCAGCATCCATGCTGGTTAGACCATCCTGGGGGACTCTCCTCTGTGAGCCTCTCCTCAGTGGACATGTGGGTGTCCTCCTGGTTCCCGCTTCCATAGTCAGAGTGGATTCCTACTGGTAAAAATTAAAACTAATATTAATGAACTGGCTAATCAGATTGGCAAGATCAGATCACATGATTTAGGCAGCCAATCAGATGTAAGGATGAAGTTACCTAATCAGATAGCAACATTTATTCAGGTAGCCAATCAAATCACTTGGCCTGATGTAGCCAGGTCACAAGCAGCCAATTGGGTGTAAGTATTCAACAGTCAATCAGATCATTCAGATAAGCAAGTCAAATAAGAGTACTGATGCAGCCAATCTGGTGGCCGGAGTAAGTAGCCATTTAGAACACAGGATGAAGTTATTTAACTAGATGGCAGGATTCAGGTACCCATTTATAATAACTTGGTTCAAGTAGCCCGTAGCCAATCAAAGGGCAGGGCAAAGTTCAAACAGCTTCATTAGAAGATTGGTCATTATAAATTTAAAGTGGGAATTTGTAAACGTCATATCTCATTAGGAACAGCGTTAATACATTATTACATAATACGTGCCAAAGCAATCAACAAATTCAAATAATGTGTTTAAAAGTAATTACTAATAACGACCAAAATAGTAACGTAAAAATAGATAAAGAATGAATAAAATCGAATAAAATATTATTTAAATAAATAAATAAATAATGAAGGTGTAATAGAATACACTAAAATTGTGTTGTGGCTGTTCCTAAAGTAAAAAGTTCATGGTATAGCCGGAGTGTGTAGGTATACGGGATGAGGTCGTTTGTGCTGGCTCTGTTTTCCAGAGGGAGGAAGAGCTCCTACCTGCTCTAATGACCTGCTCTTCCTCTCCGCTACCCGGATGGAGCTACCTTTCTATTTATACCCTTTGAAGATGTTCAGTTTCAGACTTAACAGTTCCTAAACAGCCCCTGGTCACGTGCTCAGTCTCACGTCCCCACAGCAACTAACCTCCAGACTAACGGTCAGCGAGCTACTTCCGGGAAGCTACCGCCCCATGTGGTCAGAAATGGGATAACATGCTGGCGTCCGTTTGTGCTGGTTTGTGAATCCGTGTTTGTGCTGGCTCTGTTTTCGAGAAATTGCAAATTAGATTTTTTTATTACACGTGACGTCACTCAGCCTGTTTCCGAGTCCGGATCTTACTAAAAGGCTTTCGTTTATTGTTAATGTATTGTTTTTTAATTGATGCTTAAAATAGCAATGAACATTGAAAAAAGAAAAGACACAATGATGACAGTGATGAGTATATTCTGTAATAGGACAAAATGAAGGAGGATTGAGAAAAAAACACAATATTATATATTATGTATGATAATACAAATATATAATATTCCACTTCAGTTTTACTTGATAAACAGCAGATTACTTCACACAAATTCAGCTTAAATATAGTTTTGCTTCGCTTTACAAAGAAATAAATGAAATCTGATCAGAAAATTGAGACAAAAGGCTAATCAACAAATTAATTAAAAGTTTTCGAGCTGCAAAAGTTGGATAAGTGACGTCACTCAGTCTCCAGGAACGCCCGAATTGTTCTTTTTTTTTCTTTCATTAAAGCTACGTGTGTGCTCTTTTGGTTCTTACGTTATAGGCTAAACCATATATATATATATATATTATATATATATATATATATATATATATATGTATATTGAATGACGCCTCCCAGTGCATAAAAAACCCTTTAAAGTGTGACGTAACAGCTCTTACAGAAACGTAAAGACTCGTTTAAACAGCAAACACACAAATATGGAGCTTTACAGCTCAACCAGAGCTCCAGGGTGGACACAGATCAGTTAATGCTGATTAAGACGCTGACAGTGTACAGGCAGGACCCCGCCAACAGGGGGCGCTGCTGACACAAGAACGCGAAGCACACCACAGCAGCTTCTCCGTTCATTTACAAACCCTGCCCTGTCACACGTCTAACACGGTAGCATTATTGTTTGTATTCGGTCTCTTTATTTGTTTGTACCCCAGAAAAGTATAGAACAGTATGGCGTGCTGATCCAGAGGAGAGATACCGAAAACCTAAAGGGCCCATATCATCTCGGACACCCCCTCAGGTATTAGAAACAAAGCCCCAGAAAATACAATTCACTTCCAAGTCTATTTTTTTTTTTTTTTTTTTTTTTTTTTTTTTTTTTTTTTTTTTTTTTTTTTTTTTTTTTTTTTTTTTTTTTTTTTTTTTTTTTTGTCTATACCGTCTGTGAAACTGAAATAACCGATTCATAGTTTTTGTCATGTTACAAAAACCATCGCCAGCCGATTTTTGAGTGTGGTAATGATGGACACTGTTGTCCCATTGCTGGCTGGGAAGTTTGAATGGTGGACAGCAAAGCGCCGGTGGCTGCGGTGACAGCCGGACCAGCAATAACATGAATACGAGTTTAACCCAAATCTGTTAAAACAGCCTGTGAACATAAACGTATTCTAGTATTGGCTAGTACTACTATACCGCACACTGCCCCCTGTGTGTGGTATACAGTGCAGTAACAAGTTCTGACCTACAGTGTAGTATACTAATACAATCGCATAACCAGTTACCTCACATTTACCTCAGAGCTGTTACGGTATTACTGTATCCACTGTTTAGAGCTAGCTGCTGCTAACGCTGCTCAGTTCACCTGAGACATGGTTAGCCTAGCTGTTAGCTCCCCTCGGCTATTTCACTCTAAAACTGACACTCTAAAGCGAGTTCATCTTTTATTAATCTTCAGACCTGTATATTTAACTTTCTGAGGCTCATTCTGATGAAAACACACCCCACTACAGTCACTACACCCACATTTACCTCAGAGCTGTTATTACTGTATCCACTGTTTAGAGCTAGCTGCTGCTAACGCTGCTTAGTTCACTTGAGACACGGTTAGCCTAGCTGTTAGCTCCCCTCGGCTATTTCACTCTAAAACTGACCCTCTAAAGCGAGTTCATCTTTTATTAATCTTCAGACCTGTATATTTAACTTTCTGAGGCTCAATCTGATGAAAACACACCCCACTACACCCACATTTACCTCAGAGCTGTTATTACTGTATCCACTGTTTAGAGCTAGCTGCTGCTAACGCTGCTTAGTTCACTTGAGACACGGTTAGCCTAGCTGTTAGCTCCCCTCGGCTATTTCACTCTAAAACTGATCCTCTAAAGTGAGTTCATCTTTTATTAATCTTCAGACCTGTATATTTAACTTTCTGAGGCTCATTCTGATGAACACACCCCACTACAATCACTACACCCACGTTTATACTCGGAGTGGGCTGCGTTTAGCTCCCCAGTGTTACCCGCCGCCGTTTTCTCTGGCTGAAGCAAGCTGAGTGCTGGTGAGGCTGCAGTGCATGATGGGATTCGGTACACCATGAAGATAGCTCCACCCGTAGACTAGAGACTGGCATACTTAAGCTGTACGTACTGAATGTGATCTAGTGTGTACGGGTTAGGCGTTAAAGAAGTATGTACTGTTAGCATGTGAGTGCGAGGTATGCACACGTCCTTGGATGCACTACAGCCGCCATATTACTTGTGTCCTTTGACCTGGATCTCCGCTGATGTCATGTAATGGCGGCCAACCCCATTCTTTAAAAGCCAAAAGTCTTTTTTAAAAAAATGAAAGTAGCATTCGTTGTGGTTTGTTTTCATGATCACCAATTTGAACAGCTCTGTAGCTTCAGTGGAATCATGGGATAGGACAGTGTGCTGTGGTCGCATACTTCAAAATCTCTCCCAATGTAGTACGTCATCTGGGGACTTTCCGCATACAGTTTTATGAACGCTACGTATGGGGACATACTAACTATTCTCGCATTCTGCTTTTGCACACTGTATAGTATGGAAGTACGGCCTTTCGGACGAAGCCTTACAGTTTGGTCACATACTTCACACTACACGCTGCGTTTAGGTAGATGTAGTATGTGAGTAGTATGCCTTTTAAAATACAGCCAGAGTTTAGAAAGAGGATAATAAGGGCGCAGGTGTTGTTTGAACGAAGTTAAAGAAGTATGTACTGTTAGCATGTGAGTGCGAGGTATGCACACGTCCTTGGATGCACTACAGCCGCCATATTACTTGTGTCCTTTGACCTGGATCTCCGCTGATGTCATGTAATGGCGGCCAACCCCATTCTTTAAAAGCCAAAAGTCTTTTTTTTAAAAATGAAAGTAGCATTCGTTGTGGTTTGTTTTCATGATCACCAATTTGAACGGCTCTGTAGCTTCAGTGGAAACATGGGATAGGACAGTGTGCTGTGGTCGCATACTTCAAAATCTCTCCCAATGTAGTACGTCATCTGGGGACTTTCCGCATACAGTTTTATGAACGCTACGTATGGGGACATACTAACTATTCTCGCATTCTGCTTTTGCACACTGTAAAGTATGGAAGTGCGGCCTTTCGGACGCAGTCTTACAGTTTGGTCACATACTTCACACTACACGCTGCATTTAGGTAGATGTAGTATGGAAGTAGTACGCCTTTTAAAATACAGCCAGAGTTTAGAGAGAGGATAATGAGGTTCAGGTGTTGTCTGAACTCTGGAGACCCTAATTTTGAATACGGTTGCTGATTGGATGATGGTGGAGAGAGTGCCATATGGTCTCCCAAGGCATTCTGGGGATTGGAGTCTATGAGGAGATTAAGGCGCTGCATGCCAAGCCCTGTTTGAGTGGGATTAGCATTACCTGGGGTTGTGGTGTAACTGGAGGGATTTTAATCCAGTAGCGTTACAAATCCACCAAGTCCGTACCTCGTAGAAGTCCACTAAGGACTAATTGCACCAGAACATGGAGCTCTCTGCTCATTTATATTTACGCCATTTAGCAGATGCTCTTATCCAGAGCGACTTACAAAAGTGCTTAGCGTTCAGCCTGAGAGTGCATCAACGCTAGTACGCCGCTTGAGCTCAGACACTGCCCAAACAAGGACCAGTGCTGATACCTAGGAAGAGGAACGTACAGTTAAACACAGGAGAAGTGCGCTAACCAGCTCCTAGCCAGTGCTGATACCTAGAAAGGAGACAAGTTAAGCTCAGCTTAAGTGGAATTAGATTAGTGCTTAGGTTTAAATGCGTCACAAAGAAATGGGTGTGCAGTTTGTGTTTGAAGGCTGTGAGAGAGTCTACTGTTCGGACCACCAGTGGAAGTTCATGCCACCATCTGGGTGCCTGGGTGCCTGGATGCTCGAATTCACAGCTCAGTGATGTAAGAAGACATGCAGCATAAAGGAAGCGGATGAGGCTGTAGCCAGTTTCTCATTCTCCAGCTTCTTCCCCCTTATGATGCCAGAGTTATGTTTTAATGTACGAGGTGTTACAGTAACCGGCCTGGAGCCAGCCTCATCACTGGAAGGTTGCCCGGTCCTCTGAACCAACAGGATCTGGACCAACCCCCATCTGCCCCCCAGGAGCCGCTGGCTACTCACTCTCTATGTGTCCCATCTACCTACTCATCTGTTTATCACCTGTTCAGTTTTACTGGTCTTGTTGAAACTCAGTAAAGAGGATTGTTATTGTATCCGGTCTTACTGTGTAAGCTGGCCTTCATGAATCAATAGACTTCCTGCTGTCATGGCTGCTTCAGCAGTGCTAGCGGCAGTTCTCCTCGGCTGCTGTGTTCAGTAAAAGAACGTTCGCCTTAAGTCTTATGTTTCCTGTGTCTTCTAACATCAGAGCTTCGCTGGTGTCAGGGGAAATCTAGCACCCTCCAGCTGTCTGGAAGAGAATAGCGCTACCACAACTTCAAAGACGAGCAAGGACTGAAAGAAGAGGCAGCGTGTGGAGGATGGGGGTGAAGATGGCGGAATCGACAGCACGGGAAGGATCCGTGACTCTCAGACTCACAGTCAGAGACTTCACTGTTGTAAATATACAGTCCTGCCTTCAGCGGCGCTCATGTCACGCATGTGGAAGGCCATCCTTGCAGATCATGTACACCCATATATGCTGATGGTCTTCCCTGGGTGGATGGGATCTTCCAGCAAGACAATGTCACACGGCTAGAAATGTCCAACACTGTTTGGAAGGGCATGACCAAGACCTCCATGTACTATCCTGGCCCCCGGTCTCTAGACTTGATCCCAGTTGAGCATCTGCCGGACCACCTCGGTCGTTGTGTTGACTCCCTGGATCCTCCCTCACTCACCCTCCAGCAGCTCTGGGATGCACTGCACTCAGCATGGCTCCAGATACCTGTGACAACCTACCAGGACCACATCAATGCTTCGGTGGTGTCAGGGGAGAGATCGCACCCTCCAGCCATCTGGAGGAGAATAGCGCTAGCACAGCCTCAAAGGCAAGCAATGACTGCGCAAGAGGATGAGCGGTGAAGATGGCAGAAGCGACAGCGTGGCGAGGATGGCGGGCTTCAAGGATGTCTCAGTCCAACTTTAAATGATGCAAGAGTTACAGTTTGGTGCATGAGGTGTTACAGTAGCTGAGCTGGAGGCTAGCGAGCCAGCCTTGTGCTTGGAAGGTCGTTGGTTCAGTTCCCCCAACCCCCATCTGCTTCCCAGGTGCTGGGGATAGGCCTACTCACTGCTCCCACTGTTTGGGGCTGTTTCACTCCATGGGTGGGTTAAATGCGGAGATCAGATTGCTCCAGTGGTCACTGATAGGTCCTATTTAAATATCCTGTACTTATTATGTAATACCGTGGGTTCTGTTTTGGTTGGGGGCTGGATTGCTGGGGTATTAGATCTTCTAAGAGCCTCGCTGTTGGGCCTGAGGGAGCCAAACATTGGGCTGTTCCTTTAAAGAGCTATGTTTGAATCATCACCGCGCATTTACTTTGTACCCTGCCGTTACATCATAACTAATAAATAATGAAGCAGAAACGTGTTGCATGGGCTGCACAGGGCGACGTATTAATCTTTAAATACTGCTACAGAGAGAGGTACAGAGCTCCATGGTTTTATCCTCCTCAGCATCTGCTAATCGCTATTAAGCTACGACTTTTGGTGTATGTTGTTTGTCAGCCCGCATCAGCTTTTCTTAGCTGCTTCGTGTAACTCATGTAGGAACCTGAATTCAGCAGAGACTATGGTGGCCAAGAAAGCCCAACGCACTGCAAGTTAAAACAACACAAGCATCAAACTGACCCGACTTGCAAACCATTAACCGAACGCGCTGCAGGGTCTCAAACGCGCAGCAAACACTGAAAACACATGCAGCTTCCAAAACACAACGGAAGTGTTTCCGGGGGACACTGAAAGTGGACGGACCCATTCGAGAACGGGCTGCGTAAAACACGAAAACCCGGCCAATAACCCGACTGAATATTCATTAGTAAACAGATTAAACTTTTGCTGGAACTGGTGCCGTCTCGGCTGTACGTCCAGATCCACGCAGCCCACTCTCCAATGGGTCCGTCCTCTTTCAGTGTCCCCCGGAAACACTTCCGTTGTGTACTGAGGCTTTCTGTTTTGGAAGTGGCCTGTGTTTTTTAGTGTTTGCTGCGCGTTGGTGACTTTCCAGCGTGTTCGGTTAATGGTTTGCCTGTGGTCTCGTTTTGTGCTTGTGTTTTCAGATCTTGCCGGCGTTTGGCTAAAGTGGTGCAAGTCGTGTCAGTTTGATGTTTGTGTTTTGAGACTCTGCAGCGCGTTTTTAACTTGCAGTGCGTTGGGCTTTCTCAGCCACTGTAGACAACAGTGCCAAAAAAAACAAACTGTAGAGCAACATACAGGAGGTGTGGCCAGGTGGAGCGACTAGAGCAGGGCACCATGGGTAGTTATTCTGTGCTACTCTTCACTGGGTCGTGTCCTCTCACCCTGTGCTGCTGCCTTAATACTGTAGGACGTTGCTGGCTTGTTACGACTTTGGTTGCACGGAAGGTGTGGCGGAGCACCATGGGAAAGCCAGACTTTTCAATTAAGTTCACTTAAGTGTCTAGAGGTGGCCTGCCTGCCTGCTATCGTGGCGGCTTCAGCAGGGCTAGCGATAGTTTATCCTCTGTTGCTGTGTCTGCTATGTTTCCTGCATCGTCTAACACCCTCCAGAAGCGGTTGATGGGTGGCCAGATTGGTGGGCCACAAGGATTTGGCCGGGAGCAAAGTTGGCTCAGTAGGTTGGAAGAGTGTGACTTAGACTCCTAAGTACTACCTGAACGCAGTTGAACATCTGTGGGATGAGTTGTGGGCTTATTCTGGGCTTGGTTGTGGGTTTATTCTGGGTTTGGTTGTGGGCTTATACTTGGCTTAGTTGTGGGCTTATTCTGGACTTGCTTGTGGGCTTATTCTGGATTTGGTTGTGGGCTTATTCTGAGCTTGGTTGTGGGCTTAGTCTGAGCGTGGTTGTGGTCTTATTCTGAGCTTGGTTGTGGGCTTATTCTGAGCGTGGTTGTGGTCTTATTCTGGGCTTGGTTGTGGGCTAATTCTGGGCTTTGTTGTGGGCTTATTCTGGACTTGCTTGTGGACTTATTCTGGATTTGGTTGTGGGCTTATTCTGAGCTTGGTTGTGGTCTTATTCTGGGCTTGGTTGTGGGCTTATTCTGGGCTTTGTTGTGGGCTTATTCTGGATTTGCTTGTGGGCTTATTCTGGATTTGGTTGTGGGCTTATTCTGGATTTGGTTGTGGGTTTATTCTGGGCTTTGTTGTGGGCTTATTCTGGATTTGCTTGTGGGCTTATTCTGGATTTGGTTGTGGGCTTATTCTGGACTTGCTTGTGGGCTAAATCCTGGCTTGGTTGTGGGCTAATTCTGGGCTTGGTTGTGGACTAGTAGTGCCTGATATTGAGTTAATTGTTGACTAGTGGTGACCTGCCTGCTGTCTTGTCCCGATTAAAATGAACGAAGTCTTATTTATTTCTCATTCTTGCATACAAAAGGTTATGACTGCTGTTGGCCAGTGTGTAATGCTGCTTGGAACTAGAAGGCACATGTGCCTGGGACCGCTGGTCAAAGAAAGCAGGTTCAGTTGGTTTAGGCTGTATCACTGGATAAGGCAGCACTGACCCATCTCTACATTACAGCTAATAGCTAACATAACATATAGACTGTATTTGAAATGTCATACTACCCACATACTAATCTACCTAACAGTAGTGTGCGGTATGTGACCAAACTGTAAACCTGTAGTGTACTGGAGATACCCGGATGGTGTTCTACTCCAGTCAGAGTTTCTGGTATACAGGGGGAACTATCTTCATGGTGTACCATATCCCATCATGCACTGCGGCCTCACCAGCTCTCAGCCTGCTTCAGCCAGAGAAAATGGCGGTGGGTAACACTGGGGAGCTAAACACAGCCCACTCCGAGTATAAATGTGGGTGTAGTGATTGTAGTGGGGGTGTGTTCATCAGAATGAGACTCAGAAAGTTAAACATACAGGTCTGAAGATTAATAAAAGATGAACTCGCTTTAGAGGATCAGTTTTAGAGTAAAGTAGCCGAGGGGAGCTAACAGCTAGGCTAACCGTATCTCAGGTGAACTGAGCAGCGTTAGCAGCAGCTAGCTCTAAACAGTGGATACAGTAATAACAGCTCTGAGGTAAATGTGAGGTAACTGGTCATGTGACTGTATTAGTATACTACACTGTAGGTCAGAACTTGTTACTGTACTGTGTACCACACACAGGAGACATTGTGCGGTGCATACTGCTGTAGTATGCAGTATACAGTGTAGTAATAGTGTGTAGTAGCGAATACAGCCCTAGAGTAAGAGCAGTGCAGGTGGAATGAATCTGCATGTGGCCTTAATTCACCAGCAGGTGGCGCACAAAGTTTTAAAGTCAGTCTGGAGTTCCTGGGTGAGCTAACTGAGAGCCATAAGAAGGTTCCAACCTTGTACTCAGCTCTTTGCGGCTTTAGGTTGAATTGCTGATGAATTTACAGTACAGAATGGACTCGCACTTCCCAGTGTGTCTGGGAAATGTTTCCCAGTTCCATCATACGGACGTCCTCACTCCCTTTCTTGCGTTTAACGTCACTGTAGAAGAAGAGATCTTGGTTTCAAAGGGCACTGCACCATTAGCATCATTAAACCGATGCTCTTTTATTGGACCCAGCTGCTTTGAGAACTGCAGCTCAACATCACGCCCTTAGAAATGGTTCTTCAATGGTACCTCGGTAAAGAAAACGTTCCATGTAGTACCATGAAGACTCAGATCGATGCAGAACATGCTGTGGATGATTCTATAGAGAACCTAAGGGATGTAGCACTGAATAGGGTTCTGCTATTGTTATGATGTCAGATTGTAACAATAGAATAACCGTTTTTGGTGCTACACAGAACCCGTACATGCAATCCATACTCGGGAGTGTTCTCGGTTCTATGTGGAACCATTTTCTTTCCTAAAGAGAACGATTTCATCAGCATTGATGGTTTTGTTGTTGTTGTTGTTTTGTCCAGTTTTGATGTAATTACAAAACGTTGTTGATTCTGGTACACATCAACTAAAGACAGTTCTCTAAGGGTTCTTTGGTAAAGGAAATGGTTCTATATAAAAGAGACCTATGTTGAGAACCATAGAAATGTCACTTTCATGGTTCCTTTTCTATGATGTTCTTTGTAGAACCATCTACAGCATGTTCTCCATTAATCTGAAGAGCGCTTTCATGATGCAAGGAACCCCCGTTAATTATGCAAAGAGTTCTTTGAGTGCTCATGGTTCGATATTCTTTACTAAGGAACCCTCGGAGAACCATCTTTGTTAAGTGACAAGTTAAAGAGGAGGTGACATCACTGAAGCCTTCGGGAAATATCAAACCTTTCTGCAACTGTTCTTTTGAGGATGATGCACAAATAGCTGCACCCAGAAGCAATCAACCAACACGAATGAAACTTGGTGGGTGCGTTTGACAGCGTCAGACATGCTAATGATCCAAGTTCCACGCTCGGCCGTCCGCTTGATGTAAGCAAGGACGGGCCTCATCTCTGTACCTGACTGACCCAACAGCCATGACTGTAAATGTTCAGTGAGCAGTGATGCCCTCCTTACGTCATCCTGTTAGTGCAGCACCACTGGCAGACGGCTGCACCACACAGGACTACATGCACACAGACCGTTACCACGACTGTCCCTAACACCACGTCACCGTCACCAAAGACTGCAGTGGTGTCGTACCAGACTGTCATGGAGAGACTCAGAATGGCAGCGGTTCATCTTCAGTGACGAGTCCCGCTTTAGTCTTGGTGGAGACGCCCAACGAATCCGTGTGTGGAGGCACCGTGGTCAGCACCAAGATGAGCGGTTTGTCGTCACACGTCAAGAAGGCCTGGTGTCCCTCCACCTCCACCCCTACCGCACCATCTGCACGAACTGTGTGAGGATGTTCAAGCTGCATGGGATGGATTATCACAGGACACCATTAGGAGCCTCTACAGCTCCATCCACTCACACCAGCACCACTGCAATGCTGTGACCTTGACGTTCTAGGCAGTGGGTAGATCCCGAGGGAACCCTGCTGTTCTAGAGGGAACTCGTTTTGGTTCTGGGTAGCTGCTTTGAAGTCAGTGTTCCTCTGTAGTGACATGTTTCCTGAGAGTTGTTAGGAGCCGGTAGAGGGCGCGCTTTCATCACCATTGGCTGGAGCTCAAACAGAAAGAGCGAGAGAGAGAGGCGTGCGCGCTCGCGTCTTCTGCGCGTGTGTGTGTGCGCGCGCGTGAGCACGGTCTCTCCTCCTCGGCTGCTGGAGGAGAGCAGAGCCCCCGGAGCCTGGATCCGTGCTGGAGAGCATCAGCGCTGCGGACCAGCTCGCCTGCCCGACCGAGGAGCCATGGCGGGCGGTCGCCGGGGTCTGGTGGCCCCCCAGAACACTTTCCTGGAGAACATCGTGCGGAGGTCCAACGGTAAGACAGCGGGCGGGGTGGGGGGCTCTGAGCTTTGGGGCATCCTCCAGCTGGAGGGACTGCAGAACTTTTCTTTAGCGGGGAGAGGAGATGGGAACAGGGGGAGCGTGTAGCAGCAGCTTCCTGGCTCTGGGTAAAGTTAGAGCCGTGTCCTCGCTCGGCGGGAGGATTAACAGCCAGGCGTCTGATGGTGCGCTGTCAGAGTAACAGTAGCTCATCCAGTACTGTACTGGTGCTTATTCTACATACTGATGGAAAGTCAGTATAACTCAGTGTGTGTGTGTATATATATATATATATATATACTAGTTAGTTAATTAAATAATATTTTAGATAAATAAATAATATAATTAGTTATAATTCTTTACCTACAAAACTATAACTGTCTGTTACCAGGCTAAAACAAACAATTTATACCAGCATGCATTTTAAACTGCTCTATGCAGGTCTATGCAGGTCTATGCAGGTCTATGCTGGTCTGGTGCTGGATTAGTTAGTCACCCCGCCATGGTCACAATGGGAGACCAGCATATCAACATCTATATATAACATAAAACATAACATAAAAACTCCTTTAAAGATCATTCGTCTTCCTGAAACTGTAAATATGTCTTTATTTTTTTATAGTAAGCAAATATTAATTTAATTATTATATGTAGTACTGATACAAAAAAATTCAATAAAAATATTTTTTTATTATTGATATAATATATATATATATATATATATACACAAAATATAATAAATAAAAAATATAATAAATGTATTTGATATAATAAATAAAAAATACTATAATAAAATTATATATATATATATATATATATTATTTTATATTAGTATTTTGCATTTTTTTAAAAATTTTAATTTATTATATCAATAATACAAATAATTTATATATATGTACTTAAGATATAAATTAATACAATAATCTACAATAAAACAGTACAATAATCTAATAATAATTATAATATAATTTTTTGCCTACAAAACTACAACTTTGTGCTAGCGCACTAAAACAAACAAACAAACATGCATAGAATGCATGCTGGTCTGGTCCCGGATTAGCTGGTCACCCCAGCATGGCCACACTGATTGGCCAGCTTGTTAACTTCAAAACATATAATAAGCTGCTTTTGGAGGCGACCAGCTCATCTGCTCATCTGGACCAATGAATCCTGACCAGCATGCCAGCATCCAGTACACAGTGGAATAGAATTATGCTGGTTCTGCTTGTGACCCGCCGTGCTGGTCTGTGCTGGTTTATGCAGTGACTTGGTTCCCATGCGTTTTCTACTGAAATGCGACTGAAGCAGTCTTACGTTTGGAGGTGAAGCTCCCAGATAAGGTGTTCGTTGTATCGCAGAATTTATTTTAGGACACCTACTGAATCCGGAGCTCTGCTCGTAGAATCTGCCTCATTTACAGAATCAGGGTTTACACTGTACGACTGGGGATGGCTCTGGATTGACTCTGAGGTGGCTTGTCAGTGAGCGATGTGAGGAATAGGAAAGCAGTCTATGTGCAGTCACCAGCAGAGCTGAGATAACCCCCAGTGAATTAGGAGTAAAATGGAAATGGGGAATGTTAGTGAGTGAGAGTATGTGCTCTGATTCGTACGGTAAACCTTACTGTGTACCGTGGCTGTTATGTTCCCGTTATCCTCAGGGCGGTGTGCTTCAGGGCGCTCCTGAGCAAATCCAAAATGAAAGGAGCGTTTATGCCAGGTCTTAGTTTACAAGTGCTCTCTAGAAGCATTGATTCCTTTCCTGAGCACAGAACAGCATTAAGCATGTAGCAGTAATGTTAACCAATCAGCACTCAGCAGCAGAAATAACAACCAATCAGCTCTCTATAGCAGCAATGCCAACCAATCAGCACCCATTATCAGTAATGCAGGCTAATCAGCACTAAGTGACGGTAATGGCAACCAATCAACACTGAATATGCAGATTCTCTAATGTCAGGGAGTAAATGTAATGTTAACCAATCAGCACTCAGTAGCAGTAATGCTAACCAATGAGCACTCAGTACAGAGACACCCTGGTGTACGAGAGTAGCATTAATGCTAACCAATCAGCACTCAGCAGGAGTAATTCAAACCAGTCAGCACTCAGTAGCAATAATGCTAACCAGTCAGCACTCAGCAGGAGTAATTCAAACCAGTCAGCACTCAGTAGCAATAATGCTAACCAGTCAGCACTCAGTAGCAGTAATTCTAACCAGTCAGCACTCAGTAGCAGCAATGCTAACCAGTCAGCACTCAGTAGCAGCAATGCTAACCATTCAGCACTCAGTAGCAGTAATGCTAACCAATCAACTCTCAGTAGCAGCAATGCTAACTAATCAGCACTCAGTAGCAGTAATGCAAACCAATTAGCACTCAGTAGCAGTAATGCTAACCAGTCAGCACTCAGTAGCAGTAATGCAAACAATTAGCACTCAGTAGCAGTAATGCTAACCAGTCAGCACTCAGTAGCAGTAATGCTAACCAAAGCACTCAGCAGGGGTAATTCTTACCAATCAGCACTCCGCAGCAGCAATGCTAACCAGACAGCACTCAGTAGCAGTAATGCTAACCAATCAGCAGCAGGAGTAATGCTAACCAATCACCATTCAGTAGGAGTAATGCTAACCAATCAGCACTCAGTAGCAGTAATGCAAACCAATTAGCACTCAGCAGGGGTAATGCTAACCAATCAGCACTCAGTAGCAGTAATGCTAACCAATCAGCACTTAGTAGCAGTAATGCTAACCAAAGCACTCAGCAGGGGTAATGCTAACCAATCAGCACTCAGTAGGAGTAATGCTAACCAGTCAGCACTCAGTAGCAGTAATGCTAACCAATCAGCACTCAGTAGCAGTAATGCTAACCCGTTAGCACTCCGTAGGATTAATGCTAACATGCGTGCGGGTAAAACACCTTATTCCTGCACATCCCAGCAAACAAGCTTTGTAGCTAAGTACACGGTAAACCCGTTTGTTGACCTGAAAACCATCTTAATCATTATAAAACAGTTTTAATGGTTTTTAAAATCAGGTAAATCATTTTAGTGGTTAATCTGAAGCATGTCCTCAGCGTCGAAATGCTGTATTTAGTATTATATCCTTCAGTGGTCGGTTTGTCATCGTCCACAGGCTCCTCAGGTGACATGACTCTGCCTGTGGTACAGTGTAAACCTGGTATTAGACTCACTGCTAGGAGATGGTTGGCACAGTGTTAACTTCTGGGTCTGTGGGAGAACCACCATTAATCCGTTTGGTCAGGATCTCTGAATATTGCAGTGTGTTAAGGTGGGATTTAAAAAAGGGCTCTTCCTGGGTACATATGTCATATAAATATATTTAATGGTTATTAAAAATATAATCATTTTATTTTCTATTTAATTTTGTACATGATTTTACATTAAATGACCAAACTGTGTTTTTAGTTGTTAGTCAGCCATTTATTTTAAAGGTGCCATAAAGCATTTCTATACACTATATTAAATTGTCCTCCGATGTCCACCCAGAAGCTATTTGGCTTTGGTCAGGGTGAAAAATGTCCAGATGCGGTTTTACAGGCCCTGTTACACCCTGAAGTTAGGATGTAGACTATGAGCTCATGTTACCTGTAGTAGCTACACGCTTAAGCTGCTCCATATTGTCCGAGAGTTTGGGAAACTGTCCGCAGTGTAACGTGCTAATAAGCTAACTCTGCGTTAAAGTCGTCCAGGATCCTGTTAACGATGCGGGCGCTTCCTCTTCTCCAGCTCTGTTTGTGAATTTTCAGTTCCACCTTAAATGGTGCCTCACTTACATTTTGGTGGATGTATATGCTGTGGTATTTAAGGTGGAATAGAACATTCACTGGCGAATAGGAAGCCAACTTCAGGCTAATAAAGATCAATCATCCACATTTACAGTTCAGGGCTGAAGTATGGCAAGTGCAGACATGGATTCAATGCACAACAGGTCTAGGGAATGTCAGTTGTATGTATTGAACTCTCCCTATTCGGCTATAACAATGAAAACACAGTTATTGGTTCTATGGCACCTTTAAACACAGGACATCAAAAAGTAGAGGACCGTGCACATATTAATTTGACCTGCCGTACTGATGTTTTTGTTGGAGAGGGCTCATAAATAATACCAGCACCATAACATGTGCTGACCACACCCATGTTGGTGCTGGTTGGCACAAGTGCACAACATGAATGTGGTCATAAGTGCTGAAAATCCAGGAATTCAGACTGTGCCAACCAACCCCGCTGTCCTCTACTTCCCGAGGAAACCATATATGTAATATTACTGTATGCAGAGAGCAGTTTGTGATTCGATCTAAATCAGCTCTAGGGGTTAAATCAGCAGTTCGCAATACACAACCTCACCACTAGAGGTTACACACTGCTCCTTTAAACATCCGAGAGTCAGTAAGTAGCCATGTTCAGTTAACAGGTAGTGCCACTGAATTAGCCCGGTAGACAGGCTGTCAGGTAGCCAGGTGGCCAGGTGGCCAGGTAGCCAGGTAGCTAGGTGGCCAGGTAGCCAGGTAGCCTGTACTGGGACGGGTCTGTTTTTAACAGAGTGTGATGCTGTAACCTGTTTTCTGTTTTTCAGTTTGGACATTATCACATAGACAGACAGGTACAGCCCACATGGAGATCACTCTGATCTCTCTCTCTCTCTCTCTCTCTCTCTCTCTCTCTCTCTCTCTCTCTCTCTCTCTCTCTCTCTCTCTCTCTCTCTCTCTCTCTCTCTCTCTCTCTCTCTCTCTCTCTCTGCCTTGCTCTCTCTTCCTCCCTCTCTCTCTCTCGCTCTCTTTTCACCTCTTCTCTTTCTCACTTTCTTTCCTCCTTCTCCCTTCCTCCTCACCCTCTTCTTCTCTCTCTCTCTCTTTCCTCCTTTTCTCCCTCCTCGTCCCTCTTTCTCTCGTTCTCTTGGCCTTTCTTTGCTACTCCTCTCTCTCTCTTTCTCCCTTCCTCGTTTTCTCTTACTCCCCCCTCACTTCTTCCCTTTCTCTCTCGCTCTCTCCATTTCCTTATCTCTCCCTCTCTTTCTCACCCTTCCTCACCTCCTCTTTACCTTTCTCTCTTTCTCTATGTCCTGCTCCTCTCTCTCCTTCTCTTTCTCATTTCCTTTCTCTCTTTCTCTCTCACTCTCTCCCCTTCTTTCTGTCTCCCCCTCTTTCTCTCTCTTTCCCCTTTCTCTCTCTTCCTCACTTACTCTTTCCCTCTCTCCCCCCACTCCCTCCTTACTTTCTCTCCTGCCCCTCTCTCTCCTTCTCCTTCTCATTCCCTTTCTCTTTTTCTCTCTCATCTATCTCCCCTTCTCTCTCTCCCTCCTCATTTTCTCTCCCACCCCTTCTCTTTCCTCTTCTTCCTCTCTTTCTCTTTTTCTCACACTCCTTTCTCCTATTCTGTCCCTACCCTCTCCTATTCTCTCTCTCTCTCTCTCTCTCTCTCTCTCTCTCTCTCTCTCTGTCTCTCTCTCTCTCTCTCTCTCTTTCTCTCTCTCTTCTCTCTCTCTCTCTCTCTCTCTCTCTCTCTCTCTCTCCCACTCCTTGCCCGCTCTTCCCCACCTCTCTACATTAACTAACAAGATGTTCTATACCAATTTCTGTTAATTTACAACCTACGACCGGACAGCCCGGACCGGACTGTCTCAGAGTCCTGCTCATTAGTGCTCCTCTCTCTCGTCTGCTTCTCTGGACTATTAATAATTCACTAATACGGAGATAACAGCCAGAGCTGCTAGTGAAGCTCACAATGGAACAGAGAGATTAGTTCAGCGCTAGTCCTCCTAAGAGGGACGGCTAAGACTCGCAAGCATTGTAAAATAACAAATGTTGGCATGGAACGTTTTCTTTATTATTCCTTTCTTTTCGTTTCTTCTCCATAGTGGTGGTGGTGGTGGTGGTGGTGGTGGTGGTGTCAGTAGTGCTGTGTGTGGTGAGGTAGTTCCAGTTTAGAAGAGGCATGTAGCGTGTGTTTGAAAACCATCAACATGACAAAACCCTCTTTTACACTTTACCTACATCTGACTATTCGGTCCAGACGAGCTTACTGCATGTGCACTCTCAGACGGCTCCTCCGTCGGCTCTGTTTGACATCATGACCCCTGACAGGATCGTTGACCCTGTGGGGGATTACTGTGCATCTGGTTTGAGGGGGTTATGTAGGCTGTGTAGATACATGTCCATTTACAAGCTAAGTTACATGCTAAGTGGCTAATCTGAACTATTCCTGATTGGGGGTCCACTGTTATGGAAAATATGGAACCCTCAGTTTATAGAGGAATCATAAGGGCTTTGGACTGAAGATGGCTCAGACTTTATGGTGGGCTTTCATGGACAAGTCAAAGCTGACGAATCGCTGGTGACGTCTTGAATAGGAGTCCACAGGAGAAGGGAATGCTCTGCTACGTCTAAGTGTAACATGCCCTGGATGGCGTTGCTAGCCTCAGGCGGAGCTAGAGATACGAATCCTCAATTCACCAATAACAGCTGTGACTGGATTAGGCTTGGACTGGACAAGTTTCCAGGCCACATCGGTGTTTAGACACCCTTGGGCCTTCCCTGGCCCAATTCCGAGGAGAATTCCCTGTAGACTGGGATTTTAGCCACTGCTGGTAGACCCGTATGACCGTACGCTTCCATACACCTGCAGATTCAGCTCCTTCCTTCACACTATGGTCTTTGGCCACGCCCACATGCAGTCCCTCCTTTTAGCCAATCATTAACATCTGCTCTGGAGCCATTTTCCACACATGGAACGAGACATTCCCTGCACTGTAGCACCTCTTCCCAAACTATGTATCCGGCCACTAGGGTTCCCACCCGTCCCGTAAAATACGGAATCGTCCTTTAGTTGGTAATTAAATGTTGCGTCCCGTATTAAACCAATTCCGTATTTCCGTAAATGTCACTCATATGAATGATCAACCACCTCCGCCCCCAACCCTGTCCTTTATTTCATGAGAGGCCCAATCACACCCCAGGGGATTTATAGACCCATCATCCTTGTGCAGCGCCATCTGCAGGAGCCTGAAGTTACTACCACCTTAAAGTCAAATGGCTGGTGTCCTAACTTCCAGCCCAGCTACAGGTTTCTTGGTGACCGGTTAAGTAGGCCCAATAATTAGCACAATTGTTGGGTAAAAATGTCAGTTATTATTACTGATTATCAATTATATCTTTCATAAGACAACACAGTAGATCATATAGTGCTGAATGTCATAAAACTAAACACGCCCCCTGGTGGGTACATTTAAGACTGCACCTGGTTTCAAACCCCACCTGGACTAGGTGATCCCTCTGCTCCCTGGCAGGATGTTTTCTGGGGTCTTCTGCCTGGCCTGGACCCCTGTCCATCACCCACCTTAGGGGCATAAAGTCCTGCCTCCTGTAACGAGGCTTTATGTAGAACTGACTCTGCAGCTAGAGTACGAGAGGCACGGCTGGAGCCGCTACAGGATTCCCCTGCCTTCTGAATCAGGACCCCGCTAAGCATGAGCAAAGCATTATGGGAATGAAAGCATGGTCTGATACTAAAAACACAAGACATTTTTCATCGTTGCCATGGCGTTTTTATAACTGCCAGGAGACGGCCTGCGCATTTACACAGCTTTTGATCAGCACTTATTTTCTGTTCTGGGCAGTCGAGCTGAACTTAGCTCCAATCAAACGACGATGAGCTGAACTGTGCAGTAGGTAACGCTGCCATCACAGTGTGCGGAAGAGAGAACTAACGGGTGGCTTCTTATTCGTTCGTCTTGCAAACCACTTTTCCTTCTGGGCCGCAGTGGCACTGGAGCCAATTCCCAGTTCCCAGTTCCCCAACATACATCACTGATAGCCGCACCCTGAAATAATCAACCGACTGGAGTGAAACTTGGTGGGTGGGTTTGACATTGTGAGACATGCATATGATACAAGCTTCACACTCGGCCGCACATGTGGCGTAAGCATGGACGTGCTTATCGCTGACTGACCCAACAACCACGATTGCGGACACTCCGAGAGCAGTGATGCACAGAGACGTTGCGATGACTACCCTTAACACCACGTCAACATCGCCAAAGACTCCAACGGTATCATGTGGGCTGTCATGGAGCTACTCAGAATGGCAGCACTCCACCTCCACCCTCCACAACCATATGAACATATTCAATCTGCATGGGATGGATTATCACAGGACACCATCAGGAACCTCTACAGCTCCATACCGAGACGTCTGGCACGTTGAGTTAGACACTCTAGTCCTCTCTCGCTTCTTTTTCCCAACACTGGAATACTCAACCCTCCCCATCTGATCACATCGCCTCCTTATTGCTCAGGCCTACTACGTAGACTGTCTGGCCTCTGTTTTGAATTTGTGCACATGCTAATTCTCTCTGAAAGTCAGTATCCAACTTCAGTAGTCCAGCATTCTGAACGCCTCAGCTGCACACGTTCCACCAATAACCCAGTTTCTCGGAAGTGCTTTCCAAAGTGAAAACACCGCATCAGTTTCCCAGCTAAATACTCGGGAGCCTAAAGTGCGACTTCCGCTCAAATCGTGTGCCGCGTTTGACATTTCTTAAATGTCGGCTCAGCAATGTGACATCCTGATGAATTAGGCTGGAACTTTCTACTATTTGGCTGTCCAGAATGACGGATCAGGAATGGGCCAAGATTGCCATTACCTAGCCTCCGGCGCTGGAGTCTGTGCGGCCGGGACAGCTGAGAGGATGCAGTGATGACAGTTCTCAGAGATTTGGCTCGGATGTTTGTTTCTATCGAGCTGCTCTCCCATGATGTGGTGCTGGATATTCCTCCCGCCGGGGACCACATGTGCTGTTTCTCTCCAGCTGTCAACTGAATCTGATAGTTTGAGAGAGCGCTAGGCTTCCTAGGTGGATCTTCCTTCCTGCTCAGCTTTTGTGAAGGAGAAGAGATAAACATGCTGGTGTTTTAGTGTCTCTGTGACAAAGTGGAAGACTTAGGCCTTTGTTAAGACAGGTGAGTTACAGTACACATGCTGTAGATATGGATGTGATTGTAGCCTCCTTGTCCCGAAAGAGAAAGAATTAGAGTGAGCTGAGTCTTCATACTAGTCTCATGTAGCGTTATGAGGAAGGCTGTGTTCTTCATTTTTGAGTTTATTTGTGAAAGGGATTTGCTGGACAAGGCTGTCTTGTGAGGGTTTTGAGTAGGGCTTGTTTACGGGGGTGTTTGTGATGATGCTAAGGTCTGAAGATGACAGGAGGGAGCAGCTAATACACACTAAGTTACACTGCACCGTTTCAATACTGGTGCCTGGCAGAAATATCAGGGGGCCGATAATTAAAGGTGAGTGGTGTTTATTTGATGGCTGGTAATGACTCCTTTAGAGGGCGGTGGTGAGGGATGTGTGCTATTTGATGGTTGGTAATGACTCCTTTAGAGGGCGGTGGTGAGTGGTGTTTATTTGATGGTTGGTAATGACTCCTTTAGAGGGTGGTGGTGAGGGGTGTTTATTTGATGGCTGGTGATGACTCCTTTAGAGGGTGGTGGTGAGGGATGTGTGCTATTTGATGGTTGGTAATGACTCCTGTAGAGGGCGGTGGTGAGTGGTGTGTGTTTATTTGATGGCTGGTAATGACTCCTTTAGAGGGTGGTGGTGAGTGGTATGTGTTTATTAGATGGTTGGTAATGACTCCTTTAGAGGGTGGTGGTGAGTGGTATGTGTTTATTAGATGGTTGGTAATGACTCCTTTAGAGGGTGGTGGTGAGTGGTGTGTGTTTATTTGATGGTTGGTAATGACTCCTTTAGAGGGTGGTGGTGAGTGGTGTGTGTTTATTTGATGGCTGGTAATGACTCCTGTAGAGGGCGGTGGTGAGGGATGTGTGCTATTTGATGGTTGGTAATGACTCCTTTAGAGGGTGGTGGTGAGTGGTATGTGTTTATTAGATGGTTGGTAATGACTCCTTTAGAGGGTGGTGGTGGTGAGTGGTGTGTGTTTATCTGATGGTTGGTAATGACTCCTTTAGAGGGTGGTGGTGAGTGGTGTGTGTTTATTTGATGGTTGGTAATGACTCCTTTAGAGGGTGGTGGTGAGTGGTGTGTGTTTATTAGATGGTTGGTAATGACTCCTTTAGAGGGTGGTGGTGAGTGGTGTGTGTTTATTTGATGGCTGGTAATGACTCCTTTAGAGGGTGGTGGTGAGTAGTGTTTATTTGATGGCTGGTAATGACTCCTTTAGAGGGCGGTGGTGAGTGGTGTTTATTTGATGGTTGGTAATGACTCCTTTAGAGGGCGGTGGTGAGGGGTGTTTATTTGATGGTTGGTAATGACTCCTTTAGAGGGTGGTGGTGAGGGGTGTTTATTTGATGGCTGGTGATGACTCCTTTAGAGGGTGGTGGTGAGTGGTGTGTGTTTATTTGACGGTTGGTAATGACTCCTGTAGAGGGCGGTGGTGAGGGATGTGTGCTATTTGATGGTTGGTAATGACTCCTTTAGAGGGTGGTGGTGAGTGGTATGTGTTTATTAGATGGTTGGTAATGACTCCTTTAGAGGGTGGTGGTGAGTGGTATGTGTTTATTAGATGGTTGGTAATGACTCCTTTAGAGGGTGGTGGTGAGTGGTGTGTGTTTATTTGATGGTTGGTAATGACTCCTTTAGAGGGTGGTGGTGAGTGGTGTGTGTTTATTTGATGGTTGGTAATGACTCCTTTAGAGGGTGGTGGTGAGTGGTGTGTGTTTATTTGATGGTTGGTAATGACTCCTTTAGAGGGTGGTGGTGAGTGGTGTTTATTTGATGGTTGGTAATGACTCCTTTAGAGGGTGGTGGTGAGTGGTGTTTATTTGATGGTTGGTAATGACTCCTTTAGAGGGCGGTGGTGAGGGGTGTTTATTTGATGGCTGGTGATGACTCCTTTAGAGGGTGGTGGTGAGGGATGTGTGCTATTTGATGGTTGGTAATGACTCCTGTAGAGGGCGGTGGTGAGTGGTGTGTGTTTATTTGATGGCTGGTAATGACTCCTGTAGAGGGCGGTGGTGAGGGATGTGTGCTATTTGATGGTTGGTAATGACTCCTTTAGAGGGTGGTGGTGAGTGGTATGTGTTTATTAGATGGTTGGTAATGACTCCTTTAGAGGGTGGTGGTGAGTGGTGTGTGTTTATTTGATGGTTGGTAATGACTCCTTTAGAGGGTGGTGGTGAGTGGTGTGTGTTTATTTGATGGTTGGTAATGACTCCTTTAGAGGGTGGTGGTGAGTGGTGTGTGTTTATTTGATGGTTGGTAATGACTCCTTTAGAGGGTGGTGGTGAGTGGTGTGTGTTTATTTGATGGCTGGTAATGACTCCTTTAGAGGCCGGTGGTGGGTGGTGTTTATTTGATGGCTGGTAATGACTCCTTTAGAGGGCGGTGGTGGGTGGTGTTTATTTGATGGTTGGTAATGACTCCTTTAGAGGGCGGTGGTGAGTGGTGTTTATTTGATGGCTGGTGATGACTCCTGTAGAGGGCAGTGGTGAGGGATGTGTGCTATTTGATGGTTGGTAATGACTCCTTTAGAGGGCGGTGGTGAGTGGTGTTTATTTGATGGCTGGTGATGACTCCTGTAGAGGGCAGTGGTGAGGGATGTGTGCTATTTGATGCTTGGTAATGACTCCTTTAGAGGGAGGTGGTGGGTGGTGTTTATTTGATGGTTGGTAATGACTCCTGTAGAGGGCGGTGGTGAGTGGTGTGTGTTTATTTGATGGCTGGTAATGACTCCTTTAGAGGGTGGTGGTGAGTGGTGTTGTGTTTATTAGATGGTTGGTAATGACTCCTTTAGAGGGTGGTGGTGAGTGGTGTGTGTTTATTTGATGGTTGGTAATGACTCCTTTAGAGGGTGGTGGTGAGTGGTGTGTGTTTATTTGATGGCTGGTAATGACTCCTTTAGAGGGTGGTGGTGAGTGGTGTTTATTTGATGGCTGGTAATGACTCCTTTAGAGGGCGGTGGTGGGTGGTGTGTGTTTATTTGGTGGTCTGTAATAACTCCTTTAGAGGGCGGTGTTGAGTGGTGTGTGTTTATTTGATGGTTGGTAATGACTCCTTTAGAGGGCGGTGGTGAGTGGTGCGTATTTGATGGCTGGTAATGACTCCTTTTAGAGGGCGGTGGTGGGTGGTGTGTGTTTATTTGGTGGTCTGTAATAACTCCTTTAGAGGGCGGTGTTGAGTGGTGTGTGTTTATTTCATTCATTAATCTCTAAAAAGTTGATGCTTGTGTCTGGCCTAGAGTGAACCCAAAACTGTAATCTCCCAACGATAGGTCAAACACTTTGCTGGCAGTTCCAGTAGGGAACCCAGTGTTTAACCCCTGCTTAACTGGCTTAGCAGTACTGATCTAGTGAATTTGAACCCACCCAGGTTTGGATCAATCATAAAGAGGGTTTTAGTCCATATGACTACGTCTCATAGCTTCAACCACCATACCAGCGCACACCCTTCGTCCTCTTCATGATATCCCCATTTTAGCTGACCTGGATATGACCCCTTGACCGTTAACCATGTACCTGGTCATTCTGTCTTTCTCCCACTTCCCTCTTCCCCCCTTGTTCTTTATTCCCACAGACACTAACTTTGTGCTGGGGAATGCTCAGATAGTGGACTGGCCCATCGTCTACAGTAACGATGGCTTCTGCAAACTCTCTGGATATCACCGTGCTGAGGTCATGCAGAAGAGCAGCACCTGCAGGTAACAGCTATGAGGTAGCAAGTCTGGTGAAGTGGTGTGGGAGTTTTATATGAGCATATCGCTGTTGTTGGAACAAAACCTTGTATCTCCCCTTTGATGTTTTAATTTGAAGGCACCCGTTGACTTGCTACATGACATATTTGTCTGGTTGCTCTCTGGTTACATTGACTTACATTTAAAGTAATGTATGGTTTTTGCTTCTCCTGTAGAGTTAGCGTTCTGGGCATATGAGGATTTGTCATGACTGCAGCGATATGTCAATCAATCAATCAATCAATGTTTATTTGTATAGCGCTTTTTACAACCAACGTTATCTCAAAGCAGCTACACAGGAAATCAATTAGTTATATCAAACAAAGAAAAGAAAAAACACAGAGTTAATGTACAGACATTCGAGGGTGGGTGGGTCCAAGCCCCCTTGAGCAAGCCAGAGGCAACAGTGGCGAGGAAAAACTCGAGTAAAAACCCTTGAGTAAGGAAGAAACCTAAAACCCTAGTGACTCGAAACTCAACTTGGACTTACACCGTGAAAACTTAAGACTTCTA
>JAMWET010001666.1:45000-57500 GCA_024036415.1 Prochilodus magdalenae | reverse complement strand
CTCCGTCTTTTCTTTCGGATGAGAGTTCCTTCGCTCGGCTCTTCTAGGCTTTTTGACATCAAGGCATCACTAGATTTCAAAAAACCTTGAAACCAGATGAAGCAGGAGACCTGGAGAGCCGGGATGGCATTTTTGCGGCCCCATCCGACCCATTAGAGTTTGTTTGATTGATGTCAGGACTGCTTGTCATGATGAATAGCTTGATGAATAGATGGAAGTGGTGGTGGCAGTATTCAGGCTTTCATTGGAAGCCATTTTTTCTAAGACACAATTCCATAATTTCATAATTAACAGGTTTGCTGACCTGCCAGATCTCGCAGAGGAGTCTTATTTTTATTTTCAGTTTCACAGTCCTGTTGCTTTAACCATTTCCTTTGGGTACTCCTTCTTTACGGAAGAGATATGAATGACTTAAGCCCTGTTTGTACAGAAGTAGTTTTACACGGCGAGGTGGCGGAATTAAAATTAGAATTTAGAACCATTTGCTGGTTGTGTTTCCACACAGAGGAATTAGTTTACCACACTAAGTGCATTGGCAAAGTGAAACACCCACATACACACAACACTAGAGAACTTGCCTGGAGCAGTTGGTAGCCCTATCTATGGTGCCTGGGAAGCAGTTGTGGGTTACGGTGCCTTGCTCAAGGGGACTTCATTCAAGTTTTGTTGGTCCATGAAGTCAAAGGCTGGCTTCCCTGACCTCCAGCTCACACCAGCCGCTCGGAAAATTCTTGTAAAAACATTTTGGGCCGAAACCGAAGACCATTTTTACAGTGTTTCATTCATTTTGCCAGAGTTTCAGGTCCATCGTTCTTCTTTTCATCTAAAATAATTTAAATATGGACTAATTTGGTTTTTTTAGCAGTTCATTGTTTATGAGCGATGAAAGACGAAGGGTCCTCCTACTATAGAAGCTGTTAGAGGTGAAATTATATAAACTATAAGCTATAAGCGCTAATGTTTAGCATAAATACGAGCTGCTGCCCGGAGCTATATCCTGTAATTAAATTGGACTCCAGTTCAGATGGATCATCATAAGCCCCGCCTCTTTTAGTTCAGAAATATGTTCCTGTGACTCTGCTGACTTTCTAAACGAGGAGGACGTCAGATCTGAACTGTATGCAAATTGATTTATTGATTACTAGATACTGTTCATGGAGAAAAAACACAAACGAATAGTTGAATTGTCAGCCAGGACGAGCGAATCCAATTCGACTCGGGTCCAGCCCTACAAAACGGTAAAAATTGCATGAAGCTACGCTAATATGATGTCCTCATAAAACCAACGTTAGTTCCACCAATGGCCGCTTATTCTTTGCTCCAATTGGTCCCCCCTCCAGGTGCTCCAGCTGGGCTCCGACATCCTCCCCCAGTACAAGCAGGAGACGCCCAAGACCCCGCCCCATATCATCCTCCACTACTGCGCCTTCAAGACCACCTGGGACTGGGTCATCCTCATCCTCACCTTCTACACCGCCATCATGGTGCCCTACAACGTGTCTTTCAAGACCAAGCAGAACAACGTCACCTGGCTGGTGGTGGACAGCATTGTGGATGTCATCTTCCTGGTGGACATTGTGCTGAACTTCCACACCACCTTCGTGGGGCCAGCCGGTGAGGTCATCTCCGACCCAAAGCTCATCCGCATGAACTATCTGAAGACCTGGTTCGTAATAGACCTGCTGTCCTGTCTGCCCTACGATGTCATCAACGCCTTTGAGAACGTGGACGAGGTCAGTGTGATCTAAACACCTAGTCCAGCACAAACGTACACTGTCAGGTATTCCTATGGGCTAATAGTCATATGGGGCTTCAGGCTTAATAAGCTCACCAGACTTAAAACTAGCCTCCTGGGACTGAAACGTCAAGTGTGCTATACCTCCACGAGCACCAGTACCAGCTGTGAGTGGGTTTGGCATGGACTGGACAAGTTTCTGGGTGTAGCCACATCAGTGTTCAGACACGCCTACATCAAAGACTTGGTCCAGATTTGGTGGATGCCCTCCCTGGCACCATTCCGAGGAGAATTCCCTGTAGACTGGGATTTTATCCACTGCTGGTAGACCCGTATGACCATACGCTTCCATACACCTGCAGATTCAGCTACTTCCTTCACACTATGGTCTTTGGCCACGCCCACATGCAGTCCCTCCTTTTAGCCATTCATTAACATCTGCTCTGGAGCCATTTCCCACACATGGATTGAGACATTCCCTGCACTGTAGCACCTCTTCCCAATCTATGGATCCCGTCACTCACACCCCGCAGGTATTTATAATCCCAGCATCCTCATGCAGCGCCATCTGCAGGAGCCTGAAGTTACTACCACCTTAAACAGACAAGGAGACTTATGTTTTGTCCGGTGAGCTTATTAATGCCATTGCCAGGTAAAGTCTAAGTAGGGGTGTAATGGTGAAATAAAATATTTGGTTCACGAGAATGAAAGTGGGATTTTACCAGCACGCTGTAGTTACCTTATAAGGTCAGGTTCAGCAAAACATCCGGACACACCTCCGTAGAATACCCCAGTGTGAGAGGCACACTCACGGTGATGTATCCTGAAGGTAAAGGTGTAAATCACAAGTTTCGTCACAACATCAGTTTGTTTACTTGAAGATATGATCATTTTTGATTTGTCAGAATCTGATGCGGATTAGTTGCCGTGTGGGATTTGATGTGAAATGCCGCCCTCCACAGTGTAGGAGTGTACTGAGAGAAGTCATGTGGGATAATACTGGATAAGGGGGGAAATAAACACATGTGCATTGAACAATAAACATGACCACAATATCAAACCCTGAACCCCTGTGTGGTTCCATGGTGGTCATTAGCAAAACCAGCTCATGATATGCTTTGGAGGCCAGCATGGCCAGCAGAAATCAGCCTACACCAGCTTACACCCTAGCCAGGACCAGTACGGAAGAGGCAGTTCCAGACGCTGGTGACGCTGGTGATGAGGATCTATGAGACGTATCTTGTGAACTGATATGTATGTATTCATTCAGTGTTGAGAATTGGGCCTTGGAGGACTGGGGGTGAGAAATGGGCCTTGAGGGACTTGGGGTGGGAATTGGGCCTTGGGGGAGTGGGGGTGGGAATTGGGCCTTGGCTTCGGCAGAGAGGGATCACTAGTGTAGTTGAGGGATAGTGATGGTCAAGAGCCTTTCGCCTAAAGCCAGCTGTGTGGGTGTGCTTGGAGTATGACACCTGCGGTAATAGGGTGCTGTGAGGTGCTCTTCTCAGGCTCTGTCCCAGGAAGCATTAGCGGTAGCTTTCAGCACAGATACCAAGCGTAACCCTTTTTAACTGATGGAGGACCAACTGCTCAGCTTCCTCTTAATCCTCAGCCACTGCAAGGGTGTCCTATCTCTGATTAGGACAGCGGCATTAGCCCTCAAGTCTGTCATGCAGCACCGCTTAATATGTCAATAGAGCCATCCCACTTCCTGGAGCCCTACGCTGCGACCCTTCTCCGATTTCTCCAATCACTTGGATGCTACCAACACAACAGCACAGGGTCAGAATGGCCACATAGACTGACAAGCATGAAACTCGAATCATTAGTATGTCTCACAATGCCAAACCTTCCCACCAAGCTTCACTCCTGTTGGTTGATTCCTTCTGGGTGCAGCAGTCTTTTTCAATGATGAGTGTACAACACTTATAAGGGTTCAGTGTCCTGACTTTCTCCACCCTCAGTAAACAAACAGTCTACCCTGATAAAGCTCACTGGCAGTGATGTCACCCTGGCGGGGCTTTATGGTGGTGCCGCCTCAGTACCATGTTGAGGTGTGGGATAACGGTTGCCAGGTCTGGCCTCATGTCGTCGCTGCCCAAAGAAAAACAGGTACCTCCAAAACGGCAACTTTACAGGAGAGGCCAAAAACCTCATCTAATCTGAATGGAAGTCAATGGAACCAGACGTCTTTCCAAGCACTTTTGGGCCATTTCTGTTGGTCCATTCTTCATGAAATTTCCACACAGTGTAAAGAGTAGATCATGTGACCAAATGAGGCATAGAAGAAAAATCATCAAAAATGGAGATACATGTTTGTCTTTGGACAGTGGCGATATGTTTTCCGTCATTGATGAGCTCTCAGGATCGGCCTGCTGATCGCTGATCGAAGAACCCTCTACCCTCTACAGGACATTCTTCTTACATCTGAAGAACCTAAACCTATGCAAAGAACCCTTTACCGTGCAGTAAGGTTCTTTGAGTGTTGACGGTTCTATATAGAACCATTTCCTGTACTAAGGAGCCTCTGGGGAACCGTGAGGAACCGTGTTCTTTAGGGTCCAGTCTATTCTGCTCGTGTACTAGAGTTTAAAGCTGACAGCAAATTAATGCACATGAACCAAACGCCTAATCACCACCTCATTAGTTCTGGGTCCTCCCCCTTACTGTGATTGGTCCTAATCCGCCTCATTAGTTCTGAGCCCGCCCCCTGTTTGTACTCAGACCTCCCCCTGACTGTGATTGGTCCTACTCATTGTGCTGTTTGTACTGAGACCTCCCCCTGCCTGTGATTGCCCGTGATTGGCCTCCCCCTGCCTGCTGATCGCTGATACCAATACGTACATCGCTCTACCTATCTCCAGCCAGTGAACCCACACGTGTCCGTTGAGTTTCTCGTTTGAATGATGCTGATGATGGTCAGACAGTGGTTAATCTTTGGGGACTAGGTTGCCTCGTGATGGCCTGTCTGTACCCCTCCGTCTCATTTCAAAACAATCGTGAGGCATCAGGCCGTGTATTCATCCATGTAAGCATGTCATGTAATACCTTTCTCTGGTTTCTCTGATATGCGGTTCACATCCACCATTTGATTTACATATGAACTATTTAATTATGAGGCAGATAAAGGACATTCGCTCCTTCTCTGCGTCCGCTCTCATTTGTTCATGCATCGTTCGGATTGCTTCAATGCCCTGCTTTAATATGTGGCAGTGAAGTGGAAGCGCCCCGAGTTTTGAGCTTTGAGAGGGTAGCAGCTGTTGCCATGTGCCTCAATTGCCCAGAATAGCCAATTACAGAATGCGGAACCAGAAGGTCAAAGGTCACCATTCAGTGTCAGTCTTGTTTTTCTTTGTTGCTGTGTTATTGATTCTGGACATGCTTGTTGCGGCATATGTCCAGACACACACACACACACAGAGCCAGAACTAACCCGAAGTGACCGGCCTTTGCAGGACTACAGGTCAACGTCACGGCCTTGTTTCTCAAACCTGCAGGCCTGTCAGGGAATATCTGCTCCTCCTAATGGATAAAGCATGGCATTCAATTAGAATCATGGCAGAAGCTCTGACTCACACTGGCTGGGAGATGCAGGACCCTAAGAAGACCAGAGAAGACGTTACTGAGTCCCTACAGGACGTCCTGTTAAAGCACCATTGCCCACAAGTCTGTGCACGCCATGGTTAGCCTTGTAACTGGTCAGGGAGGGTTGGTTGAGTTCCTGACCACACCCTCATGAGTGGCTGTATGACTGCATAGCATGTGCAGCGTGACCGTCAGTTGGAAAGCTGTGTAGCTTACACTCATAAACAAGATGGTTCTTCAAGGGTTCCTTAGTAAAGAAAATGGTTCTAGATAGAACCTCAGACACCCAGAGAAGCTGTTATGTGATTAAAGTGTTCTTTGCATAGGTTTAGGTTCCTCTGATTGAAGAAGAGAGTGCTGTTGTGGGTTCTTTATGAGGTTCTATATAGAACCATTTCCTGTACTAAGGAGCCTCTGGGGAACCGTGAGGAACCGTGTTCTTTAGAGTCTAGTCTATTTTGCTCGTGTACTAGAGTTTAAAGCTGACAGCCTTTAATGCAAATGAAAACCCTTTAACTGCACAAAACCACCTCATTACTGTGTTGTTCAATCAGGGTTTTGAACCCTCCCCCTTAACCAGTGACTTGGTCCTAAAGAGACCTCCCCCTCCTGTGATTGTCCCACTTAGTTTGTACTTGAACCCTCCCTCCCTGTGTTTCCTACTATTCAGACCTCCCCCTGTGTGATTGGTCCTACTCACTGTGTTTTTGTAAACTAAAACGTGAGGGGGAGCACCAGAGACCTTGATTGGTCCTACTCATCTGTGCTGTTTGCCTTGAGACCTCCCCCTGCCCGTGATTGGTCCTACTCACTTGTGCTGTTGTATACCCCTAAGAACTCCCACCTGTTGCACTGAACCCTTGGTCCTACTCACTTCTGCTGTTTGTACTAAGACCTCCCCCTAACCATGTGATTGGTCCTACCCACTGAGGTCTTTGTACTAACCTCCCCTGAGTGTTGATTGTTACTCACTGTGCTGTATACTGAGAAAATCCCCCTGATTGATTGGTCTTGTCACTGGGTGTGTTTGCACTGAGCCTCCCCCTGACTGTGATTTGGTCCTGGGTTTGTACTAAGACCCGTGACTGTGGGTCCTACTCACTGTGCTGTTTGAACTCAGACCTCCCCCTGACTGTGATTGGTCCTACTCACTGAGGTCTTTGTACTGACAGCACTGTGATTGGTTCTATTACTGAGACCTCCCCCTGATTCACATGAACTGTTTGTACTGCCTAATCACCACCTCATTAGTTCTGGGCCCTCCCCCTTACTGTGATTGGTCCTACTCACTGTGCTGTTTGTACTGAGACCTCCCCCTGACTGTGATTGGTCCTACTCACTGTGCTGTTTGTACTGAGACCTCCCCCTGCCTGTGATTGGTCCTACTCACTGTGCTGTTTGTACTGAGACCTCCCCCTGACTGTGATTGGTCCTACTCACTGTGCTGTTTGTACTGAGACCTCCCCCTGACTGTGATTGGTTCTACATACTGTGCTGTTTGTACTGAGACCTCCCCTTGACTGTGATTGGTCGGAATCACTCATTCATTGTGTCATTATGTCTGAGACCTGCTCTGAGTGTGATTGGTTAACTGCATGACACATGTTCCTAGTGATGCTTCGAGTTCTGTGTAAGTGTAGTGTGTTCAGTGTTCAGCGCTAGTTTGCTGTATGAACTATGAAGGAACCGCAGCACAGACAACAAACAGAACAAGAGACTGAGGTAGTAAATAGGCGTAACACTCTTCCTCCAAAATCTGATCAGTGGTCTCTGGAGATGCATAGAAATACCAGGTGTAGATGGCCATACATCTTCCTGTCACCTCCATCTCTCTCTCTCTCCGTCTCTCTCTCTCTCTCTCTCTCTCCCTCTCTCTCTCTGTATGGGGGTAAGGGTTTAGATCGATCCCGGCCACTTCTCTCTGTGCTGGTTAAAGCTGAGTCTGAGCTCTGAGCACTGCGCTAAAGTTTAGCTCCAGTCAGATCAATCCTTTTCAGCGTAATGATTTAAACACAACTGCCTGTCCGAGTTTAACGGCCATCAGGATCAATCCACATCTCCGCCGGCAGGGCCGAGCCATGGCTACATGCCCTTTCAGAAGAAAGCCCTGCAAAGGAATAAAGAAATACAGCACATGCTGAGCAATTAATCCACGATTGATAGAAAGGGCTCGCATTAACATTCAAATAGGCCATAACAGCTGGAAGGGAATTCCATCGGTTTGAAAAGTCTTCTGCATAATTCAATACGTTTGCCGTTCCGCGTGGTGTGATGTATATTGACGCATTGTGGAGAAATCCTAACAGTCCTAACAGGCCGTGCTGATGATGGTAATGTAGTGGTTAAATGAATCTGGAAGCTCAGGGACTGTTTTGCCCTACAGTGCCACCATGTTCTACTCTGCCAGGGATGGAAGGTACCGTACCGTGCAAAAGTCAGAGACCACCTTCATTTATTATACTCCAGACAGACAGAGTAAACAGAACAGAGGCAGACGAGGCAGACAGACAGCAAATACGATTGACATGGCCCATTCGGATGGGACTAAAATCACTGAGGAACTCCAGTAAGGGTTAGATTACCCCACCTCCCCGTGTAAAACTAATCCAGTCTCAATGAGTAAGAGAACCTTCGTGTTAATGAGCTAATTGCCAAAAGATGTTTCACCACACATGCACAGGTATGCTATGTTTGGAGGAAGAAGGGCACTGCACACTAGCACCTTCTCCCAACTGTAAAGCATGGCGGTGGGAGCATCATGGTTTGGGGGCTGCTTTGCTGCCCTTCTGCCTTGCAATCAACGAAGGAGCAATGAATTTAAAGGTGTATCAGCTTTTCACAGCAGACTGTTAGGGCAGCAGTCCGAGCTGATGACACGCTTGGTGATGCAACAAGACCCAAACAATGACCCAAAGTGCACAAGTACATCTAACTACCTAACGAACGGTTCAGAGTAACGCTGACCTAACGACTTTTCCAAATTTCCAATGTCGGAACAAAATCATGAGAGTCTTGCTAGAGTTGCGTTGCACTCGCATCATCTCGATCTGTCAGTGTAAGGTGGTCAGGATCGCGGGTTGACCTCAGTCTGTTTCCCGTCCTGGTGTTCAGATAAAACCACCTGTGTGTATCACATGGAGTGACTCAGAATGGCAGCGGGTCATCTTCAGTGACGAGTCCCGCTTTAGTCTTGGTGGAGACGCCCAACGAATCCGTGTGTGGAGGCACCGTGGTCAGCACCAAAATGAGTGGTTTGCTGTCACACGTCCAGAAGACCTGGTGTCCCTCCACCTCCACCCCTACCGCACCATCTACAGGAACTGTGTGAGGATGTTCAAGCTGCATGGGATGGATTATCACTGGGCACCATTAGGAACCTCTACAGCTCCATACCGAGACGTCTGGCGTGTTGGGTTAGCAAACACGACGGCCCGACTCCACACTGAGAGACAGGCTTCTGTATGTGTAGCTCAATAAATATTGATCATATCAGTCTAAATGTATCATCAGTTATTGATCCTGGTCACCTTTATCTTCCTTCCCAACAGCACCGCAACCCCACACCTCCTTCTGGGTGCAGCTGTTATTTTGATGATGAGTGTAGTATGAAGTTGTAGCAGGTTTTGTGTTGGGTATGTGGTTTTAACTGTTCTCCTGACGCTAACTAGTGAACATATAACACTGAATGGTTGTTTCGAATGGAAGTACATAAACAAATCCTGGCCTCTGACCTTTGCGAAGAACCGCACGTCACGCTATGCACACGGACAGAGAAGCTTGCCCACACAGAGTTCAATAAGTGCATTATACTCGACACAGTGTCACTGTAATAGCACATATTGCGTTCTGTTTGGATAAACCACTTGGTGGTTTCTAGCTGCGCAGTACTGCACCTTACCGAGACTGTCTGTGCTGTTCTATTCTGGGCACGCACACATATATACCCACACACACCATTAACTCATCCTGATGATAAATAGAATGAAATAAAGAAAAAATCCTCCACCCACCACTCTGTCGCTCTCACACATGAATATTTACGCGCTCACATAGACACTCAGGGAGATACGCGTTCGCACGCGCACACTGAGCTTTCGCTTTGCTCTTGGGCATATGGCTTTTCACTGGGCTTGTCAGCATCAATTCGCTCTGATTAGCTCTGTAGCTGTATCAGGTCCAGCCTTGTACCGGCTGGCTATGGGCCGACCCTGAACATGGCACACGAGCAAAACAAGCTATCCTGTGCTCTAAAATGTAGAGATAGTAGCTACTAGGGATGCACCGATACCGGTACTGGTATCAGACATCTGTCCGATACTGGGCTCATTTACTCAGACTCATAAAAAGCACAGATACAAATGATGCAGGCCTAGTTCAACTGCCACACTACTGACTCAAGCTGGTAGCGAAGAGGGGTCTCCTTTGCGGGGTCCTTGCAAAATGCTGTTGATGCCATGGCAGCCGGGCGCTTAAGCCATTGGTCATTTTTAACATGGCAACACCGTCACAAGCATGTCCCCCACATGGGTGAGCACAAAAGATGCCAACTACATTGGGCCAAAGAATCAAAAGACCTCAGCATGGTGCACAGCTCAGCAAGCGTTGCTCCTCACATTAGCACTGTCACTGTGTTATAGAGCCCGGAGCGTGGGATCAAAACTATGTAATGTGCTGGAGCTACAGCACTTTCTAGATGGGAGCAAAACCCACACCGCTACTATATAAGGATATAATTAAAGTTGCCACCAAATAAGAGACTACCACCACGGCTATCCGGGCCATGAACACCACAGGCCCGCCTCCTGTGGGGTGGGGAGCTCGCAGCCAGGCCACAGACACACAGCGGTGTTGAGTCGGGGGTGGTGGAGGTAGTGGTGTTTGATGTGTGTGTGTAACCCTAACCCTAACCCTAGATAATAATGGAAATACGGAACAGATCGTGTCCCGTATTGGAGCTGAGTCGGTGGGGGGGTTGGGGGGGCAGTTAATGTATGTGTGACAGACGTGTGTATTGGACATCTACGGAAATACAGAGCAAATTCTCGTCCCATGTTGGTTTAATACGGGACGCAACATTTATTTGCCTAGTAAAGGACGATTTTGTATTTTACGGGACGGGTGGCAACCCTAGACATAACATAGCTAGCTATAGCTAATCATTTGAAATCATCTGTCGAGTTACATTGCACTCACGTACTTTAACAAATACTTTATTACAACAACTAAAATACAACAACCGGACAACAACGACATATTGTATGATGATGCAGCCATATAGTCTCTTTACACTGAATGTAGCTGATGTAGATAGATAGATGGATGTAGATGGATGTTTTGTGTCTGAAGTTCAAATCTTTATACTGTATTTGCACTATGAGGCCAGTGTTTGTTAAATAGTGAACTAGAAGCTTATATACTTATTTTTCATCAGATAGATAGATACTTTATTGATCCCAGAGGGAAATTCAAGGCATATAGGTCATGTAGTATGAATCATGCAGATCTGGAGGATTTTAATTGTTGACGGTTTTGGTTTTACTGGCAGCATGGAATTCTTTTGGAGAATCCCACCTCTCTCCCAATGTTGCAGTTCACAGTCATCATTTAGCCAACCCACGTATAGCGTCTCCTCTTTTTTGATTAGGATGATGTGACTGAAACCTAAAAAGTGAGGCAGGTTTAATGAGCACTCGAGTTTAATTTTCACCTAGTCAGATTTCTTTCTTTAGCAGCTTCCAAACGGTGGGTGGAAGAAAAGGTTAAAGAATAGAAATGGAAGTGTACTTCTCAGGTTTATGATTGATGCTGGTGTGGGATACGTTGTTTTCTGTAGACTGTAACCGCTGCAATTACAATTACAATGCAAGTGGCAATCATCGGGGTCCAAACACTTTCCCCATTAAAGAGCCATTAGTACACAGTTAAGTTTTTAGAATAGCCTCTATGATGTATGGGGGTCTCTAAAAGACATATCCTTCTGTTATGACTGAATTCTCTTGGAATACTGGGAAAGTGCTATGAGCAGTGTTGTTCTACATGTTGGTCTCACTAGAGAGGTCTGAAGACCCCCAAGTCTTACATATTTATCTTTAGAGTTGAATTGAACTTTGAAATAGAAGTTAGTTAGTGAAGCCAGGTAGGATGGCTGAAGTTTCAGTGGTCTGAGAAGACGGCTGAAGACGTTTTCTAGATATACTGAGGTGTCCAAAGCACCAGAGCCAGTACCAGTTAAAGGAGTATGCTCGATAGGTAGCATCATTGGGTATAACAGTGTTTTATTTAACAGTTCAAAGGGTGTAGCATGAATTCCATCTTTGTCAGAATAGAACCAAAAGATATTAAGTCATTTTGATGCAAGAGCTCACAAACAAGGAATGTTACAATTGTAAAAGTAAAAAGTAAATTAGCTGGCTGAATTTAACTATTGAGATAGAAACAGAACAGGCATTTTCATGATCTCTGTGTGGAGAATTCAGCATATAATACCATACATTCATCCATACTGCTCTCATATTGTTGGCGCCCATGCAAAAACTAGGGCTCCCCACCTCCTCCCAATTTAAACCCCTCATATCAGTGTTCTACAGCGTCAGAAAGCGTATAATCCAGTCTACTTCAGATGATTTAACAGCTCCACATGGTTCGGGGCGAGAGTGTTATCATTTACATAATGCTAATTGGCTGTTAACTTCCATTACTTGCTAACTATATTAGCCTTACAGCTCCAGAGCGAACCTAATGAAGGAAGCTCTGAATACCGAACGTGTCTATTCTGCTGAGACCTTTCGAGGTTTGAAAGTCCCCTTCATAGTGTGGAATAGTCTGGATTTAACAGCTTAACACTCCTAATTCCCTGAACGCCGAAAAGCTTCGGAATAGCAGAGATGACTTCACCCTCAAGAGGGGTGCGGTACCTCCAGTCGCTTAACATGCACTCAGAGCTCTGTACCTACTGTGGTAAAATTCAGTCACGCTGGCCGGGCCGAAAGGAACCACAGGAGTGCTGTACTGGATCGATATGGATTACGGTGAGAAGCAGCTCCGGATTACTAGATGCTAGTGATGCGGTGTATGTAGTTTATGTTGACTGAACTGGTCGTGTGTACGACCCTATTGAGATTCACAATGACGTATGTGCAAAGAGCGCTCCCTGCTGGAAAACACACTGTGAATGATTTCC
>JAMWET010001666.1:7500-35000 GCA_024036415.1 Prochilodus magdalenae | reverse complement strand
ACACGGATTAGTTGGGCGTCTCCACCGAGACTAAAGCGGGACTCATCACTGAAGATGACCCGCTGCCATTCTGAGTCACTCCATGACAGTCTGGTACGACACCACTGCAGTCTTTGGTGACGGTGACGTGGTGTTAAGGGCAGGCGTCGTAACAGTCTGTGTGCATGTAGTCCTGCGTGGTGCAGCCGTCTGCCAACAGGACGGCATCACTGTTTGCTGAATGTCCACAGCTGTGGCTGTTGGGTCAGTCAGGTACAGCGATAAGGCCCATGTTTACACGGTTGAGTGTGAAACTCAAATCATTAGCATGTCTCACAATGCCAAACCTACCCACCAAGTTTCACTCCTGTCAGTTAATTCCTTCTGGGTGGAGCTACTTGTGCGGCTATAGGAGAGCTTATAGGAGAACACCAAGGGCTTCACCTCCTGACACAGTTAGTTCCATTGACGTAACTAACCAGCGGAATGTACAGATGGATGGATGCAACTGTATATTCTCTCTCTCTCTCTCTCTCTCTCTCTCAGGGCATCAGCAGCCTCTTCAGCTCTCTAAAAGTGGTGAGGCTGCTTCGTTTGGGTCGTGTGGCCCGTAAGCTGGACCACTACATCGAATACGGCGCTGCCGTCCTGGTGCTGCTGGTATGCGTCTTTGGCCTGGCCGCCCACTGGCTGGCCTGCATCTGGTACAGCATCGGGGACTACGAGGTCATCGACGAGGAGCACAACTCGGTGCGTAAGGACAGCTGGCTGTACCTGCTGGGTGAGACGGCGGGGACGCCGTACCGCTTCAACAGCAGCGGGTCAGGCCGCTGGGAAGGCGGCCCCAACAAGGACTCGGTCTACATCACCTCGCTCTACTTCACCATGACCAGCCTCACCAGCATAGGCTTCGGCAACATCGCCCCCACCACAGACGGAGAGAAGATCTTCGCCGTCGCCATGATGATGATCGGATGTAAGTAGTGAGGAGTCCTTAAACTACATTTCCCACAAGCACCTCAGCTCGTGCTGGGTTTCGCCGATATTGGGTATTGGTAAGTTTCACAGTCTGAACTTTCACAGCCGTGCAGCCGCTACTGTGGGAAGTGGACCCTATGCTAGGGTATGCTAGTGTACGCTAGGGTATGCTAGTGTACGCTAGGGTATGCTAGTGTACGCTAGGGTATGCTAGTGCTTGGCTCCTGTGCAGGTACAGCACTGTTATCCTGAAACGGACTGTGCACACGTGTGCATTGGATTGCTCTGCTTGTAACGCTTGACAGATGTAACTAACTAACAGGTCAAAAGGTCAAACCAGGAGCCAAAAACTGAAGTACAAAAACAGACCTACACAACAACGCAGACAGAGAACGACAAGGAGGGGAACTTAGTGGTCAGCAGAGTCCGCAATCCCTCGCTAAGTGAAGTGGCGACCGAAGTAGTATATACAGGGGTTGGACAATGAAACTGAAACACCTGGTTTTAGACCACAGTCATTTATTAGTATGGTGTAGGGCCTCCTTCTGCGGCCAATACAGCATCAGTTGGTCTTGGGAATGACATATACTGCGTCCTGCACAGTGGTCAGAGGGAGTTTAAGCCATTCTTCTTGCAGGATAGTGGCCAGGTCACTACGTGATGCTGGTGGAGGCTCGTCCTTCTTGGTGGTATGCTGACATTACCCTGGATACCGTGGCTCTTGATACATCACAAAGACTTGCTGTCTTGGTCACAGATGCGCCAGCAAGACGTGCACCAACAGTCTGTCCTCTTTTGAACTCTGGTATGTCCCATAATGCTGTGTGCATTGCAGTATTTTGAGCAGAACTGTGCTCTTACCTGCTAACTGAACCTTCACACTCTGCTCTTACTGGTGCAATGTGCAGTTAATGAAGATTGGCCACCAGGCTGGTCCAATTTAGCCATGAGACCTCCCACACTAAAATGACGGGTGTTTCAGTTTCATTGTCCAACCCCTATATATGTATATATACAAGCCATTAATTAACAGACTGGTGATTTTAATTCAGAAGATGACTGGGAAAACAGTCTGTGATTGGTGCTTTGCAGACATGTGATGATCATGACGTGGTTGGTGTAGCTCAGCGGATAACACCTCTGTCTGCCAGGGAGCCACCACTGCATGTGGGAGAGTGGGGTTCGAATCCCGGTCTGGGTGATGCTGTGCTACACCAATAAGACTCCTTGGGCAGGACTCCTAACACTACATTGGCCTACCTGTAATATGGTTAACCTTGTAAGTCGCTCTGGATAAGAGCGTCAGCTAAATGCCATAAATGTAAATCATGAGGTGGTGGATTGTGGGAATTGTAGTTTGGAGCGTCAGAGGTGGAAGGAGAACCCGGAAGTGTGACATGTTACATTATTTGGGAACACACTGAAGTGAAGACGTAGAAATGATCCAGAGTTAATTGAAATAGACTCTTATTATATTTCTATGTTTTAATAAGTTCATGCTTTTAGCTTTTTCCTGTCATGGTAACATTTCAATCAATCAACCTTTATTTTCACTCGGCCAAAAAACACTGAGCATGACCCTCAGTTAAAACGTACCTGAGCATTCACAGCTTAAAAGGACTAAATAAGAATTTAAAATATTAAAATTAAATAATTCAAATTATTATAAATAATTAAAATCTGGAAAACTAAAACGCTTAGTAGAACAAATTGACAATAAACTCAAACGCGGTGATTAAAGAATTACAAGCACAGTTAAAATATAATTCATAGAGAGGAAAGAAATAATAAAATCAGTATAATAAACTCTGCAGCCTAGGAGGATAATTAGGCTAACCCAAATGAATTAGTGCATTCATTTCAATATGGAGCCACAATGGCACCAATAGAGAGCAAGGCCCCTTCACTTAAAACCCAAGACCCCCTGAAAAACACCCCCCACACCAGACATAAACTCATCATTGCACCCAGAAGGAGGTGTGGGATTGCGGTGCTGTTGGGAAGGAAGATAAAGGTGACCAGGATCAATAACTGATGATACATTTAGACTGATATGATCAATATTTATTGAGCTACACATACAGAAGTCTCGGGCTAATGCATGTCTCGGCATGGAGTTGTAGAGGTACCTTATGGCGTCCTGTGATCTCTATTCCTATCTCGATTCCTATCTATAGCGCTATGCCAGGGAATTAATGACGTCCAGCAGGCCCCCCAACCTGGAATTCTGGCTACCCCACTGTTTCCCAGATGCACAGTTCCACGGTTTTACTTTACTTCCTGCTATGAATCCACCATGCTGGCTTAAAGAAGCTGGAGCTCTTGGTTATACCCAGGAATGGCACGTCTGAGGGCCACTGAGGTGGATTGTGCTACACTGACGTCGGGAACGTTTAGCTTTAGCTTTTAGCTCCAGCACATGGCACTGGGAAACCTGGGCGGACCATGCAATGTAACCCAGTTCAGAATTCAGGAATAGCAAAGCGAAGCAAGCTGTTAGTTATCGGCCTGAATTCCATCTGGCTGGGGTGTGAGTTTGCTATGGACCTCAGCTACTGTAGTTCACACTTGCTTTGGTGTTAGAATCAAACTGGCATGTGCTTCTATAAGCCCTGTGTGGCTCCGTGACTACTCTGCCGGGGTGTATGTATGTGTGTGTGTGTGTGTGTGTGTGTGTGTGTGTGTGTGTGTGTGTGTGTGTGTGTGTGTGTGTATATGTGTGTGTGTGTGTGTGTATATATATATGTGTGTGTGTGTGTGTGCGTGTGTGTGTATATGTGTGTGTGTGTGTGTGTGTATATGTGTGTGTGTGTGTGTGTGTGTGTGTATATGTGTGTGTGTGTGTATATGTTTGTGTGTGTGTGTGTGTGTGTGTGTGTGTGTGTGTGTGTGTGTGTGTGTATATGTATGTGTGTGTGTTTGTGTGTGTGTGTGTGTGTGTGTGTGTGTGTGTGTTTGATGACTCATTGTTGACTTGCGTATGACTAAGTGAGAAGTGACGGACAGTTATTCTCATATCGCTGTCATCTGTTGTTGTGAAATTGTGGAGAGATTAAATATGGCCAGAGAGGATCGTGATGAGCGTTTAAGGGGAACGAGGCAATGATATTAGTTTTGAAAGTGATGGAGAAAAATTGGGTGGAGTAGAACTCACAGCTGCCTTCAGCTACATGGTAAAGGTCTGCTCAGTTTCATAGGTCATAGTAAGTTCTACTGTGTCCTAAACCACACCCCCACACCTGCCCGACCATGTAGAAGCTCATATGGTGATTTCAGGAGTAGCTTTCAGCATGTAAATGATTTGGGTGACTATTGACTTGTAGTGTTTGTGAATTTGGAACCATTTGTGTTAGCACACAGAGGAATTAGCCCCCAGCATTTAACCCATCATGCTAGTGAACACACACGCTAGGGCCAGTGAGCACACTTGTCCAGAGTGGTGGGAAGCCCTATCCATAACGCCCAGGGAGCAGTTCGGGCGCCCAGGGAGCAGTTGGGGTTAGGTGGCTTGCCCAAGGGCACTTCAGTTGTGTCCTGTCAGGTTAGGAAATCAAACCAGCGACCCTCCAGTCACAAGGTTGTACACCTCCCAAACTTTTCCCAAAGTTAGCAACATTAGCCGTGTAGCTCCATCGCTAAAATGAAGATACAAAGCTGTAACAACAAAACGTGTCTTATCTGAGTGGCCAGTCCTCGGGTAAACACTCGGGTTCCTAGTTTCACATGAGAACCAAGTCTGCTTGGTGGTTCTAGTATATGAAGAGAAGTGGCCACATGTATTTGACCTGAGTCTGGACTGGGATGGGTTTAGCAGACAAGGCAGGCAACTGAGAGCTGTAGAGCTGCTTCATCTCAGCACAAAGGGTCTGAGTTTGATTCCCAGCTGGGACCCCCAGGGCTCCTACTGTGTGGAGTTTGCAACTCCACCAGGTGCTCTGGTTTCCTCCTACAGTCCAAAGACATGCAGTCAGATGAAGTGGACATGCTCAGTTGCCCTCAGGGTGTGAGGGAATGTACCCTGTGATGGACTGGTGGCCTGTCCAGGGTGTAACCTGCCTCTTGCCCAGGGATTGGGATGCTGGGATAGGCTCACTGGAATAGGTGTCAGATTACTTATGACACTATGGTGAGGTAAGCTGGTTGTAGGGGCCCCTGTTAACTTTGACCTAGGGCCCCAACATACTTAGGATCACATTACAGATCTAAACAGCTCTAAAATGTTCAGAGAGTGTGTGTAGGCCTGAAACAGAGCCTTCCTGTGTGCTCCGCTGGCGGCAGCCATGGATACAGCGGTGTTATGCCTCCGGCTCTGGTCCTGGAGCAGCAGCCGCTCGATCACAGTGCGGCAGGTTGGGGTGCTGTCGCTGTGGTGGCACAAACAAGTCGCTTTCCCTCTTTGATCTGTTCGGGAAATGCAATGAGACGGCTTCCGTGCAGATGTGCCGCCTCTTATTGGCTGCTCCCAGGCAGGAGCTGGCAGTGGGCGCTGGAATGCCTGCTCTGTTGCCGTGGTAACCGCTAGCTTGGGGCACCGGGTAGAGGCTGATTATAACATATATGGAAATGAGGCTGGTACGGGGCAGCGATCTGAACGGTGGGGTGCACACGCATGCACAGAGCAGAGACATAAGCAGAGGGCATGGCACCTCAGGAATGACCCAGCTTGTCCGGAGGGGCTGAGCGGGAGGAGGGCGGGGGCGTATGTGTGACTGTCATTCCGGCTTCACTAGGAAAATGTTAGTTGCTTATGAAGTGTTGGATAAATTGGAATCTGGAAGATATTCTATCTGCGAGAATTACACGGTTGAGTCAGATTATTATGACCACCAGCTAACATCCACAGTAACCACCCTGTGCACCAATGACAGCAGCTAGACAGGCTAGGAGTGACTCAGTAAGGTCCTGGTAGATTGCCATAGGTATCTGGAGCCATTTCTCTTTATTGGGGAGTTTAGTTTTACATCTCAGTCTGTGATCATCATAATTTATTGTTATAATTAAAATGGTATGAAAATTAAGAAAAACATACAGATGTAGTTATTTAAAAGTTTATGCAGCAATACCGTCTGTGTGATGTGTATGTAACTGTATTTGTAATTCAGTGAATTCAAGAACTTTTTAAATCTTTTAAAACTCATTAAAAAATTATTATTATTATTATTATTATTATTATTATTATTAGGATCTATAGTGTTTAAAAAATGTAAATTCTTATTTCTTTCTTCTAAATTCAAGATTTTTCGAAACTCACATTTTCATACACATCATGATAATAAACATACGTGTAGCCGTGGTTGTTCTGGGGTTGCACCACATGACTTGGTAAACTGAACTTTTTCAAGGGCTCCTGACCTTGGCATCGTACTGTAAAGGTTACCTGGGATCTTCTTTATGATGCAATCCCCTGCCCACACTTTCCTAAAAGAATTCCAGACAAAAAGCCCTTTGTTGTTGGTGGCAGAGCGTGACATTGGAGGAAATCAGAACAAGGTTTTTCAGTTGGATGAAAAGCTGCCATATCTTCCAACATGCCATGATTTTCAGGGTTTCCCAAAATCACGTCAAACTGTTTTATTTTGAGTGTTTATTCAGTCAAATTTCACTTTTTAATAGTTTATCTGCATTTATGGTTGGACAGTCACATCGCCTGACACTTCAAGGCTATGGTAGGCAAACAGATATGCAAATTTATTGTCACTGTAAAAGAAAAACACATATCTTCATATTTGTCCATTTTGACTTTTATGCATTATTTGAACACAGTACCTGCTGTTTACATTGTGTGTAAATTTCATGGCTCATGGACCAACCGAAAGAGCCCAAAACTGATTGGAAAGACGTCTGGTTCCATTGACTTACATTACAGTTAAAGTAGGTTTTTGCCCTGTACTGTAAAGCTGTCATTTTGAAGACCACTGTGATATCAGGTATGTCATTGTTTTCATATGACAGTTTGATTCCAGGCAGCTTGAAACATTTTGTTCATTTGTTGTTAATTTTGACCCAAAATGATTCCATCTTGTTAACCCCTTAAGTTGAAACCCCACTCTGAAAATCCTGATTTCACGAAATTTTGCCCAGAAGAGCCCAGACCCCAGTAGGAGCTTAAATAAAAAAAATTGTTTAGCAATGTTAGCCTAGCTTCAGGGACTAACGGTCCTCCAACACCATCGAATTACTATTCTACAAAACAGAGAACATGTAGTTTCTCATCAGCATGTTGATGGTGAGGAGATGCTGAAAGCAAAATAATGACTGCCCTGGCATGTCAACTCCCCCCTCCAGTTCCTTTGAAGGCAATGTCAGATTTGCAAATGAAAGCGATGAATGACACATCACAGTATCGCTCAAATTGAGAATGACTTTGTCTTAGCTCTGGCTTTAAAGTGTTCCGTTCATAAGAAGACCTTCTGCTGTAGCAATCGTGCCCCCCAAACCAAATCCTCAGGCAGACGTGAACCTAGCGGTTAGCCCCCCTCAGCTATTTCCCTCTAAACCTGATCCCCTAAAGCGAGTTCATCTTTTATTAATCTTCAGACCTGTATATTTAAATTTCTGAGGCTAATTCTGATGAACACACACCCTACTAAACCCACATTTACCTCAGAGCTGTTATTACCGTATCCACTGTTTACAGCTAGCTGCTGCTAACGCTGCTCAGTTCAGCTGAGACAGGGTTAGCCTAGCTGTTAGCTCCCCTCGGCTATTTCACTCTAAAACTGATCCTCTAAAGCGAGTTCATCTTTTATTAATCTTCAGACCTGTATATTTAACTTTCTGAGGCTCATTCTGATGAACACACCCCCCACTACACTCACTACACCCACATTTACCTCAGAGCTGTTATTACTGTATCCACTGTTTAGAGCTAGCTGCTGCTAACACTGCACAGTTCCCCTGAGATACGGTTAGCCTAGCTGTTAGCTCCCCTCGGCTATTTCCCTCTAAAACTGATCCTCTAAAGCGAGTTCATCTTTTATTAATCTTCAGACCTGTATATTTAACTTTCTGAGGCTCATTCTGATGAACACACACCCCACTACAATCACTACACCGCATTTATACTCGGAGTGGGCTGTGTTTAGCTCCCTAGTGTTACCCGCCGCCATTTTCTCTGGCTGAAGCAGGCTGAGAGCTGGTGAGGCCGCGGTGCATGATGGGATACGGTAAACCATGAAGATAGCTTTATCTGTATACTACAAACTCTGACTGGAGTAGAACACCATCCAGTCAGCATGGCTCCAGAAACCTGTGACATCCTACCAGGACCTTACTGAGTCACTCCCAGCCTGTCTGTGGTGCACAGGGTGGTTTCTCTGGATATTAGCTGGTGGTCATAATAATGTGACTCGACAGTGTATTAAACAGTGATGTTGAGAAATTAAACCGTTCTATATATGGTTGTTTTAGAGCTTGTGTGTAACATATTTGGTGTAATATGAAGATGTAATATTTATGATGTTGCATGTCACATACAGAACTGATCCTTTCCACCAGTGATGAGAGCAGGTCACATGACAGGAAGAGGGCTGAAAGTTTTTTCCTGCTCATTCTTCGCTGTCCAGATGTTTCTCTTTTCGGCTGGTTCAACTCCTCACCCTCTTTGACCTCAGGGTGGAGGCTATAGAAGCTGCTGTTGTCACACCAGGGCTATGTCCAATCTGTCATGAGGCTTTATTAAATAACGGTGTACAAACAGTGGCTACGAGCCGCGCTGTCATCGCTGCTTTGACCGGTGGTATGTCAACCATGAAAGCGGTGGCAACGAATGTGATGCGGAGCGAATGCTATCTATACCAAGGTCTTCACAGAATGGTCAGCCCACCGGCTGGCAAACTTAGCAACACCTGCTACCAGCTAATTACAGTCATGCCAGAGCAAACTGGTATCTGTGTGAAAGGGGCTTCCTGTACTGCAGCCAGTATTTCAGCTGGTGAATTGTCACGTCGCCTCGTGTAAAGGTCACACGACCCGGCGTTTGATGCTGTCGGAGGTGTGGCCATGCGGAGCGGCCGGGTGCGAAGGCTCTCTCTGGAGCACCACCCTTGCATTAGGAGAGACCTTCGTCTGTTGTTCCTAAGATGTCCTGATGTGTTCCTTGTCCTAGTCTGTGCTGGGATATTCGGTAGTGTTAAGTGTCTACCATGTACGGACAGTGTGGTTCGGTGCTGCACCCCTGCTGCTGTGTTCAGTAAAAGAGAGAGTGAGTGAGTGAGAGAGTGAGTGAGTGAGTGGGCGAGAGAATGAGTGAGTGAGTGACTGGGTGAGAGAGTGAGTGAGTGATTGGGTGAGAGAGTGAGTGAGTGGGTGAGTGACTGAGTGAGTGAGTGGGCGGGCGAGTGAGTGAGTGGGTGAGTGAGGGAGTGGGTGAGTGACTGAGTGACTGGGTGAGTGAGTGAGTGAACGAGTGGGCAAGTGAGTGACTGAGTGAGAGAGTGAGTGAGTGGGCAAGAGAGTGAGTGGGCGAGTGAGTGAGTGAGTAAGTGGGTGAGAGTGAGTGAGTGGGCGTATGAGCGAGTGAGTGAGTGAGTGAGAGAGTGGGTGAGAGAGTGAGTGAGTGAGTGGGTGAGAGAGTGAGTGAGTGAGTGGGTGAGAGAGTGAGTGATTGGGCGAGAGAGTGAGTGAGTGAGTGGGTGAGAGAGTGAGTGAGTGAGTGGGTGAGAGAGTGAGTGAGTGGGTGAGAGAGTGAGTGAGTGAGTGGGCGAGAGAGTGAGTGAGTGAGTGAGTGAGTGAGTGAGTGAGTGGGTGAGAGAGTGAGTGAGTGAGTGGGCGAGAGAGTGAGTGAGTGAGTGACTGGGTGAGAGAGTGAGTGGGTGAGTGAGTGGGTGAGAGAGTGAGTGAGTGGGTGAGTGACTGAGTGAGTGAGTGGGCGGGCGAGTGAGTGAGTGGGTGAGTGAGGGAGTGGGTGAGTGAGTGAGTGACTGGGTGAGAGAGTGAGTGAACGAGTGGGCAAGTGAGTGACTGAGTGAGAGAGTGAGTGAGTGGGCAAGAGAGTGAGTGGGCGAGTGAGTGAGTGAGTAAGTGGGTGAGAGTGAGTGAGTGGGCGTATGAGCGAGTGAGTGAGTGAGTGAGAGAGTGGGTGAGAGAGTGAGTGAGTGAGTGGGTGAGAGAGTGAGTGAGTGAGTGGGTGAGAGAGTGAGTGATTGGGCGAGAGAGTGAGTGAGTGAGTGGGCGAGAGAGTGAGTGATTGGGCGAGAGAGTGAGTGAGTGGGTGAGAGAGTGAGTGAGTGGGCGAGTGAGTGAGTGAGTGGGTGAGAGAGTGAGTGATTGGGCGAGAGAGTGACTGAGTGAGTGGGTGAGAGAGTGTGTGAGTGAGTGGGTGAGTGGGTGAAAGAGTGAGTGGGTGAGTGGGCGAGAGAGTGAGTGGGTGAGTGGGCGAGAGAGTGAGTGGGTGAGTGGGTGAGAGAGTGTGTGAGTGAGTGGGTGAGAGAGTGAGTGGGTGAGTGAGTGGGAGAGTTAGTGGGTGAGTGAGTGGGTGAGTGGGCGGGCGAGAGAGTGAGTGAGTGAGTGAGTGAGTGGGCGAGAGAGTGGGTGACTGGGTGAGAGAGTGAGTGAGTGAGTGAGTGAGTGGGTGAGTGAGTGAGTGAGTGACTGGGTGAGTGAGTGACTGGGTGAGTGAGTGAGTGGGTGAGTGGGTCTTTTCTTTTTGGAGTTGGCATGTTCTCCCCGTGTGTGGGGGTTTCCTCCAGATGTTCTGGTTTCCTCCCAGAGTCCAAAGATGGTCAGGTGAACTGGAGACGCCCACTAGGTGTGAGTGTATTTGTGTGTGGTGCTCTATAATGGGCCGGTGGCCTGTCCAGGGTGCTTCCGGCCTTCTGTCCAGCGAGCTAAAGGCATAGGCACCAGCACCCGCTGTGACCCAGAGGGACAAAGCTGTGTAGAGTGAGTTCTTGGCATCACAGCGAACAGTAACCAGTAGCACAGACTCGACACAGACCGCCAATCAAAGGTACTGGGTAACTCACAGTCCCGGTATGTAATTGCATAACTGCGTTGAAGCACCAGAGCAAAGCAGGTACAGACCCTCACCTGGGAGGCGGAGCTGTTGGCTTTTGTTGCCAGCAGGGCAAAAGGGCACCAGCGTCAGACAACAAAGCCTCAAAGAGTAAAAGCACAGAGAGCTCGTCAGCGTTTACGAACCGCGCCAGGCACGGCGGCGGCCGCCTCCTCCTCGTGAGCGGAAGGCCGTCACGTGGCTCTTTGTACTCGGCGATGCGAGAGGAGTTCAAACGGAAGCGGAGATGTCGAGTCATTAAATATTCCGTCACATATCGCAGTAGCGCAGCCGCAGGAGAGCCTTTGACAAGGCCCGGCGTCGTGTGAAGAGGAAGAGTCTTCTGCATCTACGCGCTCCTGCTCCATCTCTTCCTCCCTATCTCTCCATCTCCATCTGTTTTCGTGCCAGCAGAACAATCGGCAACAGGAATAGCTCTGTCTGACGAGTGAGGAAGCGCACGCTTGTGACTCTGGCTCAGCGATAGAGGGGGGGTTCTGGCGATGTTACACAATCGCACGTTCAGCTTGTTCGGTTAATTACCCAGCCCATAGCGAACCCCGCCCCCCAAAAAAAACCCAGATATATTTAAATGTTAAGATTCTCTTCCAGCGCTTGGCGCCTCTCCAGCACCTTCCTCTCCCTTCGGAATGCTTCAGATCTCCGCACACTCGCCGGCCCTGGGATCTGCAGACTCATGGGCTGTAATTTACACTAATTGCGTCTAATTCTCACCAGAACCCGTCATTACCCAAGTACGTGGTTTTACCAGGCCTCGGGTTTCAGTGCTGCTGTTTGGGTCTCATTCAGCAAACCGTCAGTCCACTCGATTGGCGGATGGACGGCACATAGCTGGCACGCTGCATGTACTCGCCATCGGATGCACACGCAGCCTGAGTGACTGGAGCTGTGCTCTGACTGACGTATGCCAACCACCTTCTTGTGTCTACCTACATTCACTGTTGGCTTTATCAGCTCCACTGACCGTACAGGACACTCTGTAGGTGTACGGGTCCAGACTGTAGTCCATCTGTTTCTCTGTGTACTGTACTACCCTGTTCTGCAATGGTCAGGACCCCCACAGGACCACCACAGAGCAGGTATGATGTGGGTGGTGGATCATTCTCAGCACTGCAGTGACACTGACGTGGTGGTGGTGTGTTAGCGTGTGTGGTGCTGGTGTGAGTGGATCAGACACAGCAGTGCTGCTGGAGTGTTGAGACACTGTGTCCACTCACTGTCCACTCTATTAGGCACTCCTACCTTGCTGGTCCACCTCGTAGATGGACAGTCAGAGACGATAGCTCATCTGCTGCTGCACAGTGCAGTGTTGGTCATCCTCTAGTCCTTCATCAGTGGTCACAGGACGCTGCCCACAGGACGCTGCCCACAGGACGCTGCCCACAGGATGCTGCCCACAGGACGCTGACCAGGAGGGTGCCTCCACACACGGATTCGTTGGTCGTCTCCATCAAGACAAAAGTTGGACTCGCCAGGTAGGCGAGCCGTGCACCTCGTTTAATCGCATCCTGACCGTTTCGGGGAAAGGTGGATGCAGGCGGAGCTCTTCCAGCCTAGTTTCCATATTTGGACTGAGGAGTGAAACTTTAAAGCTGTTTACGCACAGCGTGAAACCCTGACACCGACCCGCACCCGCACCTCGCCGCACATGAAAGACATTCAGACTATAATGATCTTTTTTATCCAGTCACTGCGGGGCTTTTTTTAGAGCTGTCCACCGAGCGGCTAATTAACGAGCGCGTGCGGCCTAATGAGAATGATTAGTGCTGCTGTACAAACAGAGCAAACGACGCCATCCGTCACAGACACGAGCCGCACGCTCACGCACACGCTCACTCATACACTCGCGCACACGCTCACTCACACACTCGCGCACACGCTCACTCACACGCTCACTCACACACTCGCGCACACGCTCGCGCACACGCTCACTCACACACTCGCGCACACGCTCGCGCACACGCTCACTCACACACTCGCGCACACGCTCGCGCACACGCTCACTCACACACTCGCGCACACGCTCGCGCACATGCTCACTCACACACTCGCGCACACGCTCGCGCACACGCTCACTCACACACTCGCGCACACGCTCACTCACACCTCCACCGGCAGGGCCACGTCGACACCCCGTTACTCCGCTCATCAGGGGGCCCTCGAGGACACTTTACTTTCCAAGATGTTCATGGAGAGAGATAAGGAGAGGTAGGGAAGGAAGGAGCAGAGGAGAGGGAGAGAGGGAGAGAGGGAGAGAGAGAGGGAGAGAGAGAGAGGAGGGAGAGAGATGAGGGGAAGAGAGAGGGCAAAGGGGGAGAGAGAGAGAGAGAGAGGGGAGAGGGGAGAAAGAGGAAGAGAGAGAGAGGGAGAGGGAGAGGGGAGAGAGAGAGAGAGAGAGAGAGAGTGAGGGAGAGAGGGAGAGAGGGAGAGGGAGAGAGAGAGAGAGGGAGAGGGAGAGGGGAGAGATAGAGATGAGGGGTGTACACAGGCTAATTGTTTCACAGCCTTGACAATTAATCACCCCGTCTAATCAAATTACACAAACACAAGCATCTCTCCTCCTGTTCTGTCCTCTTCCCTCCTTCTCTTCCCTCCTCCTCCTCCCTCTGTCTCTCCCCTCCTTCTCTTCCCTCCTTCTCCTCCCTCCTTCTCTTCCCTCCTCCTCCTCCCTCTGTCTCTCCCCTCCTTCTCTTCCCTCCTTCTCTTCTCTTCGACTCTTCCCTCCTTCTCTTCCCACTCTCTTCCCTCCTTCTCTTCCCTCTGTCTCTCCCCCTCTTCTCTTCCCTCCTTCTCTTCCCACTCTCTTCCCTCCTTCTCATCCCTCTTTTTTCCCTCCTTCTCTTCCCACTCTCTCTTCCCTCTTTCTCTGCCCTCTTTCTCTTCTCTCCTTCTCTTCCCTCTTTCACTTCCCTCCTTCTCTTCCCTCTCTCTTCCCTCCCTTCTTCTTCTCTGTTTTTCTCCCTCCCCTTGTTTTCTTCTTCTCTTCTGTTCTCCTCCCTCTGTCTCTTCCCTTCTTCTCTTCTTCTGTTCTCCTCCCTCTGTCTCTTTCCTACCTCTCTTCTTCTGTTCTCTTACCTCCCTCTCTTCTTCTGTTCTCTTCTCTCCCTCTCTTTCCTTCGTCTCCTCTTCTTTTCTACTTTTATCCTATTGTCCCTTTTATCTCTTTTCTCCTCTTTCCTCCTCTCTCTCTCTCTCTCTCTCTCTCTCTCTCTCTTACTTTTTCACTCTCTCTCTCTCTCTCTCTCTCTCTCTCTCTCTCTCTCTCTCTCTCTCTCTGTTTGTGTGTCTCTGTGTGAGTGGATGGCGTGGCTCTGTGCGTGGTGTAATGACAGATGGTGCAGTGTTGTCCTAATGAGCGTAGGGGAGTGGGCAGCAGCTCAGGAGCTGGAGGCTGGAAAGCTCCGCTTCAGTCCTGCGAGATTTCCACACTTACACTAACGAGCTTTATCTCCCTGCCGCTCACTCCAAAAGTGCCGCCCCATCTTCTGGGAAAGGCGCAACAGTTGTGCGTCATATTTTGCTGTGTGGTTCTTGGTGACACGGTGTCGCAGTGTTCTTCTCCCCAGGGCCTTCAGCACCCCGCGGAGCCGGTTTCAGATTAACCTGCAGGCGGATATGATGCTGTAATGCAGTGCATCCATTATCCTGTTGGGAGTCGATTACCTGGAACAGTGGCTGTTAGGGAGCAGCGCTCACACGCGTCTCATAAACCCAAGTCATTTTCTGCTAGTGAATGAAATAACCACAGGGAGGTGGAGAGGATGAAGCGCTGCCCTCTTCCTTCACACACAAGCGGTCTGACTGTTTACCGTGAAATAGTGACATTCTTCCAACTTTGGGAATCTCATGGCCACTGGGATATTTTGAAGCTTGGGAGATCACTTAGCTCCTGTCTTAGCGCTGTGGTTCCCACGCCGAGTCCCTCTTTTCTTTCTTTGTGTTGCAAGTTGTGGGCAACAATGTAAACCAGATTGGAAAACACCGGGTTCGAGAGCTGGTGTAACTCACATACATGCTTTCAGGGGTTGGTGTAACTCATGCACTTGCGTTCGAGAGCTGGTGTAAGTCATGCACTTGTGGAAGTCTGTGGACCTCGTGCATTCCTTTTGAAAGGCTGTCCATTGCTTCAGGAAGTCTATGGAACTCATGCATTGCTTCAGGAAGTTTGTGGAACACATGCATTGCTTCTGGAAGTCTATGGAACACATGCATTGCTTCTGGAAGTCTATGGAACACATGCATTGCTTCTGGAAGTCTATGGAACACATGAATGGCTTCTGGAAGTCTATGGAACTCATGCATTGCTTTTGGAAGTCTATGGAACACATGCATTGCTTCTGGAAGTCTGTGGATCACATGCATTGCTTTTGGAAGTCTGTGGAACACATGCATTGCTTCTGGAAGTCTATGGAACACATGCATTGCTTCTGGAAGTCTATGGATCACATGCATTGCTTTTGGAAGTCTATGGAACACATGTATTGCTTCTGGAAGTCTGTGGATCACATGCATTGCTTCTGGAAGTCTATGGAACACATGCATTGCTTCTGGAAGTCTATGGAACTCATGCATTGCTTCTGGAAGTCTATGGAACTCATGCATTGCTTCTGGAAGTCTGTGGATCACATGCATTGCTTCAGGAAGTCTATGGAACCCATGCATTGCTTCTGGAAGTCTGTGGATCACATGCATTGCTTCAGGAAGTCTATGGAACCCATGCATTGCTTCTGGAAGTCTGTGGATCACATGCATTGCTTCTGGAAGTCTATGGAACACATGCATTGCTTCAGGAAGTGAGCTTTTCGCTTCTGGAAGTGAACTCAGTGAATCCAGTTTGACTCCTATTGGAGTCGTCTCTGCTATCCACGCCTGGTGAGCATTTGTCTTAGTGCTTCCTCCTCTCCCTTCTTTTCAGCTAATGACTCCTCACTGTGTGTGCCTGGCGTACTCTGCGTAATCTCCTCTGTTGGGTATGAAGCATTAAAAAAGAGCGCACTCTTAATCTTCGGTTTGAGCCTCCTAGAGTGTCAGGATAGCACTTACTTGAGAAGAATTTAATACCGGGGGAATTATTATTTTAAAGATGACAGAGAGAGTGGCAGAGAGATGGTTAGGGTTGCAGGCGGAGTGGCAGCGGGTTCCTGAGGTTAAGGAAAGGTGCGTACATGTGTGGCGGCGTTTGTGTTACGATGACGCCATACTGGACTTCCATCTAATCAACTACTTGGTACTGTGCAGTTTAAGCAATTTCTACCCAGTCGAGTCACATTATTATGACCACCTGCTAATATCCAGAGGAACCCGTGTGCAGCACAGACGGGCTAGGGGGTGACTGGTGTCACGGTATCTGAGGCCATGTTCACTGCAGCTGCTGGAGGGGGTCTATGCATAGAGTGAACATACCACCTTCGAGGTGGCTGCACAGATGCTCAATTGGGTCTTCTGGGAGAAGCTCAAGTCTGCGGAATTAGGGAGCAGTTGGTAATGCTTGGACGTCCTGGTCATGCTCCTCCAACCAGTGTTGGACATTCCTAGCTATGAGACATGTGACATTCTCTTGCTGGAAGATCCCATCTAACCCAAGGAAGACAGTCAGCAGGTATGGGTGTGGGCGTGATCTGTAGGGATGGATTCATTGGAAGATCGGTTGAGAGTGGCTCCCACATGGATGAATGGGCCCAGAGAAATGTGACTTCCTTCCTGAGCCTCATGCTGCCGCAGTCTAAAGTAGGAAGTGGTCATTTAATGCGTATCGGCACACTGTCCACCTCTCTCGACTAGCATCCAGGAAATATCCGGACAGACCCCTTTCCTTAACAGAGTGCACAGAAGCTAGGCAGACGTGCACTGCAAGCAGAATCTAATATCCTTGTCCAATCTGAGACCCGGAGTCAGTGGGATAAACAGCCCAGTCCCCATCCCGGGAATGCCAGCGCAATGGGAGTGATTCCAGAGACACAGAGTGCAGGGGAGTGGGGAAAGAGATTAGCCTAGCATTGCTCTATTTTTAGAGGAGGAGGTGAAATGTGTGTTGCGTGTTGAATGTTAGGCGGTGCGTTTGGAAACGACTGCACTACAAGACGAGCGCGGAAAATCACGTTACCAGACACGCGTTCCAGCGCACACGTGAGTGTTCCTGCGGGCTGGAGGACAGGAGCAGCGTATGCTCGTGATGCACAGTGATGTTGGGGGAACGCTTTCCCTCAGATCCCTTCAGCTTTATGTACGAGGTATTCTCCCGGGGAGACTCGGGCTGTGTTTAAAGAGAACAGCAGCAGGTTAAACTGTAGCCTGGACTCAGCAGTAGTGCCTTAGTGAGGAGATTCAACCCATCAACCCATCCGCTCATAGGATCAGAGGCATGGCACAGGGGCACTTCCTACACAGTGTTCAAGCTTCAAAGCAGAACATTCATACACTATATTACTCCTGTACCAGCTGGAGTATTATCCAATGGAACACTGAGCACGGGTGTAAGTCGCTCTGGATAAGAGGGTCTGCTAAATGCCTTAAATGTAAATGTAAAAGGATTCACTCACTGCTCAATCTGGCAACCCGTTCACCGTTCACTGCCAGCACTGCACAGTACTGTAAATGTGTATTTCTTATATTTATATATTGTATATTTTGTGTATATAATAGAATTACATTCCTACTTTACTTTTTAAATATTATAAATATTAAATATTATATTTAAATATTATATTATTTAAATATTCTGTTCTATTGTGTATGACTATGTATGTGACAAATACACTTTTGACAAGAAAAAGACCATTTAAAGCAGGATTTTATATTATATATTAATATTTAATATATGTGTATTTATATTTAATAATAACAATACTACTACTACTACTACTACTAATAATAATAATAATAATAATTATTATTATTATTATTATTATTATTATCATCATTATTATAATTATTAAATATAAATACACATATATTTAATAATAATAATAATAATTATAATTTTATTATTATTATTATTGTTATTATTATTATTATTATTATTAGTATTATTATTTGTATCATCATTATTATTATTATTGTTATTATTATTGTTATTATTAGGAATAATTTTTTGGAATTAATATTATTATTATTATTATTAGGAATTATTATTTGGAATTATTATTATTATTATTCAGTGTTATATCAATAACAACAACAACAATACCAATAATAATAATTGGCATTATAAAAATAATTATTATTAATATTATTGTTGTTATTGGCACTATTATTAATTAGCAATGTAATGTAGTTTGTTTAATATTAAAACAAGACAAGAAAAATTTTCTCTAATGTTTTTTTTATGGTAGGTTGCATAAAAAATTATAATTGGGGGATCCTCCCCAATCTGGCAACCCCTGATAGCTCTCTGGCTCCTGTGAGGAGTGTGCGGTGCACTGAATAATGTAACCTATTTGCGTGTCTCAGCTCACCAGCCAGGCTTCTCTAGTCTCAGTAATACCCACTACTGCGTGCTGAGTAGCGGTCCTGAGCAGCAGGGAACTGGACTGCATCTGCAGCTACGATAGTACCGGACAGTACCGCTGCCTCAGACCGGATACATAAGCTCTTATTCCCCAGCAGAGGTCTGCTGGGCTCATAAAGGGTGTAGCTCATCTCTTAATGAACAGTATGTAACCCCATCAGTTTCTAACCTGGACCGATGTTGTCCAGATGTTACTTGGGTGGTGGACCATCCTCAGCATAGAACTGATACTGACATGGTGGCGAGAGTGCTAAACTGGGGATCCTGCTTAATCTGGCAGTTTGAATAGTAGTGAGAAACAGTACTGATCATAACAGAACAGCTGCACCCAGAAGGAGGTGTGGGAGTGCAGGTGTGTTGGGAAGGAAGATAAAGGTGACCAGGATCAATAACTGATGATAGATTTAGACTGATATGATCAATATTTATTGAGCTACACATACAGAAGTCTGTCTCTCAGTATGGCGTCGGGCCGCCGTGTTTGCTAACCCAACACGCCAGACGTCTCGGTATGGAGCTGTAGAGGTCCCTAATGGTGTCCTGTGATCATCCATCCCATGCAGCTTGAACATAATGACACAGTTCCTGCAGATGGTGCGGTAAGGGTGGAGGTGGGGTTACACCAGGGCTTCTGGACGTGTGACAACAACTGTTCATCTTGGTGCTGACCACGGTGCCTCCACACACGGATTCGTTGGGCGTCTCCACCAAGACTAAAGCGGGACTTGTCACTGAAGATGACCCGCTGCCATTCTGAGTCACTCCATGACAGTCACTTTGGTGACGGTGACGTAGACTGCAGTGGTGTCGTACCAGACTGTCATGGAGTGACTTCTGCAGGAACTGTGTGAGGATATTCATGGGATGCATGGGATGGATGGTGTTAAGGACAGTCGTCATAACGTCTGCCAATGGTGCTGCACTAACAAGATGGAGGACATCACTGCTCACTGGATGTCCACAATCGTGGCTGTTGGGTCAGTCAGGTACAGCGATGTGCGGCCACGTATGAATCTTGGGGCATTAGCCTGTCTCACGATGTCAAACCTACCCACCAAGTTTCACTCCTGGGGGTTGGTTCCTTCTGTCCTTCCCTGGCTAACTCGACCGTACGTGTGCTGATGGATTAGAGCTGCAGTCTAACTGTACACAAGCAAGGTGGAGCTTCAAAAGGTGGACACTGAGGTGATATGGTGTCTCCTGGTGGACGCTCGGATCAGTGAATGAGTGGAGAGCAGGCCTCTACCGTCGCATCACCGGACTCATCCGACGCGATCACGTCTTAGACACTCAGTCAATTACACACAGTCTCACATCACCGACACCACACACACCCGCACAGTCACACACACACACCCACGCGGGGCTGCTAATGAAAGTTGGAGCAGTTTAATCTCGTGGATGTTCGGGATAATGAATTGTGCAGTATGTCTGTTCATTAAAATTCATGTGACCGGGTATCTGTAACTGTCACTCATGAAAAACTCAGCAGGACAAAATTATTAATGTGTCTGCGTTCCTACGTTCCACACCCAGAACTACACTCATCGCCAGAGAGCAGCTGCACAAATAGCTGCACCCCACAGGAGTGAAACTGGGTGGGGAGGTTTGACAGCGTGAGACATGTGAGTGATCCACGTTTCACACTCGGCTGCACATGTGACGTAAACAAGGGTGGGGTTTATCGCTGTACCTGACTGACCGAACAGCCATGACTGCGGACATCCAGTGAGGAGTGATGCTCTCCATGAGTCAGCACCATTGGCAGACGGCTGCACCACGCTGGACTACATGCACACAGACCGTCACGACGACTGTCCTTAACACCACGTCACCGTCACCAAAGACTGCAGTTGTATCGTACCAGACTGTCATGGAGTGACTCAGAATGGCAGCGGGTCATCTTTAGTGACGAGTCCCGCTTTAGACGCCCAATGAATCCGTGTGTGGAGGCACCGTGGTCAGCACCAAGATGAACGGTGTGTTGTCACAATGGACGTAGCCACATCAGTGTTCAGACAGTCTCACATCATATTGCTCAGGTGGTCCAGATTTGGTGGACGCCTTCCCTGGCACAATTCCCTGTAGACTGGGATTTTAGCCACTGCTGGTAGACCTGTATGACCGTACGCTGCTTCCATACACCTGCAGATTCAGCTACTTCCTTCACACTATGGTCTTTGGCCACGCCCACATGCAGTCCCTCCTTTTAGCCAATCAGTAACATCTGCTCTGGAGACATTTTCCACACATGGAACGAGACATTCCCTGCACTGTAGCACCTCTTCTCAAGCTATGGATCCCGTCACTCACACCCCGCAGGGATTTATAGCCTTATCATCCTCGCACAGCGCCATCTGCAGGAGCCTGAATCTACTACCATGTCATTTACCATAGTCCTATACATACATAGAGGTACTCACACACACACACACACATCTTCATTCTGAGTGATCTTGATAGCAATACACACAAATATGTGTAGTGTGTGGTGGAGTGCAGTTGGTGCTAGGGTGGTCCTTCAAGAACACATGCTCACTTTGCCTCCCAAGGCTCTCTGTACGCGCTGAGAGGGTGCCGGCGGCTAACCTTGTAGATACCCAGCGTTTGACCCAGCGCGGTCTGTACGCTGTCCTTTAGCCTTACACACGTGTGTGTGTGTGTGTGAGTGTGTGTGCGAGTATGTGAGTGTGTGTGTGTGTGCGTGTGTTTGTGTGTGTGAGTATCAGTGTGTGTGTGTGTGTGTGTGTGTGTGTGTGTGTGAGAGTGTGTATGTGTGTGTGTGTGTGAGAGAGTGTGTATGTGTGTGTGTGTGTGTGTGTGTGTGAGAGATTGTGTATGTGTGTGTGTGTGAGAGTGTGTATGTGTGTGTGTGTGCGTGTGTGTGTGTGTATGCATGTGTGCGAGTATGTGAGTGTGTGTGAGAGTGTGTGTGTGTTTGTGAGTGTGTGTGTGTGAATGTGTGTGTGTGTGAGTGTGAGTGTGTGTGAGAGTGTGTGTGTGAGAGTGCATGTGTATGTGAGTGTGTGTGTGTTTGTGCATGTGTGCGAGTATGTGAGTGTGTGTGTGCATGTATGTGTGTGTGTGAGTGTGTGTGTGTGAATGTGTGTGTTGTTTGTGTGTTTGTGTGTGAGTGTGTGTGCGTTTGTGTGTGTGAGTGTGTGTGTGTGTGTGTGTGTGTGTGTGTGTGTGTGAGTGTGTGTGTGTGTGTGTGTGCACGAGTATGTGAGTGTGTGTGTGTGTGTGTGTGTGTGTGTGTGTGTGTGTGAGTGTGTGTGCGTTTGTGTGTGTGTGTGTGTGTGAGTGAGTGAGTGTGTGGGTGTGTTAGTGTGTGTGTGTGTGCGCGAGTATGTGAGTGTGTGTGTGTGTGTGTGTGTGCGTGTGTGTGTGTGTGTGTGTATGTGTGAGAGTGTATGTGTGTGTGTGTGTGTGTGTGAGAGAGATTGTGTATGTGTGTGTGTGTGTGTGTGTGTGTATGTGTGTGTGTGTGTGTGTGTGTGAGAGATTGTGTATGTGTGTGTGTGTGTGTGTGTGTGTGTGTGTGTGTTATGTATAAAGACAGTCACTGTCAGCCCGGCTGCTCTTCGCTGTCACCTTCGAGCCAAATCTGTCCCAAATCCAGCCGAGTCTGTCAGTCTGCGTGCCCGCACACATAACTTCACCCCCACACAACCTGGATGCCCTAAATCACTCTACTTAGCACTCAGAATGGCTTGGCCTGCAGAAAAACACCACTGGTATTGATAGTGAACAGAAGCTGCTTGTATGCGGGCATTAACCCTAAATCATCACTGTAATCCCACCTTCAGGGGCGGAGCGAGAACATGCTGGACATCCCATTCTGACCAACCACTGACCAAGGATAAGGATGTCTAGCTTTTCAACCTGCTTAGTCAGGCAGGGGTTATCCAGTTGGTCAGTTTGTAAGCGTGGATCAGACAGATCAGTGCTGCTGGAGTGTTTAAAAACTGTGTCCACTCATTGTCCACTCTATTAGACACTCCTAGTGACACTGAGGTGTCCAGCGGCACATCTTCTGTGTCATAAGGAAGTGTAGGATGTGCTGTTGGGTAGGAAGATAAAGGTGACCAGGATCAATAACTGATGATAAATTTAGACTGATATGATCAATATTTATTGAGCTACACATACAGAAGTCTGTCTCTCAGTATGGCGTCGGGCCGCCGTGTTTGCTAACCCAACACGCCAGACGTCTCGGTATGGAGCTGTAGAGGTTCCTAATGGTGTCCTGTGGTAATCCATCCCATGCAGCTTGAACATCCTCACACAGTTCCTGCAGATGGTGCGGTAGGGGTGGAGGTGGAGTGACACCAGGCCTTCTGGACGTGTGACAACACACCGTTCATCTTGGTGCTGACCACGGTGCCTTCACACACGGATTCGTTGGGCGTCTCCACCAAGACTAAAGCGGGACTCGTCACTGAAGATGACCCGCTGCCATTCTGAGTCACCCCATGACAGTCTGGTACGACACCACTGCAGTCTTTGGTGACGGTGACGTGGTGTTAAGGCCAGTCGTGGTAACGTAGTCCTGTGTGCATGTAGTCCTGCGTCAATGGTGCTGCACTAACAGGATGACGGGAGGACATCACTGCTCGCTGGCTGTTGGATCAGTCAGGTACAGAGACAAGGCCTGTCCTTACGTCACATGCACAGCCGACCAGTTTAATACCTGCTTTGGTCCTGTGGTGGTCCGGTGGGGGTCCTGACCGTTGAAGAACAGGGTAATACAGTATACAGAGAAACAGATGGACTACAGTCTGTACCTGTAGAACTACAGAGTGCTCCTATATGGTAGGTGGAGCTGGTAAACAAATCAAGAGCCTCCAACCACTGGCATCCTGAAGGGATGAAGTATCTTTGAGCTCTGTAAGAATGTGGGGGGTGTATATATACGCACACAGCTGATGTGTGTCTGATTCTTCCTGTAATGCCATCCATTATTTACACACCTAAACCACTTTAGAAAACCATTTACTCCTCTTTATTACATTATCTTTCTTCCTGCTCTTTCATCCATCCTTTCCTCTCCTCCCCCTCCCCCTCTCTCTCATTCTCTGTCATCAATCCCCCCTACCCCTCCCGCTAGATGAGTTGTGTAATAGCTCTGTAGTTCTCCTGTAGCTCCTTCTCCAGCTGTCAGCTGCAGGATGCATAGCAGACACACGCCCGCGCGCGCATCCACGCTTTGATATCCTCTATACAACCACCCGAAACTACATTCACTTGAATCGAATGTGCCGAGGTCAGAGTTCACCCTTTCATCTCCCTTCCAGTCAAAACAGCCCTTCAGTACAAGCCATTCATTTTCCCGGGGAGATGTTTCTGAGAGATGCTGTCAGTGCCAGCACCATCGGGAGACGGCTGCACCAGCAGGACTACGTGCGTGCAGGTCGTTACGACGACTGTCCTTAACACCACGTCACCGTCACCAAAGACTGCGATGGTGTCGTGCCAGACTGTCATGGAGTGACTCAGGGAGACAGAAGGATGCAGACCGTCACAGAAACGGGACTTTCCAAAACTGCTCAAGTAAGATAGCCACCTAACAACCACCTGGAAGACCAGATAGACCACCAGAACGGATACACAGCACTTTGTAAGGGAGAGGACAAGATCAGTCCCCACTCTTGCTCCAGATCTGAGAACATCCACCGGTGTTTCTGTCCATCCTTCCCCTGTGAGAAGACACCTCAACGCTACGGCCCTGAAAGCATGCGTAGCACGCCTAACTGAGGAAAGGAACGCAGAGGCGGCTGGTGTCCTTCTCAGAGGGAAGGACTGACCACCACAGGGTCCAGACCACATCAGCACTGAATGTGGATCATCAGAGGGACAATGTCCTTCAGATTTGTCCTTCAGTGTCCTGGGAAACTGAAAGTGAGTCTGCAGTGAGAGGACGCTGTAATGTAGGTGAAGTCAGGACACACTAAATACTATACCACTCAAAGGGGACAACTTGACTCTATGGGTCTGAAAGGATGTGTAGCTCCCAAGTAGCTCCGCACTGAGAACAATGGACCGGTCAAACCAAAGTCCGGAGATCAACCCCAGTAAATGCATGTGGGGTCATTTGGATGGTGAGAAGCAGAAAATGCAACCAACTTCTAAGACTGAACTTTGGAACCTTGGAAACGTGTGCCACCAAGACCACCAAACGGGACAGTGTGGTCACTCAGGGGTGGATAGTAATTTAGTAAATGTAATTGGATACTGTACTTAAGTACTTTTCCGTGTATCTGTACTTTACTGAAGCATTTCCATGTTGGGGGACTTTGTACTTAAAGTCCACCACAGTTCAGACTCTAGTATCTCCCAGTCCACTCCACTGCATTATGGGAAATCTGTCGTTCCTATTTCTCTATTTCTTTTATGGTACATGTGTTTGGCTGGCTTAGGTTTATGAACAGTACAGCTCTGTAGGTCTCTTTACTTGTTTGTAAAAAGCTATCTTATGGTTCTAGCTAATGGAACCTGTTCTCCTTCAGTGTTCTGTGCTGATGATGATGTGAATAGACGTCAGTGTCAGACTAATGAATGAGCTTCTAGTAAAGACTGGTGGACGGAGAGACACTAGAGTCTCTTCACCTACACTGAGCTGATGAAGAGTCCTGTTCCAGAAATGATAATAGGACATTAGAGCCGTAATAAACCATACTCCTGTTACTCTCCATACTTCAGTACATCTGAAGGTACATACTTTAGTACTGGTACTCTCCATACTTAAGTACATCTGAAGGTACATACTTTAGTACTGTTACTCTCCATACTTAAGTACATCTGAAGGTACATACTTTAGTACTGTTACTCTCCATACTTAAGTACATCTGAAGGTACATGCTTTAGTACTGGTACCCTCCATACTTAAGTACATCTGAAGGTACATGCTTTAGTACTGGTACTCTCCATACTTAAGTACATCTGAAGGTACATACTTTAGTACTGGTACTCTCCATACTTAAGTATATCTGAAGGTACATACTTTAGTACTGGTACTATCCATATTTAAGTACATCTGAAGGTACATACTTTAGTACTGTTACTCTCCATACTTAAGTACATCTGAAGGTACATAGTTTAGTACTGTTACTCTCCATACTTAAGTACATCTGAAGGTACATGCTTTAGTACTGGTACCCTCCATACTTAAGTACATCTGAAGGTACATGCTTTAGTACTGGTACTCTCCATACTTAAGTACATCTGAAGGTACATACTTTAGTACTGGTACTCTCCATACTTAAGTATATCTGAAGGTACATACTTTAGTACTGGTACTCTCCATATTTAAGTACATCTGAAGGTACATACTTTAGTACTGTTACTCTCCATATTTAAGTACATCTGAAGGTACATACTTTAGTACTGTTACTCTCCATACTTAAGTACATCTGAAGGTACATACTTTAGTACTGTTACTCTCCATACTTAAGTACATCTGAAGGCACATGCTTTAGTACTTTTACTCTCCATACTTAAGTACATCTGAAGGTACATACTTTAGTACTGTTACTCTCCATACTTAAGTACATCTGAAGGTACATGCTTTAGTACTGGTACTCTCTGGTACTGGTTAGTGTAGCTCAGCGGGTAACACCACTACCCAGAGTGCCATCTCTACATGTGGAAGACTGGGGTTCAAATCCCAGTCTGGGTGACTATGCTGTGCTACACTAATAAGAGTCCTTGGGCAAGACTCCTAACACTACATTGGCCTACCTGTAATATGATTAACCTTATAAGTCGCTCTGGATAAGAGCGTCAGCTAAATGCTGTAGATGTACTCTCCATACTTAAGTACATCTGAAGGTACATGCTTTAGTACTGTTACTCTCCATACTTAAGTACATCTGAAGGTACATACTTTAGTACTGTTACTCTCCATACTTAAGTACATCTGAAGGTACATACTTTAGTACTGTTACTCTCCATACTTAAGTACATCTGAAGGTACATGCTTTAGTACTGTTACTCTCCATACTTAAGTACATCTGAAGGTAAATACTTTAGTACTGGTACTCTCCATACTTAAGTACATCTGAAGGTAAATACTTTAGTACTGGTACTCTCCATACTTAAGTACATCTGAAGGTACATACTTTAATACTGTTACTCTCCATACTTAAGTACATCTGAAGGTACATACTTTAGTACTGTTACTCCAGTGGAGGTCTAAAGGGAGGACCTTCTACTGACCCTGGAGGAGGATTGTATCTTAGGGGATCTCTACTTTAACTATGGTACATGGCTTGTGTAGGTCTTCCACCACTGCTCTGATAATGCCCCTTACCCAGGTCTCATGTGTGGAGATGATGTTCCCAGTTTGTCCTCCGTTTGTGGGTTCTCTTGCAATCGTGTAAAGGCTGTCTCACTGCTTTCAACATTCTCAAACATACGGCCATCTTTCCCCCACCTCATAGACTGGTTCTCATCTGTTTGGCCTGGTGTAATCACAGTGCGCTGAAAGACAGCTGGCTCAACCACAGTATCTGTCGAGGTGGATCATCAGAGCGATGCGACATGACACATCAGAATAGAAATTGATCAAAATCAGCGCTCTTGTGTTCACGGCTGGTGTTTACAGCCTGGTACAGGACAACAGGAGCATTGTGGGATTGGCGTTGTCCATCACTCGACAGTAGAAGCTGTTATTTGTTACATGCTTGTAAACAATAGCTCATAGTTTCTGCGTAGGCCAACGTACACGCCTGGAATGCTTTGTTGGAATGACATCATCTCGTAACACCGTGTTTTTTGCCCACCAGGCAGCAACACACAACGCACAGAGCTAAAACCATAAAAACGTACCACCTACTAAAATGTCCTGCTCTAGTCCAGCATCCGGAGGCAGATCAGGTCTGTTCTATGAACTCAAAACTGACATGGCATAACCCATATAAGAATAGCCATAGTGGTGTGGGGGCTAGGGTGCCACCCGTCCCGTAAAATACAGAATCGTCCTTTATTTGGCAATTAAATGTTGCGTCCCGTATTAAACCA
>JAMWET010001666.1:0-2500 GCA_024036415.1 Prochilodus magdalenae | reverse complement strand
GGAAGCGGGTTATTATATATCCAGTCTACCTGGGAATATCTCCTGAAATATTAATAACCTGTACTTAATGGCCAATTTCAGTAGAAACGAGCCGGATACGTCCATCAGGTAGAACATGTGGTCACTGTGGGTCTCACTGGTGGTGGAGAATGAAGAGAATGAGAGAGAGGAGAAAAGGAAAGAAAGGGAGAGAGGGACGGAAAAAAGAGAGGGAGAGAATGTGAGAGAAAGAAAGATAGAGAGAAGGAGAGAGAAGGAGAGAATGTATGAGAGAGAGGTGGAGCGAAAAAGAGAGTGAGAGAGAAAAAATGAGAAGGATATAAAGAGAATGAGGGAGCAGGGAGAGATGGGGAGGGGAGAGAGAATGATGGAGAGAGGGAAAATGAGAGAGTTTGCGAGTGGGAGAGAGAGCAGGAGAGAAAGAGAGAAAACAAAAATGCAGAGAGCAAGGGAGCGAGGGAACAGGAGAGGGAATAAGAGAAATGGAGGGCAGGAATGAGGGATGTAAAAGAGATAATACAAAAGAAAGAGGGAATGAATGTAAGAGAGAGAGAATAAGAAAGAGAGGGATAATGTAAAAGAGAGAGGAGTGAAGGAGAGAGTGTGAGATGTGTACTCTGTAAGTTCTGCACTCCGCAGTGAAGAGATGCTCAGGTTACAGTAAGAGAGAGAGAGGGAGTGAGAGAGAGAGAGAGAGAGAGAGAGGGAATAGGGAGAGAGAGAGAGAGATCTGGATTAATGGATGTAGACAGCGCTGAAATGAAACACTACTGGTCTGTAATACACCGCTGTACACACACACACACACACACACACACACACGTACGCTACCGCACCCACACACCTTATCAGTGCAGGCCTCTGCTGAGACGCATGCAGACCTGCAGAGGAACCGCACGCTTTCTCCTTCTGAACAGAAGACCGATTACCTTCACACCAGAGTTCAGTCCCAGGTCATTAGTGGACAGGAGACATGCGTCGTATGGTCAGTGTAGCGCTGGGGGTCTACATGGTTGCCGTGAGCGATAAACATTCACTCAGATTTATACTGTGGTCACTGAACCCGGAACTGTCCCTGAACCGAACCAGACAAAACTGCCAAGAATTCTTCACATGAATTTCAATTAGCTTAGCGCTAACACAGTACTAAAGGCCCACACGGGTCTAGGATGGACAGTCCGGTTTGTCCAGCACAGTACCTGGACAGAGTCCTGGTTTTGGAAGGAGACGGATGTTCACTCGCGAATGATGTTATGTGTGCCATTGACTCACATCCCTGTCTAAACCCATGCCTTATGGTACAGGCCCAAGGACATCCTGACCCCGACTGTAACGAAGACACACCGCCCCTACGTGTCCCAATGAGACGTGAACCTACGTAAAGCCTGGTTGGACCCACTGAGAGACCCACTCACCTGAAGTCTGAGTCCTCAAATCACCTTGAGTCGGGGGCAGCTCAGTCCATGAGCCCCTGGTCAGCCAGCTCAAGCTGCGTTCATAGTAGCATTCAGGTTTTATAAGTCGATGGGAGGATGTCCTCCAGAAAGGAGAGAGAGAGTGGAAGACCCCAGGGAGAGAGCCAACCTCTCTCTGGAAGGGTCCGACGTGCAATGTTCACAGAACCAATCCCGCCGTTGCTCCAGCTGCCATTTTCGGCTGAGACCGTAGTTCATAAGACCTCAGTGATCAGCGCCCCCTTGTGGTCCAACATGAAAATCAGTATCTCAGTATACCCTGGATTTCATAGAGACCACAGGCCCAGTCCAGCCCCCGTCAATCGTGCCATCCCCTACTACCGCAAAGCACCCCGTTAGCTCATTATGCCAAACGGTGACAACGGCCCACAGTCCTCTTCTTGTTTAACAAACCAAGTGTGCGGTGTGCGTTTGGGTGGCTGCCACCGCTCTCAGAGTGAGAACTGGTGGGAGGTATGAGGCAGCGCTCAGGCCGTATCACCAGCGAAAGCTCCCTCAGCTTCCATGCGAACTTGTGATTACCGCAGAGCTGAGGAAAGGACACAACCTTCCTCAAGCGCCAGCTCTCCACTGTTTGTTCACGCTAGTGTGTTGCTGAGTCGGGGTTTAATCAGTACTGGGGTTGTTATGGTCACTGGATACAGTACAGGACCCAATGATAACACTGACAAGCCAGTCCACCCTGTATCTTGTTCAGATGACGGGGGGAGGGAGGACGAGAGGAGGGAGGCTCCAGGAATATGCCAGAGGGGGGACTGGGCGAGTACGGAGCGGAATTTATGCAGAGCGGGGGGGGAGGAGGGAGAGAGGGAGAGAGGGGACGAAAGGAAGAGGAGGGGAGGGAGAAGGGAGAGGATCAGGGAGGAAGAAGAGGGGGGAGCAAAGAAGGAGGGAGGAAGAGAAGGGGGAAGAAGGAGAAGGAAAGGAGGAGGAGCAAGGAGGAGGGGGAGGATAGGGGGAGAGGGAGAAGAGGAGAAGGAGAGGGGGGGAGGAGGGGGGAGGAGAAGGTGGGGGGGAGAGGGGAG
>JAMWET010001665.1:0-22211 GCA_024036415.1 Prochilodus magdalenae | reverse complement strand
ATTTCACATCATTCAACTGCAGTTTTACACATCAATCAATGTAACGAGTCACTGAATAAGAAAGGCAAAGACAAAAAACTACAGTACTTCATTAACAGGCTACTAGCAGTGCTGTGTATGCGACCCTTCCAGTCTGCAGTGACAGCAGAGGAGGGTAAACCTCAGCTCCTCCCTGCTTAAATACATTAAGGGCATTACATCCCTTCAAAGAGGGGAGAGGGCAATTATTTATTATCTTCAAGAATTCTTTGGTAATATGAAGCTGAGTTTAGCTTTTTAATCGCCAGCTGTATAATCAAGGAACCTCAGGTATCAGAACGTGACATCATTTAAGGTGGAACGGGACATTTCACTAGGTAGCAACAGAGACAAAGAAAAACGACAGAAAACGACTATAAAATGCTATTACAACGGTTATCTCACAATACAATGCTGTTTTAACTGAGGAAATAATTCAACCTTTGGGTCTCTTTGATTGCTTATGCAGTCATCTAGGTGATGATTGGCATTCTGGGAATTTTCTTATTCCACTCCGTTTGGAGTGTGCCTCTGAAAAATCTCTGTTTAAAGGGCCATGTAGCCCTAACACTTCATCTCAACAACAACTGGGACAACCCCACCCCTTGATGTTAAAGTGCAAAACAGAGGGGTAAGGCTAAGTGTTAGGAATTGGGCTTTCATGTCATGACTGTAAGTTAAAAGTTCCCAGTACCTTCTTATATTTGTTAATACTTCTTATCTACCAAATAAATGAATGATGAAATGTTTGTTATTACAAAAACTTAATAACAGAGATTAATAATAATAATAATAATCACTACTGTAGATTTGGAAAACAAACACTGGGTTTTACCTGCAACAATGAAAATTTGGTGTGTGATAGTACATGTAGACATGCTACGCTAGACTTTAACATGCTGACTTTGTTGTGGGTGGAGATTCACATGGGGGGGCAGTATTTGCTACAATGAAACATAGTCTAACCCTTAGTGACACTGTGTTGTGTGACATTTATTTGTTTACTGTCACATTCAGCTCAAATGCGATGTAAACTGTAAACAGTAAACTGATTATGGTTACCACATGGTAACTATGGTAACCAGGACAGCATCAAGTTTCTGTGGATACAAAGTCTAAAACTACTTTGCAGTCTGCTTGCACAGCATTCTGTGGTAGGAAGGTCCAAATCACTGAGTCTGCTGAGTTTTCTCTGTTTGCCAGCTTTATAAAGGCAGCACAGATGTAGCCTTAACACAGACATATACAACCAAACATTTCAGGACAAACACAAACAACCATGGCACCCCAAGCAAACGATTTTGTTTGTCTCATGCTCATCCAAGTCAGTGTGCTTTGGCAATTTAACAGCACAAGCAAACTTTTGAAAAACTATTTTAAGCAGACTGAATTTGGTTTTACTTGTAGGCTTAAGTATATTTATGGATTTTAAAGCAGGGAAATAAAAGAGGTTTATTGTAAAGTGATATAATCTGCTAGACCAGAACGTTATGGTAAATTATTAGAAAGGTATAGTAGTCGCATTTACACATGACTATCCTCAACAGTTTTGAGTAAATGCTTGTACATTTGTGTTTACCCTACAACCCTTACTGATCACCTCTGCTGCATCATCAATTTTCACCCACAACGGACCTTCAGCCTTCTACAGACAGGCATATGTCGTATGTTGTGGAAACTCTATAGGAACTCAGGGCATCAGCAAAATGAAAGTGATCAAGCAATAATAAACCATTAATCATCAGGTTTGAATTGCACTTGCTCCAGCCGGTGCCTTTGGTTTTTTTTTTTTTTTACTGCATTAACAACATCTACTCTTCTGGGAAGGCTTTTTCACTAGATGTTGGAACACTGCTGTGAGGATTTCACTGAATCTAGTCATAAGACATTAGTGAGCCAAGTACAAATGTTGTTTCAACATTAGTTCTAGGTCATTCCAACTCATCTTAAAGGGTAAATAGATGGGTGTGCTCCATCGCTTCAGAGAGTGCAACTTCCACTGGTCATTACAACCCAAGCTGATGAGGGGCTTCATATCCATCAGGGTGACACTTGGGCTTAGGCATGTGACTCCAGGAAGCGGATAGTTCATTTCATTGCTGTGGAGGAAAATAAACAGAAACAAAAATGAAAAACAATTCCATTATAGAGATACCAAAGCTGCAGCCCAAAAATACTGTTTTTGGAAATTGTATATAAAATAAATCCTTATTACTGGATAATTGATGAATTACTGAAAGGTAAAATAAAAATAACTAATTAATATTGAAAGTAATTATATTAATTTATTAAACAACCACCACCATAGTTTACGCCCGTATTCACAGTTGCTGACAAAAGTGATGACAAAAGGGGCAAACACAGTGCACAATTTTTCATCCATCATTTGATAAAAATCAAGAAATTTCACAAGAACAAAGTCAAGCCACTGGCACTGAAAGGACCAAAAAGAGAAAATTTAAACCCTAATGGAAAGCTATTACTTGTGTTATAGAACAAGTGATCATTATACATTCTAGTCATTTCATTTAACCTTTTTTTTGTATACATAGTATTACTTCTGTAGAACACTGTAGTCGATGACAGCACGTACCCAGGCAAAACATTGTTTCATCAGTGTACATAATAATAACAAAAATAATAATTATATCAAATAATTAATAATCAATCATTAAGACATACATAATTTAAATAATAATATAAAAAAACATTTAACCTCTCCTCCAAAAGTCACATTTTCCATCCAAGCTATACATTAAATACAAAACAATACTGCAGCAATACTTTGGGCTTTGGGAAAAATGGTCTCTATTCCAACCTATGGGATATAAAAATGTTGACAACCTAATACGTTTTGATCTGTAAACATTTCTCCCAAGAATATCACAGGATCCTATGATATTATATGACATCATTAAAAGAGTTGTAATACAACATATTGACATATGAAAGCTAATGGTACTGTGCGTCATTTGATTGTCACTAAGCTTACACATAAGTAAGACAACTTAGGTGGTGTTCTGACGAGTTGGTGCCATTCTTATCGAAATGTCCTATCCCATGCCACCTACGTCTAGATAGCTCTGCTCATAACCCCTTTAGGTATTTGATAGCCTAGATTGTCCTATGGTGCTGCCCATAAAGAAAAAGGGACAAAGCAATAATGATCCGATTTCAAGCCCATTTTAATATGTGCTGTGTGCAAGTTTTTATGGAGGCTGCCAACCTAACACTACCTCAATTCAGGGGCACTGTAATATTACGCTAACATGTAGCAATATTCATATTTGACTGACTAAAATCAAGCATATAATTTAATTCAGAGGATCCAATATGTTTGACGAGAAACTTCATTTCTCTCTCGCAATTTTCTAATACTCCATTTATTCTTTTCATAAACAAAAACCCCCTCTGACAAAGCGTTTCTTGTATGGGGCTTAAGAATATGGCGGCAACTACAAAATCACAACACGACTTCAGTAAGTCGATGACTGACCCTCTTACGCTTACCCAGAGAACTCTGGTCACATCTCAGACATTTAAACATCTACACGGAGGCCCAGCTGGTAAACCCTGTACGAGTGACTTTAGCTCAAACAGCGCCAATTAAAAACTTCTAGGTCTTCATTTAATACTGTATATAGGGATAATACACATAATACGGAGGTTCTACTTTGACCGTGTTTGACTGCAGGCTGAGTATAAGTAACTAAAAACATTAGGCGGGTACCGCCAACATATTCCAATGAGCTCGGAGATAACACCGCTCAGAAAACTAACGTTGGACTCGTTTTTAATGTGTTACACTACACGATAACCGTTGGATCATTAATTAAAGTTTAACTGCCATGGTCAATAAATAACCAAATAGTATGGTTTCAAAATAATTGAAAAATAAAAAAAGGCCAAAAAGTCGTTGACTTTTTAGCCCCCAAACCTCCAGAGAGAAAACGCTTTCAGTTAGCCATCTTTATTTAGGGTAGGACTGAAAGTGCCAGAAAGTGTTAACTCCAGTCTGCTTCTTTTTACCTGCATTTTTACCCGTTAACGTGTTCACCACCGGCCCCGTCCCACGGTCTGACACGGACGTCTGATCTGCTTCTCTTCGCCGGTGCTAGATGTGTCGCTGCGAGAGAGAGAAATCGAATCCAGATTTACTGTCTACACCCAATAAGTCAAACCAGCCTACACCTTTAAAGACCTAAATATTGATACTTCACAAAGGAATTGTAGACCAAAAAATGTAACAGGTTCATTTTTGGAGAAAACTGACCAGCATCACGCCACCGTTAATAATATTTGGTAACGTTCACCTAACGGTCAGTTGATCCTTTTCAAACCAAAACAGTACTGCTTTTTTAACCAACCCATAATGCTCCAGTCTACTTAAATGGCGCTGAAGGTTCCGTGCCCTGGATTTATTTATTTAAAATATTTATATGGATGTTTTAAATGAAAATACACGTTTAAAACCATAAAAAATTACCCCGGCTGTGATGTAAGCAGTTATCAATACAACTTAATTACTAACTGTCCCCATATACCTAGCTAGTTTGTGTGCTAACTGGAACTAGGACATTTTTAACGTTTCCAAGTTACAAATTAAATATCCGAAATCAACTTACTAAAGACTTCGGTTTCCGCGCACTAGCTACTGACACGACAGCGGTGATTACAATCTCCGTTGGAAAACAAGATGGGGCGTGATGATTTTGGTTACAAACCGTACAGTGGCACCACAAAACAAACATTACATTAAATTTTCTCTTTTTTTAAAAAGCGCAGAAACTATCCCTTCCCCGTTTGATCTGGGATGTACAGTGACGCCCATCACCAACGCTCCTGAGCTGCAGTCCTTGGTAGCTATGCTTGTACACTCGACGGCCATCTTAGCTCACAACGCTCCCGGGCCCGGGCAGATATTTCACTCACTCACAAGACCAGACGGTACCAAGGGAGTACAGGCAGTATAATCCCCCCGCAAGTAAAAGACAAATAATTGTTTTTAAAAAATCTGAAATAACTGTAGAAAACGACCGAAAAAATAACATTAATAGACCGTCCCGTTTCGACCAGACAACGGTGAAAATAACGTTCGAGCACCTTCTTCTTGTTACTTTCCATAGCTCCAAACCGCAAGCGCGAGCTTCACCCGCGTGTGGCTTTTCCAGCAAGCTGATTGGTTTAACTTAATAAAGGGCGGGAATTTCAGACGTAAACAGACGCCATGTTGAGCGTTACGAGAGGAGTTCGGTATATTTGCAAACCGGTGAACTGTCTCCTCTGGTAAGAAAACAATATTTAATATCGGCGCCCTTCCTTATTAAATCTCATGGACGGAGATACGTGAAAAAAACACTCTCATGGCTGAAGTCTACTAGCTATTTATACCTGAGATGGAGATAACAGTTGGTAAAAGTAAAGTGAGCTGTGTGATTTTTTTAACTGGTTTAAATGTCGGACCTAGTCACATCCTGTCAGAGATGAACTTAAAAACAAGACAACATAAGAAAATGATAACTGAGAGAGCCATTTAGAACAATATATCTAATTACATTTCTAATATGTACTTACATTATACAGATGTCTAACCTATATGTGGAGTTTGTATTGTTACTTAAATAACAGACTTAAAGGGGTATTTCCACAGACCTTTCAAAATTTCTGTCGAAATAAGTGGATAAGATATAAACAGAAAAATTGAGAATGGGTTTGCTGCTGAAATGATTTACTTGCGGAAATACCAACTGCCTCCAGTTTTTCTTTACTAAGTAAACTTAGTAAAACTTAGTAAACTTAGTTCTTTACTAGTTCTTTACTAAGTACTAACTTTACTAAGAAAAACTCATCCTAAATCCTATCACCACTCACTGTCTTAACATGCAGAACAGGGGAATTCCACATATTGCCTAAAAATTGAATGCATAATTAAACTGTTTAAGATATAAACAAAGTCATTCAGAACGGTTTGATGTGAAATGGTTTCATTGTGCAGAAATGTACAGATTTTAGATTTCTTTACAGTGGGTAGTACATGGAACCAGATATTATCAATATCTACAATACAAATATAGCAATTCTAAAACTACTGGTGAACTGTGACGCGTGTTCTCAGTCTTTATATGCAGTACTGATGATGGTAAAAAAGTTAAATGTGAAATACTGCATACTCCATGGACCTTTCCACCGTCAATGAATTTAAACATCCATTTTAGGCCGAAACCTTTAAAACTACTGTAAAATAATATCTCAGGCTTCCAGTAGTGCACTCATAGCTATTTTGTGTTATAACGTTTTGCAAGGTTAAGTTCCATCACCACCACCGGGGACAATTCTTTTTTAATTTAAAGAATGGAGAATTTCTCATCAAACCACTCTCATCACACTTAACAACTGCCGTACATGGATACATTTTAAAAAACACTGGTATCCCTCTTTAAGCTTTACCTCCCCACAATGACCACAACAGAGCTGCCAGCATCTGGCTTTGATCATGAACTTGATCATGAACTGAGGCTTTATACCATTGTAGTTTGTTCACATGCATAACAAGCTACAAACATATAATTCAAACCACAAACTTAAAATTCAAAATTTAGTAGTGTATGTCATCTGCTTAGGGTAACAGCTGACTCCAACTCCGCTTCTATCATGAGAAACGTATTTTTTTATTTGTTCATAAAAACACTTCCATGAAATATGGAGTATTCCAAAAACTAAAAGGACCACACACACACAAGTCAAATTTGTTATAAAATTTAATAAGACAAATGCTCATGATCACAGGAACATGAAAAAGAAACATAATCAAAGTATAGATTAAAAAATAATCTCAAAAGGGTATCCTTTTTACTCAAACCCCCATAACCTCACACCTTAAAAAAAAACATTAGGCTAAAACCAATAGTAATGAGAGAAAAAAAAGTTGGGGTTGTAAGTACCCACAGGTGTCTCCTGCACTCCTTTGATTAAATTTACTAATACAAACCTAATAATTCCCAGCATTCTTAGCATTTCTGTTGGTTTCTGTTAACAGATGACCTAATGATGATTAACCTAATGGCATTTTATGTCTACCAGTTCAGCCCATCACTATGGATGCTAACAGAATGCCAAATATGCATTACGTTATACACACGGAGAGCTCCTTTCACCAGCTTCTCAGAACTTCTCTCGCGTTGTCCACCTTAAAATGGTGCTTTACACGTGGAGCAGCTAACGAGCTCTGATCAGCCACTGGAGCTGCTGCACAGCTGAACGCTGATCTAACGCGGCTTCCCAAAGCACACAGCTCTGTGCTTCACCTTCTACACTAACGAGTGCACTTCTAGCGCTATATAGTATTTAGTGTGCTAGTGCGGTTTGGGACGAAGCACAAGAAACGCGTCGGTAAATCACAGACTTTATTTATCAATACATCGACTAATCGAACACAGTCGGGGCAATGAGCTCGAATGTGTCGGTTACACTCTTTAAACTCGACATTACAAAATGTCTTCAAATGCCAAAGCCATAACTGAGTCGAGCCTTTGGTATGTCAACACAAAGATCCTCAGCACCAGCGAACAAGCCTGACGTCACCTACTACAGGTAGCGCGACTGTGACGTCACAATCGAACGCGACGGCCCTCACGCGCTCCACTAGGTTATATAAGGAAACGCCACACCACCAAAAGTCATTTCACTCAAACACGTTTTATTGGACGGGAGGTCCGTTTTATCGAGACACTTCAACTACAAATTCAGTGCATCTGTAGACTGACTGTTAAGGTACCATAAATCTATATTTCTTCTATCTAATCTTATCATTTATTTATTTTCTGTTCAGATGAGCGATTTACACATGCCGTATCTTTATGTTATGTTTGTGTGTACACGTGTTTAAAAAAGAGCAGTTGGGTTCTTTAGTAATGGTTATTTATAGAACTGTCATACCAGAATAAAGAACCATAGAACCTAGAGCCATGTATACCGTATACACACACGTATATGGTTATTTATATTAGTGTAATTTCCTCTTGTCTCTGTATTTCAGTATCATCTCATATGTTCTTTCTTCAATCTCTTTCAGTGCAAATATGTCTAGCAATAGACTTAGAGGCTTGCAGAAGAACGTAAGCTCCAGCAAGAGCAGCAGAGTTCTTGAGGCGACTGAGCTGCTGAAGAAGGTTGAGGAAGAGGCCGCTGTCATCCGCCAGGAGATGCGTGCCCAGAGGAAGACACTCGACTCTTGTCTGCTGATGGACCCACCAGCGAGGGGAATTCCCATCAGTTCTTCCCATCAGTACATCCAGACGAACATGGAGAACCGTGAAATGGAGGTGCTGGAATTTCTGGAGCAGAAAAGTGGTCTGCTAAAAAGTCTCAGGGAACACTACACCTCCATCCGTCAGGAAATGAGTGCTCAGAATAAAATATTCTACACTCTACTGCAGATGGAGCCAGAACAAGGCACAGGGCCATAGAGGTTCTCCATCGGATGGGGTACTCTGTGGAGGAACCGCAGGAGAAGGTCCTTTCCAGAAGGAGGGTCAGGGTGGCTTCCCCTGACTACAACCAATACGTCAGGGCAAAGAACAGTCGTTCTGAGGAGGAACTGCTCAGGGAGGTGGAGAGGATGACAGCCGTAAATGAACACCTGAAAAAGGCTGTTAGAAGAGAGAGGGACGAAAGGCTAAAGGCAGAGGAGTGTTTAGGAAGGGAGAGAGCAGAAAGAAAAGAGAAAAAGAACTTGAAAAAGTTTGGTAATGACATCCGCCAGAAGAACGAGGAGACAGACGCAGAAAACCTGCAGCACTCGTCTTCTGGGAAGAATTACTGCTCCTCCCTAAACGAACTCGGGAGGGAAGAGAAACAAAGGAAAGTGGAAGAGAGGAGGAAAGAAAAGAACAGAGACGGAAGGGAGAGAATGTGAAAAGCAAAGAAAAGAGGAAGAGGAGAGACAAAAAGAGGAGGAAAGGAGGCAGAACAAAAGAACGGAAAAGGAAAAGAAACTAAAAGAGGAGGAGAAAAGAAAAGATCTTGAACTAAGAAATCGAGAACAGAAAAGAAAAGAAAAGGAGGACAGAAGAAAAGTGTCACATTCTGCCCTGTCCAGTTCATGTTTGTCTGTCTTCTCTGGATTTCTGTTTCTGTCTTGTCATGTCCATGTGCTTCTGTTTGTTTTGGTCGTTGCTCCTCTTGTCCCCCCACACCCTCTCTCTCCCTGCCACAGCTCTGAGAAAGATGTGCGGTGGAAAAGACCTCTAAATAGCCACAACTACAGCCAGAAGCAGACCCTGCAGCTGCAGCAGGACCCCCAGAACCATGCTCTGCAAGCAGCTAGAAGGGCAGAGGAAATAAAGGCTGAGAAGGTCCTTGTAAATCAGGAGCTGCTTAGGAGGAGAGAGGAGGAGGCCAAAAAGCCAAAGACAGTATAGTGACAGTAGTGGGACATGTGCTGAGGTTTATGAAGAGGACGTATCAGAGGGTCGTAGAAAACGACAAAACGATCTGAACAGTGTTGGGTTTTATCAACAAAAAGCACCCAGAAAGAGATGCTCTACTCTTTGCTGCTGATGGACCCACAAAGCAGAACAAGGGTCATGAGATCTTCTGTGGTAGAACCACAGGAATGTTTTCCGAGTGCAGAAAGAAGACCAAGTGGGTTTATCCATCAGGAAATTAGTAAATACTCAGAATGAGATATTCTATATTTTCCTGTAGATGGAGCCAGAGACAAGACACAGGGCCATAGAGATTCTCCAGCAGATGAGGTCCTCTGTGGAGGAACCACAGGAGAAGGTTCAAAAGAAGACCTACAGAAAGAGGGTTAAGGTAGCTTTCCCTGATCACAGCCAGGAAGTAAGGGCAAAGAACAGTCATCCTGAGGTTGAAGTGCTCAGAAAGGTGGAGAGGATGACAGCCAAAAACTAAAATCTGAAAATGGCTGTGCGAAGAGAGAGAGAGAAAGATAAAAGGCTAAAAAGAGAAGAGTGGTTAAGCAAAGGGAGAGCAGAGAGGACAGTGGATGGAAGGAGCAAGAACTAGGCCTCAGAATAAAACACCAAACACAGCTGTGGAAGAATCGTCTTTAGTATTAGGAGGAGTCTGTCTCCTCCTACCCCTACTCTGAGGAGGACATGAGGTGGGGAAGAACCCTAAAGAACAACCAGAAGCAAAACCTACAGCTCCAGCAGGACACACATAACTAAGCTCTGCAGGAGCTAGGGGTCTAACCGGGGGTTCAGCTGTAAACAGACTTTAGGTGGTGGTGTTAAGTTGTATGCCTGGGCAATACATACAATTGTTTCTACAATAATTATTTTATTCTTTATAATATGTATGGATATGGATACATCTATTGCAGAAAGGAGCTAAAGCAGCCAGAAAAAGAGGGGAGATAAAGGCTGAGGAGGCCTGAGAGTGGATCAGCTGCTCTGAATTAGAGAGAAGGAGGTCAAAAAGCCAAATACAGTAGTGGGAAACCTGTTTGAATGCTGTTACAGGTCTATTAAAGCGTGTGTTACAAAACTAAACCAAAATCACATAAACTATATCACCACAACAAGCCTATATACATTTTTGTATTATTGTTTTCACTTATGCTAATGCAATAGCTTTTAATGTGTAAGCATTCTTTGAATTATGTGAATGTCTGATGACATGTTTAATTATTAAATGTGATGCTTTTTCCCTTTTTTCCATGTATATATGTCTTTTAGGCTGTGCAGGAATTTCCTTGTGTAAAACACAGTGACAATAATCTAATCTGAGGAAATAAACATTTCAGCCCAGTCCTATCTTTTATTTTTACCCCTTTTGAGTATAACGTTCCCCCCAAAACTGAGTTACAAACTGTAGTGGTTGGAAAACCCATATGAAATGGGACAGCCCTTCGGATAGGTCATCAGTTGCCTTCAGTGGCTTTTATGTACACAGACAATGCAACAATGAAAATTTGGTGTGTAATAGTACATGTAGACATGCTACGCTAGACTTTAACACGCTGACTTTGTTTTGGGTGGAGATTCACATAGGGGGGGCAGTATTTGCTACAATGAAACATACCCTTAGTGACACTGTGTTGTGTGACATTTATTTGTTTACTGTCACATTCAGCTCAAATGCAATGTAAACTGTAAACAGTAAACTGATTATGGTTACCACACGGTAACTATGGTAACCAGGACAGCAGAAGTCAAGTTTCTGTGGATACAAAGTCTAAAACTACTTTGTAGTCTGCTTGCACAGCATTCTGTGGTAGGAAGGTCCAAATCACTGAGTCTGCTGAGTTTTCTCTGTTTGCCAGCTTTATAAAGGCAGCACAGATGTGGCCTTAACACAGAAATATACAACCAAACATTTCAGGACAAACACAAACAACCATGGCACCCCAAGCAAACAATATTGTTTGCTTATGTTCATCCAGTCAGTGTGCTTTGGCATTAACAGCACAAGCAAACTTTTGAAAAAACTATTTTAAGCAGACTGATTTTGGTTTTAATTGTATGATTAATTATATTTATGGATTTTAAAGCAGGGAAATAAAAGAGGTTTATTGTAGGTGCTATAACCTGCTAGAACAGACGTTATGGTAACTTATTAGAAAGGTATAGTAGTCGCATGTGCACATGACTATCCTCAACATTTTTGAGTAAATGCTTGTACATTTGCGTTTACCCTACAACCCTTACTGATCACCTCTGCATCATCAATTTTTCACCACAACCTTCAGCCTTCTACAGACAGGCATTATGTTGTGGAAACTCTATAGTAACTCAGGGCATTCAGCAAAATCTGAATCCAGTCATAAGACCATTAGTGAGGCTAAGTACAAATGTTGTTCAACATTAGTTCTAGGTCATTCCAACTTATCTCAAAGGTAATAGATGGGGTGCTCCATTTCAGACGTAAACAGACGCCATGTTGAGCGTTATGAGCGGAGTTCCGGTATATTTGCAAACCGGTAAAGTGTCTCCTCTGGTAAGAAACAATATTTTAATGAAGTTACTAGCTATTTATGCCTGAGATGGAGATAACAGTTGGTAAAAGTAAAGTGAGCTGGTTTAAATGTCGGACCTAGTCACATCCTGTCAGAGCTGAACATAAGAAAATGATAACTAAGAGAGCCATTTAGAACAATATATATAACATTTCTAATATGTACTTACATTATACAGATGTCTAACCTATATGTGGAGTTTGTATTGTTACTAAATAACAGACTTAAAGGGGCATTTCACAGACCTTCTGTCGAAATAAGTGGATAAGATATAAACAGAAAAATTGAGAATGGTTTGCTGTGAAATTATTTACTTGCGAAAAAATCCAACTGCCTCCAGTTTTCTTTACAGTGGTGGTGGTAGGAACTAGGGTTCGCCAGGTCTTTAGTGCAGATACATCCATTTTATTTACTATCCAAAACCAGGAAACATACACAAGTCTTTTGAGTTCATAAAATGAATGATAATGATGGTAAAATAAAAAAAAAATCACAAATTTATTATTATTTTTTTTTTATATATGCTTAGCTATTTTTACTAGATATTGACATAATTTGTAAGTGACATCATTTGTTAAAGGGCAAGATATACCTCTCATTTGAAATTTATTAATTAGCTGATGTACATTTCAAAATACATATTTAAGAAATTTTTGTGAAAATGTCAAAAGTCTGGCATGGGCTTAAATGGTAACATGGTAGAAATTCTGGTAGGATTTATATGTATTTGTTATATAGGTAAACAAGTTAACACTGGCGTTGCTTTCCGCTGCTGGAGATGCTCCTGGCGAGTTAAGGGATGAAGTCACAACAATACTTCAGGCTGGTACAAAAACAGGAAGAGGAGTAAATAAGAAGAAAGACTGTGTGGAGTATGAATTAGACGGATTGCATCATCATACCTGTTGCTCCTTTTACCAACATAAGCTGAAAAGGTCAAAGCATGACATGCACTTTGGCAGCCGCCACATGGTCTCTTCCTCAGGAGGAGGGGACAAATGAACAAAACTCCAGATCCAAGACGTCATCTACTTTTAAAGGATCACATTACTTTACAACTTTTAAAGTGCTATATTTGGCCTAAAAACTTATGTTAAATGATTAGGAATATGATGATGCCGGATGGAAAATGATGACACCTGATGCTTGATAGTTTTGAGAAAAGTTTAGCTTAAATATATTTAAAATTATTTAAGTGTGACTTATTATGCTTTTTTGTTTTTTTTCTTATACCTTTATGTGTATTATGTATTTTTTAACACCAAGTGGGCTAAATTAATAAAAACTTACCACTGCTTATCCTACTCCAGTCTAGCTGGCGAAGGTACATAATGTCTACAAAATTTAGATTGGACTCTGTGGGGACAGAACCTGAAGCAGGTTGTCCCTCTGGCATTTGACCAATCAGAACAGAGTGACCGAGCTGACCAGTAAGAGCACACCGGGCTCATCGGTAGATGGTGCTTAAAGACAGGAGTTTTGACAAAGAGTTACAGACAGAGGGAGAATACAGATGTACAATATGAGAAAACTACTGTGTTTTGGGAAAATAGAACCATGTAAATCTATTGTAGTAGACCCCAAACATAAAATTATGAACACTGAAAGTGAGTATAATGGGTCCCCCTTCAAATTCATTGACTATAAATTATTAACGCTGCGTCCCAAACCACACAGCTCTGTACTTCACCTTCTACTCTAATGAGTGCACTTCTAGCGCTATATACACCGTAGCAGGCTATTTAGTGTGCTAGTGTGTGGTTTGAGACAAAACACAAGAAACGTGTTGGTAAATCACAGGCAACTTTCAGACTCTATTTCACTTATTATCGGTACAGCGATTCATCAAATACAGTCGGGACAATGAGCTCGAATGTGTCGGTTACACTCTTTAAACTCGACATTAAAAAATGTTTTCAAATGCCAAAACCAAAACTGAGTCGAGGCTTTGGTATGTCAACACAAACATCCTCAGCACCAGCAAACGAGCCTGGCGTCACCTACAACAGGTAGCACGACTGTGATGTCATATTCAAACTCGACGCCCGTCAGCGTTCCACTAAGGTATATAAAGAAACGCTGTTTGACTGTTAAGGTACCATATCTATATTTTATCTATCCATCTATCTATCCATCTATCCATCTATCCATCTATCTATCTATCTATCTATCTATCTATCTATCTAATGCAGATGGAGCTAGAAACACGGCACAGAGGTTCTCCAACGGATGAGGTCCTCTGGGGAGGAGCCGCAAGAGAAAGTCCTCTCCAGAAAGAGGGTCAGTGTTACATCTATCTGTCTGTCTGCCTGTCCCCATCCATGTGCTTCTGTTTTGGTCATGTGCCCCTCCTGTCTCCGCCCTCTAGGTCCCGTGTTTGTATTAAAGCCCACTTGCATTTACGTCCTGCCTCTTTGTCAACCCCCCCTTTCGTGACAGTCAGGGCAGCTTGAGAGGCTGCGAGAAGAGAGAGAGATATGAAAGGTTAAAGGCAGAGGAGTGTTTAAGAAGAGAGAGCAGAAGGAAAAAGAAAAAAAAGAAGAACTTCAAAAAAAGAAGAACACCAGAAGAACGAGGAGACAGAAAAACAGCGGCACTTGTCTTGTCTACATGACTGCTCCTCCTTAAAAGAACTCGAAAGGCTGGAAGAGGTTAAATAAGAGCAGGAAAGGGAAGTAGCACTGGAGGAGGAGAAGGAGAAGGAGAAAAGGAATAGAGCTGTAGAGGAAAAGCAGGAGGAAGAGGAAGGCCTGTGTTGAAGAAAGAAGGAAAGACATTCACAAGAAAAAGTTAAAGAAGGAGTGGGAGAGGAACAGCAAGCAGGCCTCACAGCGTGAAACTGAAATGCAGCTGTGGAGGGTGAGCACCTGCAGCGCTTGGGAGGATCTCCCTCCTCCTCCCACAGCTCTGAGAAAAGATGTGCTGTGGAAAAGACCTCTAACGAGCCGCACCTGCAGCCAGAAGCAGAACCTCATGCAGCTGCAGCAGGACCCCCCAGGACCAAGCTCTGCAAGCAGCTAGAAAAAGGGCAGAGGGAAATGAAGGCTGAGGAGGTCCTTGTGAACCAGGAGCTGCTTAGGAGGAGACGGTAGTGGGACGTGTTGTGAAGTTTATGAAGAAGGGGACATATCAGAGGGTCATAGACTACAGCACACAAAACGATCTGAACAGTCCCCTACCAGCAGGCACATGGCTCATCCTGAGCCATGAGAGAGAGAGACCTCCGTTCCATGCTCTCCGTTTAAATTAAATATATCGTGATAATAGTTAATTAAATAGTATGTTTTGGACATTAGAGTATTTCACTTTTCGACTCAAAGTAAACATTTTCACTCAGATTTTATGTTTGATAATAGAGGCAAATTAAAAAGTTAAGGTATTCTATTCTATTCTATCTATTCTATTCTATTCTATTCTATTCCGGCTTATCTGCAGCTATGTTCCATGTTTTTTCTTCCGTTGATTCAAGGGGCCTGCTTAGACTTCCTCCTTTTCTCCAGCTAGCTTCTCCAGCATCTCCTTCTCCATCTTCTCTGTTCATGGCTCACGGATGAGCAGTGCTCTGGTAGGGATGTTCAGAATCGTTGGTCTTGTGCTGTAGTCTATGACCCCTCTGCATATGTCTGCTCCTAAAACTTCAGCACACGTCCACTACCGTCTCCTCCTAAGCAGCTCCTGGTTCACAAGGACCTCTCAGCCTTTCATTCCTGCCCCTTTTTCTAGCTGGCTTGACAGAGATTGGGTCTCTGGGGTCCTGCGGGCAGCTGGCTGCAGGGTTGTTCTGGCGGCAGGTGCGACGTTAGAGGTTACTTTTCCACAGCAACATCTTTTCTGAGGAGCCTGTGGGAGGAGGAGGTGAGAGTCCTCGCCAAGCGCTGCAGGGTGTCCCTCCACAGGACTGCATTTCAGTTCCACGCTGTGAGGCTCACTGCTGCTGTTACTCCTCCCACTCCTTCTTAACTTTTTCTTGTGAATGTCTTTCTTCTTTCTTAAACACAGGCCTTCCTCTTCCTCCTGCTTTCCTCTACAGCTCTATTCCTTTTCTCCTTCTCATCCCCAGTGATACTTCCCTTCCGTGCTCTTATTTAACCTCATTCCAGCCTTTCGAGTTCCTTTAAGAGGAGCAGTCATGAGACAAGCAAGTGCAGCCTGTTTTTCTGTCTCCTCGTTCTTGGTGTTCTTCTTTTTGAAGTTCTTACTTTTTTTTCTTTTTCTTCGGCGCTCTCTTCGTAAACATACCTCTGCCTTTAACCTTTATATCTCTCTCTCTTCTCAGCAGCCTCTCAAGATTGCCCTGACTGTCACCGAAAAAGGGGGGGTTGACAAAGAAGGCAGGACCGTAAATTGGCAAGTGGGCTTATACAAACACGGGACCTAGAGGGCGGAGACAGGAGGGGCACATGACAAAACAGAAGCACAATGGAGGGGGACAGGCGCAGACAGCACACAGATAGATAGTAACACGACCCTCTTTCTGGAGGGGACTTTCTCTTGCGGCTCCTCCCAGAGGACCATGTCCGTTGGAGAAACCTCGCTGTTGCCGTGTTCTAGCATCCATCGGCAGTAGATAGATAGATGGATAGATAGTAGTGATGGGGACTGATTAAAAATTTTTAAATCGACGTTAATACAGGGTCTTAATAATTAATCGCAATAATGACAAAAAATATTTGCTACTAAAATTTTGAATGAATACACGTTATATTCTTAACAACAATCAGATTGTGTTATCTGCGTTTCTTGAATTGTATTTTTTTTTTTTTTTCTTGTCCTATTTACAACCAAACCCATGATGTGTGCAGCGCACTATTATATAAGTTATTCAGATTTCAAGTATTTCAGGAAAACCTGATTGTTTAACTTATCTTGAAAAATAAAATAAAATAAATGGTAAAACAGCACATTAGACAATAATCCATGTAGCACCATTTCTTGTACAGTAACTATAATAAATTAAACATAAATTAAAACAATATACAATATGAAACTCCGTGAGAGTGTAACATCTGTATAAACAAAAAATTAAAGTGCCATTCTAAACAGCAATTGAACACACAGAATATGAACTAAACTAAAATATCGCATTATAAGAGCATAGAATTTAACAACTCAACCTGCAATATTTTGTACAACCAAAATACATAACACTGAGGACTACTTTTTCTTCCCCTGGAGCCAGTTCACTGAGAGACAAACGCGGACCATGATTCACATTTATTCAGCGGCTTGTAAAGCATGCTATTTTCTGTGGTATGATGTTCCTCTAGAAAGTAGAGAAACCCTACTCACCTGGGACAGAAGTGCAGGGCTTGCTAGGTATACTTTCTAGCCAGTAGCATGAGAGCTGTAGGGAAATGTGCCCCGCATCTGTGCTGCCCACACACACTCTGTAGTGGCAGTCGGTCTCAATGATTTGCTGGTTTACTGCTTTATAGAGGCTCAACGAGCTCATAGACCCTACCCTCATCACTACGAATCAGAGTCCAGCAGCAGAACAGAAAAGCACAAAGAGGCCTTTCTTATTTATTGGGACTCATCTGTAGGGCTCAGAGCTACTTTTACTAAAGATCCATCTGAAGGCGTTCTTCAAGATCTTTCCACACAGCTTACTCGCTCTTACTCTTTCAGAGACACTTTAATTCCTTAAAAGCGAGGGTCAAGCACTGTAGCCATTTTGAGCCTAGTCATAATTTAGTGCAGCTTTCCGCGCTGGACAAGTCCTTCAGGAAGGCAGTCTTGAACATTTCACAATGTAGGTAGAAATCCTCATCAGAGACCTTTCATAGGTGGTCAAGGAATCGTACGGACAGGCAAGGACTGCAGAACATGAGACGTAAGTTCCACCAAGGAAGATCAGCAACAGTCTGGCACAGGATGAGAAAGAAATAAAATAAATTACGTGTATTCAATTTACAAGGATCAATTTAGCGAATAATGATTAGGAAAAAATATTTACATTGTTCCATTTACCTGAATGGTTCAAGGATGGCTGCCAACTTCCTAGTTTTGTCCACATCTGCTGCTGATAATAAGACCAGTTTGTTGCCTCGTTTGTCCAGAGTGCCTTTAATGCCTCTTTGGTTTTTGAGAAGACGACGGATCATAACAGTGTGGAGTTCCACCTGTGGAAACATCCTGGATTAGGGGGTTCATTTTCCTGGTCAAGGATGCACTTTGCTCTTTATACAAGTTCCATTGTGTTGGGTGCTGGACTGAGTCTGAAAATGACCCTCCTCCCCCCCCTTCCACAATCTGCGGCACTTGCTAGTACATCATTAAATCCACAAACGGTCCAGGCACACAGTGATGGAATCTCGAAAAATATGCGCAAACACATGGGCATGTGCTGAAAATGGGAGCTGTCTTGCTGCTGCCATCATATTTTGCACAACGGTGCCAAATTGTTGTAACTTTTGCTCAATTTTCCAGGGACTCAGTCAACAGAAAAAAATGGTCTGCGCAAGTGCTTACGGCATAATGTTCTGTCGTTGGACTTTTCTACAGTGAGGACGGAAACGATGCTAAACGCGTAGACTTTGTTACACATAGCATACTGGGTGCGCCGTGTACTCCAAGGTAGGAGAATTGCTGACGGAAGTCCACAATGGTCCCCTGTCAATGCAACACAATCAACGCATTCAATATGTCTCGTTTGACTGCTTTTAGATATAAAGCGGCCTATCTTACTCGCCCCATGGTTTTCCTAACACGGGACGTTCGTAAGCAGGGTCCGGAGTTGCTATCTGTAACACAGACTGTAGCCCCCGATCTCTACCACCGAAAGCGGCTACAGTCTGTTGCGATCCATTTAGCAGGGAGTGCTATAATATTTCAGAGTTAGACAGTACGTATTTTGGCCTGAAACACTGTCATCTGGTTCACAATGTGGGCCGGGCTGAAGGTTTATTGTACCAATGCTGGCGACGCTTGAATTAGCTGTCATAGGGGGACGGCTCGCCTGCTATGCACGCAACCATGTTTTATGCATTGAGATGGTATTTGGCTTTGAGTAGCTTCGGTGATAAGCAAACATCCTTTGCACAACTTGCAACAACAGCGTCTTGTCGAAAGCCAATCAGGACGTTTTTTAAAGCAAGTGTCCTCAGTGGACCAAGATGCAGTTTAGGGGCTTTCGTCGTGACCACGTTGTTTCATTGTGCATAAGATTACAGGCGGCTAGAACATGCATACAAAGGATTCGGCGCCAACTTAAAAAAATGTGATTAATACGAATTACAAGTTTTAAACGCGTTAAAATCCTTGTAATAATAATCGAAATTTGAAACGCGTTAAAGTCCCGGCCCTACATTAATAGAATGATAGATAGATAGATAGATAGATAAAAATAGATATGTACTTAACAGTCAAACAGCGTTTTTTTATATACTTAGTGGAACGCTGAGGGTTCGAGTTGAAATGGACATTCACAGTCGTGCTACCTTTGTAGTTGACGCCAGGCTCGTTTGCTGTGTGGCATGTGGAGCAGCCCGCCCAGTTTTGACATACACGGGAACAACTAATGTCACACACATGTATGGCAGGCAAGTTGCACATGAGTGAGTTTGGCATTTTTTGAAAAACATTGTTTTAATTGCCCCCCCCCCCCCCCTAGTCTAAAGAGTGTAACCGACAACCATTCGAGTACTCATTGTGCCCGACTGTATATGTGATGAATCGCTTCATACGATTTTAATAAGTGAAATAGAGTCTGAAAGTTGCCTGGATGTACCAACTACGTTTCTTGTGTTGTTGTCTCAAACCACACAATAGCACACTAAATAGCCTGCTACGGTGTATATAGCGCTAGAAGTGTCACTCATCAGGAGTAGAAGGTGAAGTACAGAGCTGTGTGGTTGGGACGAGCGTTAATAATTTATAGTCAATGAATTTGAAGGGGGACCCATTATATCACGTTCAGTGTTCATATTGTTATGTTTGGGGTCTACTACAATAGATTTACATGGTTCTATTTTCCCAAAAAAACACAGTAGTTTTCTCATATTGTACATCTGTATTCTCCCTCTGTCTGGTAACTCTTGTCAAAACTTCCTGTCTTTAAGCACCATCTACCGATGAGCCACGGTGTGCTCTTACTGCGTCAGCTCGGGCCACTCGTTCGGATGGTCAAATGCCAGAGGGACAAAAACCTTGCTTAAGGTGGCTAGTCCCACAGAGCCAATCTAAATTTGTAGACATTAGTACCTTCGCCAGCTTAGACTGGATAGGCATAAGCAGTGTTAAGTTTTTATAAGTAGCCCACTGGTCGTGTAAAACAATACACATGAAAGAACAACATAAAGGTATTAAGAAAACAAAACAAAAAAGCATAATAAGTCACCATTTAAATAATTTAAATATATTTGAAGCTAAAACTGTCCGACTAAAAACATATCAAGTCATCAGGTGTCATCATTTTCCATCCGGCATCGATCATATTCCTAATCATTTAACATTACGTATTTTTAGTGCCAAATATAGCACTTTAAAAGTTGAAAGTAATGTGAATACTTTAAAGCGTTAGATGAACGTCTTGGGATCTGGAGTTTTGGCTCATTTGTCCCGCCTCCTGTAGGGAAGAGACCATGTGGCAGGCTGCCAAACGTGGCATGTCATGGCTTGTGACCTTTTCCGCTTATGTGGTAAAAGGAGCAACAGGTAGATGATGCATCCAGTCACTTAAATTCAACTCCACACAGTCTTTACTGTTTTATTTACTCCTCCCTCCTGTTTTATGTTACCAGCCTGGAAGTAGTTGTTGTGACTTCATCCCTATAACTCGCCAGGAGCATCTCCAGCAGCGGAAAGCAAGCGCAGTGTTAACTTGTTTACCTATATAACAAATACATATAAATCCTACCAGAATATTCCTTACCATGTTACCATATAAGCCAATGCGCAGACTTTGAAATTGTTTCACAAAATTTCCTTAAAAATATGTATTTTGAAATGACATACAGCTAATAATAAATTCAAAATGATGAGGTATATCTTGCCCTTTAACAAATGATGTCACTTACAAATTATTTCAATATCTAGTAAAACTAGCTAAACATATTATGAAACAAAAAAAAATAATATAAATTTGTGATGTTTTTTTTAATTTTACCATCATATCATTCATTTTATGAACTCAAAAGGACTTGTGTATGTTTCCTGGTTTTGGATAGTAAATAAATGGATGTATCTGCACTAAAGACCTGGCGAAAAACCTAGTTCCCTACCACCAACCACTTGTAAAGAAAAACTGGAGGCAGTTGGATTTTTGTCGCAAGTAAATATTTCACAGCAAAACCATTCTCAATTTTCTGTATATCTTATCCAACTTATTTCGACAGAAATTTTGAAAGGGTCGTGAAAATGCCCTTTAAGGCTGTTATTTAGTAACAATACAAACTCCACATATAGGGTCTAGACATCGAATAATGTCAAAGTACATATTAGAAATGTTTCTATATTGTTCTAAATGGCTGTCTCTTAGCTGAATCACAGTTTTCTTATTGTTCAGTCTGACAGGATTGACTAGTCCGACTTTAAACCAGCACTTTACTTTTACCAACTGTTATGCTCCATCTCAGGCATAAATAGTAGAACTTCATTAAAATATTGTTTCTTACCAGAGGAAACACTTTACCGGTTTGCCAAATATACGGAACTCCGCTAATAACGCTCAACATGGCGTTCGTTTCTGATTACGTCTGAAATGGAGCACCATCTATTACCTTGAGATAACGTTGGGAATGACCTAGGAACAATGTGAAACGAACCATTTGTACCATTAGCCTCACTAATGGTCTTATGATGGATTCAGATTTTGCTGAATGCCCTGAGTTAATATAGAGTTTCACAAACATAATGCCTGTCTGAGTAAGCTGAAGGTTGTGGTGAAAAATGAGATGCAGAGGTGATCAGTAAGGGTTGAGGTGTAAACGCAAATGTACAAGCATTTACTCAAAAATGTTGAGGATAGTCATGTGCACATGCGACTACTATACCTTTCTAATAAAGTTACCACTAACGTCTGTTTCTAGCAGGTTATAGCACCTACAATAAAACCTCTTTATTTCCCTGCTTTAAAAATCATAAAATAATTAATCATACATTTAAAACCAAATCAGTCTGCTTAAATAGTTTTCAAAATGTTTGCTTGTGCTGTTAATGCAAAGCAACATGACTGGAGAACATCAGCAAACAAATTGTTTTGCTTGGCAGC